>OY783207.1:24412444-25012444 GCA_963678705.1 Panorpa germanica | reverse complement strand
TCCCCTCCTAGGTACGGCCAGAATACAGTCCCTCCACCTCAAGAAAAGGAAATAATAATTTGTTTCTAGAAGTATTGTTTATGCAATATAATCTGCCTAGAGATCTAGAATTTTGTTGAAATATATACTTTTTCTCGGTTTATTTGTCCAAGCATATCCACACGAGGCGGACCCTTGAGCATTTCGCACCCTGGCTATACCGTAGCTACGTCACTGGTTCGATGGAACCCTAAGAAAATACTAATCGTTTCCAAACTCTTTATCTGTAAGTGTTTGTCTTAACGAGGGCTGAGGGCGAAGGGCGTTTACGTTTACCTTTATATGTCCATGGGCCATGGGCCATGGGCTGTGGGCTGTGGGCTGTGGGCCAACGAACGCTTTTAGCTATCTTCTACGCGAGTCTGGTACGTAATTACGGCAGTTTATTGATTGGGTTAGCCGTTAGAACAAGACTTATAAAAGGGGACTACAGTGAAGTGGAATCGATATAAACGTCTTCCCGAGGGGCTGTTCTTATGTGGATATACGTATTCTAAGATTCGCGCGATTAATTAAAGAGCGATTAAAGATAGATTTATTAATACGTACTTACGAAATGATACTATACTTTCAGACAGGAGGATTTCTATTGAAACTACACTTTAGATCATGGTATATCCTTATTTAGGGTATTGTTTTGAGATTTTCGGATTTAGGTGTTCTGTAATATAATTATTGAATTATTTGGAAGTGATATTCCTCACAACTATGAGGCTTTAACACCATAAGAAAGCAATATTGCTTTTAAAACAGTTTAAAAGCAACAAATTTCCTGGAAATATAAAAAAGTTAAATTAGGTAAATTGTATAAATTATGAGAAATGGATGTGAAACTTTATAAAATGTATTTTTATACTAAAAAATATAGCTCCGGAGCGCAGGCCCGCCAGACCTATTATGAACCTTGAGTCGTGATTGCTTAGCCAGGTAACAGGTAGTAAAGGTGCATAAGTTGCTGAAAAATTACATCATAGTATAAAGGCTGATTTTTTTATATTTTATACGGGGAACTATTATATATCACGTACATCAATGCCAGACCAGTGGATGGAGGAAACCATCCGCCAGACCATTTCAAAGTTTAACAAAATGTGTTAAACAATAGTATAAATTCTAAATTTTTCATGTTAGTTGGGCTACTATTTAAAGATGTTTCTCAAATCGCCAGACCATTTCGATGTGCATAACATCCTGCCAGACATAATTGAACGTCGGCTATAGGTGCGAGCGCTAAGGCAATATACATATAAGCGAGTGCGAGAGAGACAGTTAGTTATGTTTAAGGTCTTTGATATCATCTTGAGCTATATTTAACTTTTGTTAATGTAAAATAATAAATTTGTGCAAATTATTTAATTTTAAAGTACAATATAATTAATAGCTATTAACTATTACTCAAAAATAAAAAAGCATAATATGGAAATAAGCCGACAAAAACAAAATAGCTAGTTTAAACAGCGATAACGGATTAAGCCTGGAAAGAATACAAATTTATTTTCATACAAAATATATTTCGGCAATGTTTATAGTTATTATACAATAGTTTATAATTAGAATGCAAATTTAGATTATTAATATTTTTGTCAGCAATCGACTTTATAATGTGATTAATAAAATAAAACAGGAAATCATAATGCATAATTATAGTTCCACTTAATATAAATGACGACAATAAATTACTGTACGTAATTATAGGACCACTTGATCATGAGTGTTGCATTTTCACTATCGATTTGTTATTTTTAAAATATCTTAATGTTTCTACCCTTCATATAACATACCATTTGATTGATCACTTACATTTATTTAGAGATAATCTTGCAACGCAGTGTACTCGTATTATATTTTATGTTACATTTTTTCCGGAAGACGGGAACTAAAACTTAATGTGATTTCCCAAGAAATTCCGCCCCGCCCACTCTATTGCTGATATACAAGAAATATGCCCAAATTCCATCAAAATTGTTTTATTGAATTTATTTGAAAAAAGAATACAGCCATAATGTAAAAAGTAAATATCATAGAGGATGAATTTATTTAAAAAAGAAAACACAAAAATAATAGGTTGCTAGAATACACAAATAATTTCTCATTTAAAATTATACCCAACAATTCACCAAGCCATTAATTTATCTGAAGGTATTAAGGATTAAGCTATTGGATGATTCTATGTAGCTAGTACTGTGAAGCTTTAATAAGGGGATCTTTTCTTAGATCCCCTCTCCCCGCTAAATTTAAATGTACCCCAATAAAATTAAATGCTATAATTAACTCTCTTCTGCAGGCCATATAACATTTTAATCCATACGGTAATGCGGCTCTGATGAGCGTAATGCCAAACAGTACCGTTCGCTTGCAACTAGTAAGGAAAGAATTACTTTTGTCTTTTCCGATATGCTTATTCGTCCTGGTTTGTCATTGGATGAATAATTCTTCAAGGGAATGTATGGCGAATTTATAAATGGAATCACCAATAAATATTTGCCCCCAATAAGTTTACTTGTTTCTACATATTATAATTTATTGGGACGAATCGCTGAGCAGTACCATGACAAAAATAGCTCGAGGAGAATCGATTGAATATTTTTATCCATACAATGGTACTGTCAGCGTACACGTATAATTTGCAGACCATATATTCAGTACATGTTCAAATGAAATTGATTTTGGCAACGCGAGAGCCAGAGGGTGCCATCCTGGCACGCTAACATCCCCTAGTAACAGCGCCTCCAGTTGTGCGAACTTTTGTAGGGTAAAGGTCAGACAGGGTCACATTAGTTGGACTTTTAAGTTTATTTCTGTTGGCAGTAAGAGAGTCATATAAGTGCAGCCAGCACTAGGTTTATCTAGTTCCTATCTGACACAGACACCGCGACGGCGACGGCGACGACTATGGCTACGGCGGCGTCGAAATCAATACCTAGGGAATCGTAAAGCCGGGGATGGTTCTTCGTCGGAGACCGAACCCTGCAGCACGACGACTACGACGACGGCGACACGTGGGAAGGCGAACGGCTGACAACAGACGCGGCGCGACGCGAATGACTAGTCGCGCGAAGTTTTGTTCAAATTTATAAAACAAATTTACATAAATACGCGATGTGTATGGAGCGCATGTTGCGCGTTATTACTTAGGATGTGAATTTACATATAAAGTGACAAAATGACATATTTCAGTTGTAGATGAAATTAAGACGCTCTATGGCAGTCTACGTCCACGTCCGTGTTCACGTCCTTGCAACAAATTACGTCTCATGAACAGCTTGACATACTTTTGCATTTTGAGGTTAAAACAAAAATGCATGAGTGTAAAGCTGAGTATCCATCAAGCAACGTTAACAAACTGCTTCCTGTGATGGATACGTCAGAAGCTAAGGGACTAACAATATTGGCTAGGCTAGTTAGACCTTGAAGGCCCAAATATATAATATTGCTTTGAAAAACAAAAGGAATGAGGTCTCTCATATGGTCGAGTAAGGTCGCATTGCTAATATTGAATAAATGTGCATTGGAACTCATAATTTGTCTAAGGTGTTTTTATTATATTAAATTACTTTGCCAATATTTACCCTCACGAACATATTGGAAACTTTTCGTGTACTTTTATATATTTTAGTTTTAAAGTACCAAAAATATTTCGTTATTCAAATGTGTATTTATCTATTTTTTCTAATTATTTACTTTAAATTTTCTTTGTTGTGCTTCATTGTCACAAAACCTGAACGTTCTCTTGTCGGTTAAAGCCATTTTTAATACAGCTATCAGAAAATCAACACCAAAAACGGCAAATAGATAGAGAACAAGTAACTGTATTGATTCCATCAGGTAATTTTCGTGTTAGAATATAATTGTGTTTTAATTAAATCCAGAGCTGTTTCACTTACTAAAACCAAACGAATTCGACGAAGCATTTTCTAACTACAAGTATACATCAAAATAGCGAGCATGCTCGGTTCGGTTCAACATATTCGAATGTGTTTTGGGCTTTTAAGAGTTAATCCAGGATAATATGAAAGAATTTGTGGTTGTGGTTCCTTATCAAAACTCAAATTACAACAGCATCTAATTTTTGCATGTGTTGTGATTAAAATAAATATGCCAAAGAGGAAAAGGAGGAAAGTATGGGGAAAGTTTTTAGTAAAGTCGTTATTCTTAGTTTTAACATAGTTCAATGACGTTTAGCTGAGAACGTTTTTGTTTTGTGGATACGCAGCTTTAGAAATTCGACGATGTTTTTTTCACTTTCGTTTACTGCCCTCCATATTTCATGCACTAATAAAAAATAACAATAAATAAGCACTTGGTTTGCGCGGTGTTTGATCGAATTCGTGTACAACAACACAATTAAAATCTGTCGTTAAAATTAATGATGTGTGCTACTTTTCTATTTATTTTATAGTTTTTCAATAATTATCAACACTCGGTTTTCCAACGATTGCTGCTAATGTAACACAAATATGTTTCACATTATGTTACATGCTGTAGAATTTAAGTATTTGTTATTAAAAATAATTGCTTTTGTTAAAATGCATAATTCATATTTGCTGTTATCAGTTATAGCAACAAAACATTATTTTAAAAATTAATTTATGGTCATGCTTTGGTGCTCTGTCAAATTTTACTGCTTGTTAATAATATGCAACGTTATTCAATGGGCTTGCAAAGCCAGTTTTTAAAGTCCGATTTTTTAAATTTATATTGACATATTTACTATTTCAATTAAAATCGTTTAAAGTAGTAATTCTTTCGAAAAGTTTGAAATCCCGACGTTCAGCGGTAAGGTTCATGTCCGTTTTTTGATTAATTATGAAATTGCACACCTGGGGTCCTATAAGGCCACACTGCAAGAACTTTTCTGTCATTATCTGCCGGTATAATATGTTTTACGTTATTGATATTAGGATCAAAAAATGATCATTTTTTGGATTAACAGAATTATAAAATTTTCTAGTTTCGGATTATCGAACCTTAAGATTTTTGTTCTTAAAGATTAAAGGATTATAAAGTCTATTTAGCCCGATAATATAAACGGATTTCAGGCAACATGCAGAACCAGTCCGATGGTCATGATGCTAAATCTGGTCGCCAAAATGACTGGCCCTGAATTATGCTTAATTGTATATATTTAATAAGCAATATTTGTTGTTTTTCTTTCAAAGAGGATACGTGTGGAGGGGCGTCAACAATAAATTTCTCTTGATCCAGTCCTGACAAAATGGAAACACATTTTGATTAAATATTTACTAGGCTTCATTTAAGTAAAACGTTATACGTATTTTACGTACTATTTATGTTTTGTGGTTAGAGAGTCATTATAATTTGTAATGCAGTTCATGACACAAGCAAAAGTAAGATATATACTGCTTATTTCGTTATGTAGTCTGACGAAGCTTCTACCATGACAACCTCTGCCACTTATCCCTCCCTCCACCCCCACACTTCGATGGATCTTATTAAGTCTATAAGATATTTTCCGGCTTTCCGTTAACAAAATTATTATACTGTAAAATGTGCAAGCCCGATATTTTCTTATAAATATATTTTATGGTTATAAATATTCTGTCTCAAATGGTGGCAGACAAGACAGTGATGCTTTACACCAGATTGCTGTGCCTTCAGGGTTCGATCTCGGATTGGAGTTATATTTTCTTGGTTTGGTTGCTATCAAATTAAATTGATTATGTACATACATAATCGTAAATTTATTAGGCAGCGACATTGTCTACATATAGGAGACCACGAAACCATAAATACTGCCACCATAGTAGGAAGCATCGGAAATAGGTCAACGTTAAATAAATTAAATTAAAAAAGAAATGGTAACACTACGGAACCCTGCACACCCTCTCTCTCTCTCTCACCGCACTTGGCCAAGCCACGTAGTTTATGGATGACCCTTAATAATGTCAAAGTATCCGATAAAAAGTGAACTACCCAATTTGATTTATTAAAACAACCTGCACACGTCAATGCATTACGCGATAGTTGTTATCAGTGGACTTGTACTTTTTATCAATTCGATTTAACTTTGATTAACTCTATAATTAACGTAGAATACTAATGACCGGTGAAACCGACACCTAATTTAATTACAATTATCTTATTGAGCTAACTACAAGCAATTTCATAATTATTATGAACTAATAATAGAATATCGGCTATCAGAGATCTATCGACTGTCCGGCAGGTCCGCCGCTGATAAGGGAATGGAATCAGCTGGTCCTGCGCTGGATTGACGTCCTTTCTTATCAATTGAAATTATTCGGTGATTATATCCGTTAAATTGACGTCCATTTGTAATCACTATTAATTAATTATTTCTTAATGTACGCGTACTTTGTTCATCAGGTGAATACGTGAATGTTATGTAATATTGATATAACTGTGTTGAACGTTTAATAGAAAAATCTAATATTTATCTCTCTCAAACTTAATGATTATGTAAAAATTTGTCTCAATATACATTTGGCAATGTGGTTGTATTTGGACAGAACATTACTTTTCCAAGAAAATTCCTCGCTAAGGACAGTTACGCGTATTTAAGGTTTATCTAACATAACAAATGTTACCTGCCACGTAAACAATGCTACCTAAATTTTTTTAATTTTTTTTTTATTAATACTTAACGGACTTCTTAGGACCGCGGTCCTTTTTTCGCCCTTCTTACTTCATTTTATTTACATTTTATCTATTTACATTTCATTATTATTATTACTACCTAAACTTTTAACCCCGCATTATGCCATAACCTGTCTATGACTAAGCACACTTTCAAAATGTAACACAATATCCATGTTTTATGTTTAGAGAGTCACTGTTTTAAATCTGTGGTATCATATGGTTACCATATGAATTTCCATTTGCAAATATACTCGTATATTGGTAAAAGCATCTGTGATCCTAGGATGAAGCTTTCTAAGAGCAATGTTAAGATAAATATGTAAGTTGATGTGTGATTTTTGAACTGTTTGAAACATTAGGTAGTTTACAAATAAGCTAGAAAACGTGTCTTCCACGGTCTAATTTCTAGCTTAGGTAATATATTTCGAAATTGGAGGACAAAAGAGGAGGCCTTCAAAGTTTCTGCAAATAAATAGTTTACAGTTTTTTTAAATTCAAATATTCAAGAAATTTTAAATATCGTGAAAACTATTTCAGAATAATATAAATTGAAAACAATGTTTGTAAAAAATAGTTTGATGTCAGCTGTCAAAAATCTATATAAAGGCGCTAATCAGAATTTTATTTTAACAAAGTCTAATATACGATGATGTCTAATATAAGCGTGATTTTATAATAAAATCGCTGTACATTTTAGGTCTAAATAAAGCCCTTATTATTTATAATAGATGCTTCTTTGTACTTCATTCATTATATTTAAAACTTACGGTGTCTTAACATAAATAAGACAGATCTAGGGATTATCAAAATATAGAACAAGCTAAAAGGGTCCAAGTTCTTAGCATTTTCAATGGGTTGGTTTTGCTAAAGTACCAGTCATAATTTGGAACAATTTTCTAGACAACCCAAGATGGTGCCACAACTGGAGTAAGTTTAGCTGTATATATCCACAAAGTAATATTTGCAAGATTTTAAAAATGGGCGCCTATAGTAAATTAATTTCATAATAAATTATTATAAGAAATAGTAGTCGAACAGTACGGCGAATATTAGAAATAGAGTAGGAGGGGCCAATTCATCTTTTCGCATTTACAATAAATTTTTCTCTCACCGGCTCTGCCTCTCAGCTACAATTACCTTGCATAGACATGTAATTCTTAATATACACTAGCTAATAAATATTGTTATTTTGGAGTACAGACAGTGCCGGAGTTATTTTCCTAATTAGGTAAAAACGGAAAAGTTGCTGGCCCGAAATTTGGATATTTCTTTTTATCTCTATTATGAGGGCCCCTCTTTTGTAGAGGCCCCGGGACAGTAGCCCCGCCTGACCTCCCTCGGGCCTGAGTATAGGACATATAATTCTAAGATATTGGAAAGAAGTGAGATCGGGTAAAATTAAACTGAAAGTCTTCTTCAAACTTAGCCTATAGTAAAACATGTTTCATAGATAAAAATCACATTTACTTAATCAATCGTCAATGCTTTAACCACTGATGACTGAAAATCTAAATGTGCTTGGCCCGAGAATTTAGCATAGTATCTGTACTATACGTATGATATAAATTACTTGTATTATTAAATAATAATAATACAAACAATAATATTATAAATTATATCCAAACATGTTTATATGTTCTAAATATATAAAGTAAATATAAAATAAAAATATAAAGAAAGTGGAATAAATCTGCTCGAAGAAGTTGTTGGAGCAGATTTTCTTTTTAAAGATTATTGGCATATAAATAGATTGTCTTATATTTGAACATTGTTTCCAAGCGAATGGCAGATTAATAAAAATATCCTCATCATCTAAAAATAGTTTGATATTTGATAATATATAGCAAGAATAATAATTAAGGCCAATAATATTGTATTTTGATTGATAAATTGATTACAATTTAATTAAAATTAAATTATAAAATAACAAAACAATTTAGAAATCATTCACAACAGTAGGATCAAGTGTTGCCCGATGTGTGTACGAATTGACGAATCAACGAATCAATGATACAACGATTGCTTAGCACTACTCCACACACTACAAGATATCGTTATTTGCTTATGTTATTTATATTTAATATAACATTATCGTAAGTGCAGATAGTGATCGTACAGACAGCACAGCCAACCACATATGATAGACTAATGACTGATGTAGAGATATAGATCATTGAAGTCTAAACCTGCGGGTTACGACACACTAGGAAGTATAAATATCTTAACTCGATATCAGGGTTAAAATTGTAATATTTTGAAGGTATCTACGCACTCATTAATGCCGACACGTGACGATCAGTGCCGTGCTGTTCAGTGTCAGTGAAAAATGATATTGATCTATACATTTTGTACGAAGCTTATTCGTTCTTGTGAGAGACAGTGCCATTTAGTGATGTCAGTATTTCTGCTAGCTAAAATCATCACGTGTCAGCACTGATATGTGTGTATAGACCATCAGTCAATTCCCGCAGTTGTATGTGATTATATTTAAGTATCATTCCCACTCACTGCTTTAATTTAATTTTGTATTTTGTATTTAATGTAAATTGTTTAGCCTATGGTAATACGCGTAGTCATTCACAGTAATATTTTTAATTAATTTTATTTTTTAAGTTTTCTTAGTTTTTTTAGAACCTTACAAGGTTCAATGTTTTACATTAAAAATATTAAATTAGGAAAAACCATATTATATAATAACCTCCAAAATGTGACAATCTGTCAAAATGCAGTAGGATTTATATTTAAAAGAAGTTTCATGTCACTTTGTCAAAAATAAAGAAATAAAAACAATTTCTATTACTAATTGTTATTAAAAAGAGCAATTTTAATTATTTCACCTTCAATTTTGTCCAACTATCGAACTGTCAAAATTTATATTACTAAAGATGCATGCGCACCAACTAAACTCAAATTAAAACACGAATGTGATTATTCTGAACACCTGAAATCTAGATTAAAATATTAGATAAAAACAGTAAATTAAATATCAAAACAGTGAGTGGGAATGAGGCTTTATGTAAATATATAATCAGTTAAATTTTAAACCTCAGAAAATCGAAAGAAGTCGGATTAACTATGTCAAGCAATAACACTCTCGGGCACTTTGTCGTATATATGATATATAACGCTTGCTGATTGCAATAAGGAAAATTATTAAAATTTTATATGTGGCTAGAGACAGCAAGTAGTATTGAATGAACTTTTGATCATACAGTCATTTTCCGACTTTGTGACCTAATGTCTAAACTCTATTTGTAGATTTGTATTTTATTTTAACGTGCAAAATTTTATTCTGATATTAAGTACAAAACGTATACTATCTACAAAACACAAAACATCTTATCATGTAATTTTAGTCATGTAATATTTTATTTAAATATTAATATTTAATAATTATCTAAAATTATTAATATTTAATCTAAAAGTGTTTTATTTTATGGCTATTCATTTAATCGCATTTTATTAGCTTTCTAAAAGACTTTATTCCTTAAAAAGGAATAATGGAATCGCAAAAAGGTGTATTCATTTTTCGAAAAGCAATAAAATAGCAAGTAAATTTTGTTATCTTAGATAAACCTTAAATACACGTAACTGTGTGTTTATAGGCTATTGAAGATAGTAAGTAAAATATTCATTTAAAGAAACAGAGGAGATCTACGCCGATTAAAGAAGGCCAAGTCACAAGACCTAACTCTATGATTCTGATGCTAATATTTACAAGGAACAAGTGTTTACTAATCGTTTGGAACCAGTCAAGGAACTGAAACCGAATAAAAGTAAAAGTTAAATTACTAGATGTAGAGTGTGGGTTGTATATATTAATAAATAAATTATAAAAAAAGTTAAAGAAACAGGATAATTAAAGTGCCAAAATTACAAAAATTAAACAAAAATTCATTGTCATGTTACACTCTACATAAATAAAGTTGTTTAAAGAAAAAGAAGAAGAAGAAGTGATCTTTGATATTTTATGATCCTTTAAATGATTATTGAGACAACAATGATTTATAATTAATATGTCGTATAGTATTATGACATATTAAAAATAATTGTACATTTCAGTTCCTAATATTGACCTAGTTTTATAGAAATTGCGATATGGTTCATAAGCTCTTTACTTTATATACGGTGATTATATATTTTTGAAATTCAAAAAAAATTAAATTTGGACATCACTGTACGATTTATATATGAATATATAGTATCACACACGTGAGAGAAGCGCGAACTGAGGAGAAAGAGGAATAGAAGAAGGAGGAGTGAGGTTGAGGGGTGTTTGACGCGAGTTTTTCATTTATGCCGTTTTTGTGACGTGGAAAGAATTAAATAACCTTCAATAGACTAAAATAAACCAAGTGGAGCTACAGTCAGTTGTAAAAACAACACAGCACGCTAATAAAAGATAATAGCTTTGATTTAGTTTCTTGTTCCACACTTCCACACTGATTGTAATTATGGACATTTAGCACGATGTCGTTTTGACAAGCTCTGTGCGTGTGTATGTTTTTATGTATTTTAACATAAGCAATTTACATTATACATTAACTGCTTCTATTTTTATAGTTGCAACATTGTCTTATCAATGTTGAAGCCTCTGGAATTGGACTGGTGACCTTGGCGGTCGTGAAAAATGATTTAGTTCACCCACAATGCCCCGCTGTGACCGCATGGTCATGTTGGGTACGAGTAAACGTGGCAACACAAGGAATACATAAAGTAATTATATGGCAATATTTACCAATAATGTATTAATTAGCGGACATCAGATGTACGTAACGAATTAGGATATTTAAGATTTCAAGTATTTACGGACTACGGAGCCACGTTGACTACGAGAGATGGAGTGTTGAGGCATTGACGACAATGAAAAAGTCATTGTATTGATTTAAATCAATCACGATACTATAGCAGATAGTAATAGTTTAAAGAGACAAAAACAGAGAAGTGATAAACTTTATACCATTACTTACGTAATTTACGACTCTTCTGTAATAAAGTTAAAATTTGACGTGAGATTAAAAAAAAAAAACAAAGTCATTTGGAATAAGAAATAATGAAGTATAAAGGGTCTTATAATAGTTACAGGGACCTATAGTACCTACACAAATACATACATATAACGATTCTAACACAAAATAGCAACATTTATAACAGCAACACATTAAGTGCTGTTGTACACTGGAGACTCTACTGTCTTAAAACATACTTATTACTTATTCTACATAACATCACTGTGCGACTGTTATAAGTTTTATTATTATGAAACTGTTGAACAACGAAACTAGAATAAATTTAAAATATATCTTATTCTGTAATCAGAAAAGTTCTATTTCCTGTCTATTTGTCTATTTCTTTCAGTAAAGTTTAAAAATATTCAATTTAAATTTTTTTTTTGCAATTTTCTCAAGATATTTATTATTGATTTATAATCAATTAGTTATAAGTTCTTATATTAGGATCATTTTAATTCTTTGGTTGAGTATACGATACTATGTTTTTATAATAAGTTATGTTAAATATAAATTTATTTTAGTTTTTAAATTTGTAGGTAGTATTTAGAAGGAATGTTAACTCTAATAAAAATAGCAAATATTATGACTTATTTATTTGTTTAGGGTTAGATCTTATTTGTTTTCTAGAATAATTATTAATCTTAAGTGAAGGAAAATTATCTGTCTTAGTACAAAAGGTTTTGAAGAGGAATAAATCGCTCTCTTGTAAGTTTGCATGAGTTAGAGCAGTCACGTACTTTGTGAGCTATTGGATATTGTTAAACATAATTTGTTTCATTTCCTAGTAACAGTAGCATTATGGTCGTATATTTTAATATTCTACATTGTATTTTAATATAACATGTGGGCTTAGTTCGAGATAAATTGTGTTTGTAGTTGAACTATAGTTAGTTGTATTTACTATAGTTTGAAATAAACATCATCACTATTATCATTTCATTAATTTGTTTATAATTATTAACAAATTCTTTGGAGATATGTGGCGTTAATTTTATGCAAAAATTTCAAAAATATCGTGTAGTAACAAGAAAACTCAGCGATCACAAGACATAGGAGACAAAACATCACAAGATAACATATTGTTTTTCGATTTAAAGAATAAGATCGATCAATATTTAGCATGCGGATAAAATCAGCTAATTTTTGCAACTGTGATCTATTATTTACAAACCTATTATCTATTTCCTATTAATATTTAAACATAATTGCTAAAGTGTTGACGTCATATGAACAATTAACACTATCCAGTGTATTGTGTGTACTCTGTGTTGCCACGGAGTAGGCGTCATTAATTATCACTCATCATTGCAAATTGTTAGACGAAACAGATTCATAATTACTGTAAATATTTTTAAAAGCATCATTAAAATTCTATCAATATTATGTAATGATCGCTATGTTGACCTGTAAAATAACACACACACACAAAAGAGATGTCTGCGGAACTGTTTATATCTAGCCCAGAAATGTTGAGGTTTTCAACAGCGGTCGATGGAGAAATGTTTTGGAATTATGTGAACGAATTTCATGTTCGTATTTTGTACCCTATTATATTTCTGTTTATAGTAATATCACTAAGTGTTATGTTAAATTTGTATATCTCACGACTTCAGAAATTTTCATATTGGGAAGCAGATTCAAGTATCTCGCAGGATTTCAATGAATAATAATGTTGGTGTTGTTTTAGGTAATAGAAACGTATATTTTTGGTCTTAAAACTAACATAATTCAAATAATATGAAATAATTACAACCTAGATGTAGATTTAGACGATACTTTTAAGTATGCCATAACGAATCGTTTCACTTATACGCACCAGAAGTTCATATTTCAATAGCGGAGCTAAATACTTTGAGCGGTGCGCTTACAGTAGATTAAGTGAGATGTTCTCTATACGAAGTATACATTGGTACTTTAGTTGTTCAGTCGGGGAAGTGAATTTATTAGAGATGTAACAATTATTTTGTGACTGACGTTTAATGGTATTCGTCCAACTCGGGAGAGAAAACGCGAGACCCTCATCCATCATGAACAAACTAATAATGTTTATTATTAATAGAGTTTTAATTTGAAAGAAATTTGTTGTTTATGTAGAAGTAATGGGTACTGCACAATGTGACCTCCACATTATTACAAATAGTTTTTATTTATTAAAATGATAAAAACACAATTTTTTTCTTTTAATTTTGATGTTACTGAGTAACATATGTAAAGAAATTATTTTTCTTTCGTTGGTAACACTGACCAGTGATATATACAACTGCATTCTGGTCAGATGAGCTAACGGTGTATATTAGTTATGGTACTTTCATTATAGTGTGTGCTAACGGCCAACACAGTTGATATTTGGAGTCGACAGAACTCACTGTGCATAATGTTAATTTATTATAAAATTAGATAAAAAGGAATTTATATTTAAATAATAAACTTTAAATATCGTTTTTTGATTTCAGGTAAGATAGTATGATTTAAGTTAAACAGTGTAATTATTATAATGTGTATGTAAATTACTAAAATAAAAGACTTTGATTTCAGAGCACCACACAAGTTTAATTAAAAATTCCTAAAATGTCTTATGAAAATGAAAAATGAATCCGTTCCTATTAATTACCTGACTAGAGCTTTGACTTTTAACTTAGAAAGGTTTTTATATTTTAATTTGTCAATATTTAAAAAAAATATCATCTAAATCGGAGTGGGATTGATTGGTTCCTAAATAAGGCACTTTTTATATCACCCATTACTCATCTTGGTCATGCAATAGGTAATTTTTTTCCTAATTAGTAAAATTGGACATAATGTTGTATGAACAGAAACTAGTATGGCGGACAATAGCGCCGCAAGGATGATTTGTTTGTTATTTTTATCTATTTGTGATATTTCTTTTGGAGTTGTTATTTAAAAATCCATATAACTGTGTAAGTTTTTATTACATTTTTTAATATGCTGTTCAAAGGTCAGCGTTTTAACTAAATATTTCACATCTGTGGTCTATCAAAAAAAAAAAAAAAAAACAGTATAATAATAAACTTTTTCGGAATTTATTTATTGTTTCGAAAATAATGATTTAGTTATAGTTAGTGAAATCCGACGTTGAAATGAGCCTTTTGATCCTCCTTCGGTCACCAATGTTGTAACATTTACTATAAATAACAAATACTAAATATTTATTTAATGGGAGGAAGTCACACATTTCTATTTAAATAATACTAAAAAAAGATTTTTATAAATTTTGCTGTATTGGCACTTGGATTGATAAGCGGTCGTATTTATAAAGGAACAATTTTAGTTCAGTAGCGTGGTTTAGTAAGGGTGAAATCAGTACGTCGGTGTGCAGCGAAGTATCAATTAAGAAAATGAATTGATGGGAGATAGGGGCGCTGGTGGGCTGGAGCGCAGGAGAATTCAATTGGAAGTGCAAGAGCGGTGGAGCTGGGGTTACGGGTAATGTAATGCGGTAGCACTTAAGGTAGAGGCACTAGTGCAGCGACGCAGGGTATTGTAATACAGGGAGAACGAGTGGGCTTAATTACAATAAATGGTAGAATAAGTGTCAGAGAAGAACAGAAGGCAATAAATTAAAAAAAAAATAACATTTACTTTAGCGACATTACTTAAAAATTTAGCAGTAAAACTAAGTTAATTTGCAACGGAACAAAGCGCTGCTAGTGTAGTACTAAGCTACAACTTTTAATAATAACTTTTTATAGTAACTTTTATAATCAAACAGTTATAAGTAAAAATAAATCATTAATTAAGTAGTATGGCCAGCTGACAGCTGGCGCAGGGACAGTTCTGACGATTAAAGATCGTCATTCTGATAAAAAGAGTTAATTATACAATTAACTAGCAAAATACATTGAAGTAACCAATAAAGTGAGGAAAACATGTAAACCGAGTAAACCAAGAATATCATACAAATTTTAATTTATTAACATATTCCAAGTAAAAAAAAACTTATTATCTTAAACAAATACTTGTTTTATGATATTATAAATGATTATTACCTAAGCTGTTAATTACAGGTAATCAAAAGTGTATTAAAATCTTTTCTTGCTGTGAAATACGACTCCTAAATTAACAGCGCCAATTAGATTCCAATGAAATAAGGCCATGATGCAAACCAAAAATTATTCATATTACTTTTTAATTAACTGAGGCTATTAAACATCTATTATAATCATAATACATATAATGTTAATTACATTTTGTGTCATTAAGCAATTTATTTGACAGTAGTGATCCAGTGATCCATTTTTTCGTAATTATGTACCTACACATTTATGTACTTATGTTACACACGTCCTTTTAATCTATTACATTTAAGGAGGTACAAGATCTTTACATAAATGATGAAACTGAGAAATTTGAAGGATCAATATTCTCAAAATTTTAGTGGCCTAGGGTTAGTTTTCTTTTTAGAATTGATTGAGAACGTTTTGATCGCTCAGTGGAACGCGCTCTTAGAACTACACTAATGAAACAGGAGAGCGAATCTTTAAAATAGTGTTTTATGAATATTACAAACAAAATATCGTTCATAATAATAAAAAAACAAATGTAGTTGTCT
The DNA here is from genome assembly GCA_963678705.1 of Panorpa germanica. Lineage (NCBI taxonomy): Eukaryota > Metazoa > Arthropoda > Insecta > Mecoptera > Panorpidae > Panorpa > Panorpa germanica. Next base: position 24,996,202 of record OY783207.1, on the reverse strand, counting down.
AGTATAGATATAGGTCGGGACAGCGACACGTGAACATCAGGCATTTTTATTCAGAAACAAAAATAAATAAAAATAATATTAAGTTCTAAAATTAACCAGACTTGGCTTAGAGTCTTTAGTGTTTCTAAACGTGACGTTGAGACGTGCGCCAGTGTGCGTCGCGGCGTCCATGTTCGCGTAATATTTAGCTATAACAGTTGACTTGCGAAATTATTTTATAAGTTTATTAATAATTATGAAAATTTTAAAATTTGATCTGCTGAATTTCTTTCGCCACGTTCTTTAAAAATGTTTTACGTTAAAAGTTTTGGAGAATTCTATACATAACAAGTACTATGTTTAAAATTAGATGGAGCTTGCCAACAAACTTTTAAAGTATTTTAATGAATTTTCATAACATACTCTTATTCAAGATTGCTTTAATCATAGTCATTGCGTCATTTTCTTAGATTTGGTGAAAACTCCATTTTCCACTTTCATTCATAATTGAAACCTGAAGATGATTAATTGTCTTTAAACTATGGTTTAATGAAGTTACATCACAAGAAGATTTCATTAAAAAGTGTTTGTTTTTTAATTTTTATTCAACTCATTAAACGCCACTCACAAACGTATTGAGATATTTGAATGACAAATTCTTTTCAGAGCGTCTTATAGTTAAATCAAGAGAAATAAGATGATTCCTGTTATCTTGATACAGAATTTTCAGTTTTTGATAGATAATACTTTTATGAAACAAAAATGTTTCAATCCTAAGTCGGAATATCTAACGAAATTACGGTTTTGAATGTGATCTCGAATAAAAGGGTCGAGTACCTACTCAGTCTTCAGTATAATCTTGCATTGACGTTATTTTTAGTTGTGTTTAGTAAATAAAATAATTGAAAATGGTGTTTAACTGGACAAATGAAATAGACCTGAACAATAGACCCTTAATTAATTTAAGCTTTTCCACAACTATCCATGTTCCTGTACTGTTTGTTTCTTACGTCCCAAAGTAGTATCTGTTCCTTATACAAATGGCGTTTTGTCATACATGTACATTTACGTTGACGTTCGGTTTGTGCTGTCAAGCCGAACTTCGACCCGAGCACACCAACCACCAACTATGTTCATCCCACCCAACAACGATCTAGCATGTTGGCCGAGCTAAATTAGCTCAATATATTCGAGTGTGTATTGGGCCTTTTGATATCAGTTCTTGAAATCGGTTTCAGTATCTGTAACACTTATTGTAAAAAAAAAATTGGCCGAAAAAATTCTCTGCGATTTTTAAATCAAAAGAGGGCGTGTACATTTATATGATTCTACGTGTTACAGAATTACGGATTTATAACCGCGTTATTATTTTTCGCAGTGCAGTATTAGTCTAAGAAACAGTAGTCTATTTAATCAGTACAGTTACTTTTTCAACGTATTGTCGGTACCGACACTTGTTTTAGTGCCCTTACTTTATTGAACGCTATACTCGCCAGACCGTAGTGCCGGCACTGCAGGAATGTAACGAATATTTGCAGTCGCATTAGCGAGTATTCACATCTTTTTTAATATTCGATTTCGCATTCGTAATAGATTATCCGAATTTCTTGCGAATGTTTTTGGCAATGAAAAGTGAAAATGATTTATAAAATAACAATGCAACTGATTCGGTTTACAATATTTTTATTTTAGTTACTACTTGAACTTACAATATACAATAAAAATTACATAATAACCAAAATAAACTTTCAACTTTCAAACTTACAAATGTGATAAAGTAATTGTTAATTTTGGCGCCAAATTCAAAAAGTCGATATTCGCAATCGCATTTGCGAGATCTAATGCATTCGTGACATCGCTTTACAATGCAATATTACAGCCGACAGAACTTTCTGGCAAAACAAAACAAATGGTGATTTACATTTAAATGCTTTCATGCATTTTCTTCATAAAAAGATAGAAAATATAGGTGACCCAAATAATAATAAATGTTTTTAGTATAAAGTGTTGTCTAACTGAATTCTAAAGCATCGATTTAGGCATTCAACCTGTTAGGAGTGGTTAGGAACCAGAGAATCCAGTAGACTACACTTTCTGACTATGACCTACATTGAGCAGTTCTCTTAAAAATAGCGCAACATATGTTAAAGGAGCCCACTCATTAATGAAATACGCATACTGTACATACGTCCGTCGGTGTATCGGTGCGTGGACGCGACACGTACGCTTTCCGACGTCAGCGTCGCACTAGGTTTTTATATTTAGACCCACAGAGCAAAAGCGGTTAACGCAGAATGAAGCAGTCCGATCCGCTGCTGATTTGTTCATCTTATGTTTTTTATACGAATAGAAATTTATTTATTTTTTATTTAATCAATTTTGAATTACCACATAAAATTTAATACTGCAATAAAAACAGGTTGATTGCTAATAACGCCACGGAAATGCACTTGAGTGTTCATGAAAAATGTGGGAAAATCTCAAGGAGAAATAAACATATAAAAAAGTACTTTGCGAAAAATTATAATCAAGTCAATACTAATTATTTAAAATATGGTATTCAATACAATAAAGACATTTTATGTAAATTTAAATTAATGCGAAATTGCTTATGTAATTCTCTGATTAACTGATTCTCCGTAATTCAAGATAAACAAAAGTAGTTAACTGCAATATTTTACCTAACTACCTGACATTTCTCTTTATTTTTGTTTGTTAATTTATTTTATATTTAGTTATAATTTTATATTGTTATTCTTTAATGTTGTTTCTTAATTGTTTTGAACTTATTAAACATATACAGTTACTGTCATTTTTCCATGCACAAGACAGTCATTTTGTTTGGTTATGCCGCGTTGTTAACATCTTTGACGTCGATGATACAAAGACGTCTATCATCATAGATTCAATTCTCGAGCTACGTTCAACGAGAAGTCTGTCAGAAAAGTGCATTAGACGCGCTAGCACCAAAAATTGTGTACTTACAACAATAGCCCGTAAGAAGCACATCTCTCAGCATCCAAAATAGCTTAAGACACACAATTAGACCACATCATCTTTGGCATAGCCTGCTTGAATAGTACTTGTTTTAATTGTTACTAAAGAAATATAATAAATTATTTAAAAAAAATAGAAGTGCATTTAAAATCATCATCCAAATTTCTATTATAGTAAGTAGTTTGACTAGAAGAATCGCAATATTTTCCATGGTCCTGAACGAACCGGATAAAGAGGTATTTTCGACGGAAAGAACCTTAACTTTTCTATGGTCCTTCGTCCACCGGATTATCATAAGAACAGACAGTTTTATGAATTTAATAATTCATGTTCGATACTATAGTCACCGAGTTCACACCTATAGTAATCGAACCTGGGGCCTTATTTCTGAGTCTTGCGAGCAATGATCGTGATCGAACAGATCTGATTTATATGAGTGAAACATTTTACGAATCACTCTTAAAAGAGTATTTATGAAGTATAATATTAATTAATAATAAAATTTAGGAATAGTACAGGAATACTCTTTTAAAAGTGATTCGTAAAATGTTTCACTCATATAAAACAGATCTGTTTGATCACTTTCGTTGTTCGCAAGACTCAGGAATATGGCCCCTGTTCACAATCTGATTCAACGTGCTTAGTACAACGGTGCTTTTAAGCTACGGATTGTGAGATTAATAATTTTGCTATGTTCATCGAACGAATCATGTCTATTATTTATTATCGTAATATATGTGTAATTTTGTTATGACGAGAAGCTGAAATAAAGATTTCTCCTACATGTTTAATATAACTATTCCAACTATTACTATTACTTAAAAACTACTCCGACGTGACTCCTCTGACTACCATTCCTCACTATCTGGTGCGATATTCTAAAGAACATATTCTGCCAAAATTCTACATTTGATCTTTAGCGCATCGGATCAATTAACACTAGGACTTTCAGAGCACCAACAATCTACAACATAATGGGCTTGTGTCCTCATTTTTTAGTGGTCGATTTTTCAATTGTTGATTGAAATTGATGTTAATAAATGTGTATTGGCGTGTCTATTTTATTAAATATCTAAATGTTGACGGAGATATAGCAATTAAAAGTTTGAATTGTAGTTTTAGCGCTAGAAATAGTCGGCCATATTTTTATGACGTGAAATGCATTTTAACGTCAGTTATTTGTTGAGTAGGTCAATGCTGTGGTAATGTTTTGTAGCTGTTGGTAGTCAAATAATAAAGTCAAGTCAAAGAATAATAAGTTGTTATTTTATTTAACCCTGCTAAGGCAGATATAATATTGAAATTTGATTGTTCCTTGAAGTAGCTGTGTATAATATTTGCTATTTTGAGATATATATTCATTTAGCAGAGATTTATGAGCTGTAAGGTTGGTAACCTTACACAAGGATTGTGATGTCACATGCACTTGGAATGTGTACAACGTTGAATCCCTTTAATAATTAAAGAGACAAAATGACTTTTTTAATTGTTAATATCTCTTAACATATAAGGAGTTATTAAAAAACAATTGAACATTTGAGGTTCTAGTAACCCACTTTATCAATATATAGTACACTTTTATAGAAATTAAGACATAGGACACAAGCCCATTAGAGAATTATAGCTAGAAAATTGTCTAAGTGACAGTTTAACGACATACCCAGCTTAGGCATCTTATTTACGCAGGTTAATTATTAACATTTTGTATAAATTTACTAGTTAATAATTGTCTTACAAAGATATGAATATGTAATAGACACTAAGCATAAATAACTGCAGCTGTCAAACAAGCAGTGATCGGGGAATTCTCTTAGGGGATTACCCAAATATTCATGTTTACGATATTAACTTCTTGAGGAGAACGAAGAAATAGCATTCATGAATTCAACAGAATTCAGAAAACACAAAAAGCATTTAAATTGAAATAAGTAATTGAGAAAATGTACATTCGTAAATTACATAAAAAGATAAATACGATACGAAACAAAATACGATAAAAAAAACTAAAGCAAAGGACAAAGTAGCTCGCTAATCGTCAAAATTTGGAGTTCAAAAAACCACGTTTGATTGTTGATTGAAACAAATGCATCCACAACGTGCCACTGTTTGGTGCGAACTATTCTTCTTCGAAGATGTGACTGGATCAAGTTATTTGTGCATAAATTGCAAGATATGGATGTGGACGACATGTGGTTTCAACAAGATATGCCACATGCCATACAGCCCGAGAAGCAAATCAATAACTGTCTCACTTGTGTGAATTTTGGGACACTGTTACTATACCATATACGATAAATAACTTTAAATAAAAAGCAATATATATACATATTTTTTTTCCACACTTTAGACAATTTACGATTGAAACCTTAATTATGAATTTGGTGGAAAAATATGATTTGATTTTTTAATTCTTTTAAAAATACTAACATGTTACTACTTTTTATAACAGCAGTATCCGCTTTTAGGGTGAAGCTAAACGCCTTGGAGTAGGAACTGTACTTGCGAAGATCTAATTTCTTTAAGGAAATACTTTTCATCAACTCATACTGTTGCTCTTTCCACACGAGTACAGAATTAGTGATAATTGATTTTGAAATGAAACTCACTTTGCAGAATGCTCACTTGTTACACTTACTTATTATGTACGGTAACATTAAATGGTTTTAATTAGAAGTCACGATTAGTTGTTTAGCTGATTGACTTAAATGAGTTATTTCTTAAACATTTCTAGCAATTACCTTGACGCATTTTGCTAATAATTAAATAAACAGAATTGTTTAACATTAATATGACGATTTTCCAGTTGTAATTTGCACCTGTATTTAGCGAAATATTAAATAGTTTATATTATATATATAGCGAACATACAAAACATTGTACTATTGAAAATAATTATAATTTTATGAGTTTGTAATAATTATTTCTAAGTACTCATTGAAAAAGCAACAAAAATTTAATTAACTTAATAGCAGGTTCTATAAATATGTATTTCTCCATCTAAACAAATTTTTCTACAATTTTTCCGATATAGAAAGATTTTTTATAATAACAAATATGTGGTAAAATACATATAAGACATTTTGGGAATTGTAATTTTAATCAAACACTTTTATTTTTTACATTATTAATTTACATACACATTATAATAATTACACAGAAATATTATTTCTTTACATACAAATATAATGCGTATGCACGTTATGTATATTTTACCTTAAAATAAAAAAGGGATGTGTTGCATAAAAATTATTAGACAATGCCCTTTTCTTTGTGACTTATTATGTTCTTATTACAATCGCAAAATTATCTTTTTTGGATTAACATAACCGAAACAGAACAGAACTTCCTTTCAAACAACAAAATATTTTAAGAAGATTAATTTAATATAGTAATAAAAAAATAATAAATAACTTTTCGGATTAAATATTACTAGGTTTCGTTTCAGTAAAACGTTACATGGATTTAAGGTTATATACTCATGAAACAAACCAATTTTGATTGTTTTCATTAATTTTCTACAATGTCTCCGGATGTGATTGTCTTTTCAGATCTTTCTCAAGTAATCATTTGAATTTACAGAAATGAGTTATGGTTACAGTATGGTGATGTCAATTGATTGCCACTCTTGTCTGATTAGGATATGTGCACCCACACGCAAGACTTGTGTTTCTTGTAAAAATGTTCAGACAAAGCACTTTGAAATAATTGACCAGAGACAACGTTAACAACTTTGTTTGAGACTGAAAGACAGTTTTTGATTTAGTGTCCGCCAAGACTTATTCGCTCCCAGTACAGCACTGGTACAACTCTAAGGACCTGCTAGACCTTATAGTATTGCGTGGTCATGTGGTGTTGTTCTGTCTTTGTTAGACCTATGTAATTTAGCACTTTAACTGTGAACATTCATTATATAACAGTCAATAGTTACTTCTAGTCTTGCATTGTATACAACCTTATATTTTGTAATAAATAATATATTGTACCAATGTTATAAGCGGCTTATGATTATTATTTGTAAATTTGTAACCTCGGAAATCTACTCAAACTTATAAAGAATGTGGAAATTAACTTAACTGAATGGATGATAGTAATAATGTCTGTATCTAATAACTTTCCTGTCAACTTATATTCCATGTTAAAAGACTTAAAGTTCTATGCCCTTTTAAGCTCGGCGCCATAGCGCCGTTACGTCATTATTTATGAAACAGACTGCAGCGCCACCCGCCCTACTAGACAATTGCGTGCTACAAAGTACTGTAATCTATTGTATGCATTAGGTGCATTATGTGTTATTTTTTGCTTTGAACTATTGTGCTACACCGTACCACACCTGCATACATGCACACATGCAAGAATACACGAATGCAGTGCCGCATTTAAACATAGGATCAATAAGCTATATTTAACCACCTCAAAAATTTATGGTTTTCGAAAAAATAAACTGATTCTAATTTTAAAAGTGTTAATGCAGTTATGAGTTTCCTTGTAATAATTTAATGTTGAACTTATAAATTTTAAAATTATTTGCAGAAAAGGAAAAATTTATTTAAGTTACTGTCTTAGATCTATATAATTTTTTAATAAAGTGTTTGTAATCTTCATTGGGTATGTATACCGCAGACTGACCATGTGAGGTACCTGGGAATACACCTAGATAGGAGGCTTACTTGGAAGAAACAAATATTTACTAAAAGAAAGCAACTAGGTCTACAACTGCGGAAGATGTGCTGGCTGATAGGACGGAAGTCACAACTTAGCACAGAAAACAAACTCCTGCCCTACAAAACCATACTTAAACCGGTATGGTCATATGGTATACAACTATGGGGTACTGCATCTACCTCAAATATTGAGATAATCCAAAGATTTCAGTCCAAAATGCTAAGGATTGTCACAAATGCACCATGGTTTATACCTAATCACATAATACATCGGGACCTGGATATACCTACAGTAAAAGAAGAAATAGTGCTTAGAACCAAAGTATACAAGCAGAGAATAATAGAACATCCAAACAATTTGGCCAGCTGTCTAATGTCCAATATTTCCACAGTACGCAGATTGAAAAAGAAGGTACCCCAGGACCTACTAGCCAAATAAACAGAATCTAGGATCTATTAAAATTGAGGGATGAGTCGATGGGCATATCCCGCGCAAGACATTTTATTTTGACATACCTATCACTGAATGTCCTATAAGCAGGACAGATTGTAATAATCTTTAGTAATAAAAAAAAAAAAAACTTCATTGGGCCTAACCACCGCTAAACTCAAAAAAGAAATTTTCATTTGCATCCATGTAACGTAAAAATATTTCTTCTTTTCTTTAAACATTTATTTGAGTGCATCAACTTTCCATAGCACTTAAAACAAAATATACATTTATAAATATTTGTAATACGTAAAAAAATATTTTAACAAAAGGTCTAGATTTTGCTTCAAATCGAATAATACGTAGATATTTTATACCTCGGTAATCCTTAAAACAACTTTTTAAAAACAATTTTTTAATCCATAAGGTTTTATGATTATACTAATACGCAAAAAGGTAGATCGATTTATATTTAAAAATTAGTAAATTACGTCGAAAAACGTTGTGTATTAGATGACATTGTTTACGTAACAGATAACTTTTGTTAAATTAAATAAACCTTAAATACATGCAGTGGCGTACTGGGACTAATGGGGTCCTGGAGCGGTACTGAATAAGGGGTGAAATGTTCATCAAGATCTACAGCTATAGCAGTCTCACGACTAGACCATGCACCGCACACTACTGCGACCCTCACACTCATTGAGGTTTTATAGCATGTATAAAAGGCTTATAATTATTTCAACCCATTGCCTTTCAGCCTAGCTAAAGTAACATTTTTTTTATCTCCCATGAAAAATAAGTTGTATGTAGCCACAAATACCTTCCTGCATATTTGAAACAACCTATCTCTTTTCTAGCTCTCTCGCAAAATCAATTGTATCTAGTCATCATTGAATTGAGTTTTTGGGGGTCAGGAGTGGATCGACCTCTGTCGATAAACGTTTGAATATACGCAACTGTATTTTGCAGAGCGTTATGCCGGCTTTACATCAGAGAGACAAAACAACAAAACACGAACAAAAAATGTTTTTCTGAACAGAAACACCAATGTTTTGTAAAAACTAAACACTTCCTAAAACATTTTTGTCGTTAAAAACGTCGTAATGGAGTAGGTAAGATCAAAGGATGGTATTTTTTTGGCGATTTTAGGTCCTACCAAATTAAATAACGGTTTAAAATGAGTACTTGAAATTCTTGTAAAGTTGTGAAAGGAGGATCTCAATTCTCCATTTAACCCAATGTCGTCAGTACTTAAATCATGCAATAATTCTTCTGTGCCATATTCATTATGGCAAATCCATTTCAATAGAGAACTGACCCAATATCCCCGTTTTTTCTAATTGGTATGTCATTTATTTAAAAATCCGCAGTTATTTATAAAATCATCGTCGTCAGACATTTTTATGGGGCACACAGAAAAACAGTAGAAACAAAACCAGTTTGTTCAGTGTGTTTCGAGAAACAGAAATGTTTATAAAATAAAACAATACATCTTTTTGTTTTGTTGTGTGAAAACAAAACTGTTTCTTTGGTGTAAAACCGAGATTAGGTACTACTTTTAAATGTGACACTGCATTCATGTATACTCGAATTGCGTTAACCTTTTTCCATGGAAACCTGTGTTTATTGTTATCAGTTATTTTTTATCGCTAATGCAGTCAAGTTTCAGTTTACCACGAGGCTTTAATGCGAGTATCAAATGATTATAAAGAATGTGCGGGAATTAACACAACTTCATTAGGTACGTCTTAGCATCGTTAACGTCACGTTACCGTCACCGTCACCGTCACCACAGAGCGTCACGCTGCACTGCAGTTGTGTTAATGTTAGTTCATAAAAACAGGAGAGCATTAGGATTGTTTCATACGTGTTTAAGGTAGTTGTCATGCTGAATGAATAACAAATTGTATGAACAACAACTTCGACAAAGTTTTTGCTTACTTAGCTTACTCTACCATAAATGTCATGACTACTACCTAATTACTACTCTCATAACTTATTGTCCAGTGATTTCATTTCATTCCCTAAATCAAACCAAACCATTGGCTGAGATCACACGGCATTGTACTGCACGTTTTTTGTGGCGCGTACATTTTATATAGAACCATTCACACGACGTTTGTACTGCAAAAAAACGAACACATATATAAAATGTATGCGTATGTATTTATTCTATAATATTTATACTGCAAACAAACGTGCAGTACAATATCGCGTGAACCCAGCCTTAGACTTTGTAGCCGTCCATGTGGCAGAATACGTTTTTTTTATATTATTACGATTTCAACTACTATTGAATTGAATTAATGTATAATATATACCAAATGAACATAAAAAAATTGAGCTGAAAATTGAAATATTTTAAAATTTTCATTGAGGTGTCTTACTTTGCAGTGACGTAGCTCCGTCCCTGTAAGATAAACAAAAAAATATTGTACACAAAACTTGTAGGGAATTGAGTCCTCTATAAGTTTGATAATAACTATTTTTATCATAAGACGCACTAGTAACGAGATATTGCTGAAAAAAAACTGTTTTTGGCCGCCATTTTTCAAAGATGGCGCGCGTGCTGGATAACTTGGAATTTTATTAACAGCCCTAACTTTACCGGCCTTCATGTCAGGGAAAAGTCTAAAGTTCCCGGACTATAAGGTATGCAGAGTAATGTAAAATTGTTCCCTCAGATAACTCGTAAATGCAACCCAAAAAAAGAATGATGCAGATAAACTTGTCGAATACTGCTTAAAACTTGCAAGTAAAATATTGTTTTTGTAGTTATGTCAAAACTTAATATTCGAAGATACGGTACATTTGTTATGTTCATTTAATAGTCAATGGAAACACGAAAAACAGGTGCAAAATTGTAAAAACACTGTACAGTGGTGAACTGACAGTGCAAAAAAAAATAGTGTGGAATTAAATTATAAAAGAAACTTGTCGCTAATAACAGATTTTTTTTTTGAATAAATTAATGACATTAAAAAAACCTTCACTTTACATTGCAATTTTAAAATAAATAAAAAAAAATCATATCTACTTATAACAGAACAGATAGACGATGCAAACTTGTTGACATTGCTGGAATTTAATTATCGCCGTCTCTTGGAAATCAGTTGACCAGTTTCACAGCATAACAAATATTATTAACATTATGCATGTGTTGTGCTAGTATAGCCAATAATAAGAACTTCTAAGAAACTTCATTAATAATGAATGTAGATACGTTATTCATCTAACTAATTACAGCTTTAGATTTTGATTCGTGTTTATAGTTACTTACATAAAACGATTTAAACATAAAAAATATGTTTTTTTTGATAATATTTAACCTGCTGTATACTATCGCCATCTATATTTCGCGAGAAAAAATTGCCAAGTATCGTTTCAACTTGACATCATATTTAAATTTTATTAAATACTATCGAAATACTCGAAATATGTTAATAAATTGTTTTGCAAAGTTTGGTATCGATAGGTTGAAAAGTGAATAATGTGTGTAAATTTACTATGACCGCTCAGACCTAATGGCTCCAGGCAGTCTCAGCCGTTAGACCGTTTTGCGCACGGATTACGTAACTTTACCGAGAATACAAATTACGAATTAAATATGTTAATTTCAACTTCGCCCAAAAACTTGAAGAAGCATCGGATTGTCTGAGCTTTAAAGCACCGCCCTAAAAAAGTTCCAACAAACAAATAAAACGATTCCCTACTAATATTTCATAGAGGGTGAAAATTGAAACATCACCTCTCACTCCTCATTCAGTTTTATCGTAATTCGTTAATGGTAATTAATTTCCCAGCGGAGTTTTCCCTGTTACTTAGCGCCCTGCTACCAATTTTCCTATTACACGCTCACATGGGACGACCTTCGTGCTTGATTTCATAGTTTTTCCTATTTCTAAAATTTATGAAACCAGTTAACTTCTGATTACCCACAAACAAAAACCACTTAATGAATTTCTGTAGTAACAAAGTATTATTCAAATAATGGTATTATTAAAATTGAATTGGATGAGTTTGTACGGCGTTGTGTGGCGTGGGGCATGGCAGTCAGCAGCGCGGCTGCTGGAATATAATCGATTGTGTGGACATGCGCCCTAAGGCTGACCACGCCCCTCGAAACCAGTCGATATCCGACTTGATTTTAGGTTAAAAGTTCATATGTCAACATGTATAGTTGGGCGGCATTCGGCATACCAGTATACGGTACACGGTATAGGTCAGCAAATTCAATACAATTTATATAAAATAAGTAAAGGAAACGGTTGATCAACACGCACCATGAGAACCAAGAACCAAGGACCAACAACGAGGAACCAGAGTCCCTGGGGTGCGAAAAAAATTAGGTTATTGATGTAGGACGAACTAACTGTTTGAAAACATTCAATTCAATTCTGCGATCAGTTTCATTTCAATTGTTGAAAAATGTTTTCTGAGCAAAAAGAAAATCCCAGTTCATTTATGGAATAAAATATTTAAGGAAAGTTGAAATTCAATATTGTTCTATTATTGATACTATTTTGTAGAGAAAATACGTAGAAATATGAATTATGTTGTTACCTCATTTACTATATCGGTTGTGATTGACATGACGGAATTTTACGTCATCGATTCAGACAATGCATGCGAATATTACCAATTTATGTATAACTATAGCTAAAATGCAAATCAATCTAAATCATACTTGAATTTTGATATAGCAAACGAACGCTTTAAGTAACACTACGGTTGAACTTTGCTTTAATTTTTCAGTGCGACCTGTAATATTAGACAGTTCTTGCAACAATTTGGCTAGTGAAGTCTACCACAAGGTATCGATCAGAAGTATTTTGCAACTTAGTTAAGTTCTGCTTCAAATTAACCTTTCGATTTCGATTCCCAGGTAGAAAATGAATCATGGAATTAGGTTGTAGCTAGAAAGTGTTAAACTTGCATTGCAACATATAAGAAATCCATAAGTTTCCATATAAGAAATAGAAACAGAACCTTAGAATTATCTTGTGGTAAGCTATAAAGAACGAATTTTGCATTCGAAAACAAACTTCCACCTGGATTTCGACATTAGATTTTTCAGTTGTACGTTGCAGTGAATTGTTGCGGAAAATCACATGGATTGTATATCTTAGTTCTTGTTATATATATCTTGTTTCCCGGGAAATATAGAAAATTTAGAAGATTTAGACAAATTGAGAAGAAAAAACACAACACACTGTTGTAATAAAATTATATATTATATGAAGGGTAAAAACATTTAGATGTTTCTAATGTAACAAATCCAGACCTAAAATGTTAGAATTGATTCCACAGGTCCCAAATTTACAAATAATAGTATATTTTCGTTGTCTATATTAAATAATGTTGTATGTACAGAACACTGTATTATAATTTTTCTAGAAAATTTGTTGTTTTAACAAGTTTATTGGATTTCACTAAGTTTATCAGTAATGTCCATAATAACTATTTGTATTCTAAAAAAAATTGTATTGTATTGTTTCGTTGTGGTGTCCCTCATCACTGGATTATCTGAATTCAAAAAACCAAAACGATTTCCATTTTTTTTTTATTGATTTTACAATTTTTTATAGCACTTAGAAGTGAAAACTTAGAAGTGAAACTTGACAGCGTTACCCCGGCATTTATATAAAGAAAGAGTGTGCAAAATTTCAAAAGGATCGATGTAGTAGATTTTAAGCTAGAGAGGGCACCGATTCTGAAAAAGCAAATTGTGAGAAAAACGCATTTAAAAGTTTCAAAGAAAGACGAAACCAGACCAGAGGTGATGTCTAAAAAACTCTATATCTGACAGTTTTACTCCAATCGACTTCAAATTTTCACACAATAAACTTAATATGTTTACATTAATAAATAAAAAAATTGCTTGTGCTACTGGCACCTTTAACTTATTTATAACAGATTGGTCAATGCAATAACCTCAGTACATAAAACAAAAAGAATAAAACTGCAATGAACAACATTTTACTGAAATGAAGTTATTATACTTTGATCGTTTCTAAAAGAAAACAAGTACTAAAATCGATATTACAGCTGCTTATTATTCCTTCCTTGGCCTGTGTATCGAATAACAATGCGAAACATTACGGCGATATTCCAATACACGCAGGACGCATCAAAGAATGTATTAAGTAGACAAACGTCACAGTGTTCTTAATTAAATTAAGCAGACGTCAGAAGCAAATAGTATCTATGATAATTTCACAACAGATATTTTAAATCAATAAACTAAATCGGACAACATCGTTACAGATATGCTCGTTGATATAGATAACCGGAGTCATATTGAGTTGACGAGTAATGTGTGTTGTAGCATGAGAACTGGACGATTTAGTACAGAGTGGCAAACAACGTTACAGTAAGAAACAAGGCGGCTAACACTGAAAGTCTATTCCAAAAGTCTATTATATATTTGTGACTGGAGTCGTAAGCTTGTATTAATATTTTATAGTCTCTTTCTAAACTCAAGATCGATGACCACGCAAATGCCGAGTAATCAAACCATATTTGTAAGCATCAGCAAAAGACTGTCAGCATTCCGTCTATATGTTAGGAAGACGTAGTTTATGCATTACTGTGATTTATCAGAAAAACGTTATTGCACGTTTCAACATGAAATAATAAATATTGTTAGCAATCACACTGTTAGAAAAGGATGTGTAACAACTGAACAAATGTTTATAAATAGTGCTGCGTTATTCCAAAGCTGACAATTAGTAATCATCCTAATTGAGACTCGAGATTTAGATGCTAGCACGTCTGATAGACATTGTTAAAAGCTATCTTCGGCATCTAAAGCAATGATAAACGCGCTGGGCTTTCTGGAAGGCGTTGCTTTGTACATATGCGTGGAATTGTTAGCGTTGGTAATCTAAAAAATATAAAAGATATATAAAGGGTTCGATCCCCGCACTAGAGTTATATTCGCTGTTTTTGATTGTAATCAAGTTATATTAATTATGTACATACATAATCATAAATGTATGACAGCAGTATAGTTCACATATATGTGGCCACGACAGCGCTAAGCTGTCAACATAGTATGCGATTGTCGGTGGTAACACTTAGCATCGGAAAAAGGCCGAATAATTTAAATTAAAAAAAACATTATTGCTATAAACTATAACTAAAAATATAAATGAAATTTACAAATATAAATATAAAAAAAAAATGGTAATTTTCTTTGTCATGTATTATTTATATAATTTTTTTTTATATGGAAATACTAGAAAGATCAGTCATGGGCAGTAAGAACTATTATGGATATCCCGTGGTACAAAAACAACAAATATATAAACCATGACTTCGACATTAAAACTGTTAAAGAAGAAATTAACAAATATAGCCAAATATACCAGCAGCGACTAAACAATCATCCAAACTATCTAGCTGTGAATTTACTGGATTAAAATACGTCTGACTTTAAAAGACTAAAAAACATAGTGTGTTAAAGCTACCACAACGTTTTTAATTGTCGTTCATAGATATAGCCGTCACTGGACGATTATTTCTTATCTAGGTTAATTTTCATTTTTAGCTTAGGTACTTATTGTTCATACTTATTGTAACAGATTACACCGTGCATATTATTACAAAATAACTTTTCTTTTTAATTAAAAAAGACATTATGCCCTCTCTGTATAAAACAGCAACCACATCGGACTTTCGGACCATACATTAAAACACACCTAATGTAATTAAATATTGGTAATTACAGGTGATAAGGCCTTCGAGCACAGGTGATAGATCGAAGCATTGATAACGATGTACAGTACATACATCTACTGCATGAGTATACACTTTGTTTGATTTACATGTACGTAGATCATTCATTATCTAATACTTGTTAATTTGATTAAAGTTGAGGCACACGTTGGGTACCTGGACACTTCGAGCACCTAGCGCACCTAGAGCACCTAGAGCACTTAACTATAGTTGCGTCGAGCGAGAGTATTGCCGGTAACTCTAGTGTTCCCCGTACACTTGTTATAAGTGATCCACGTAATAAAACGCTTACAAAATGCTCACAATCAAAAAGCAAATAATACCCAGGTATAAAATTGTCTTGTAATGCAAGTGTATATGCTAGTTTGCCATAAGTTAATTTCATTATCTACTTTTCATATAAAAATTGTTTTGCAGTGCAAGGGTCATACTTGATAGCTTGCCAAAAGCTAATTCCAAGCTTCATTTTCTATCTGGGTATAATGTAACATTTCGCACTAATGTAAGACAAGATTGAAAGTTAAGGTGCCCAATGGACAATCGAATATCTTGGGTTAGTAATTGACTCGGCCAATACACCATTTATAGGTGCGATGATCATGAACAGGTTCGGCTTGACGATCATTGCTAACACGAGCCGAGCGCCAACATGCATGTACATGTATGACCAACGGGCAACATGTTGGTCATTAATAATTTAGTTCAACTCTTGCTGCGCAGTGAAACGTATCTCAAGTTTTTATTATTCTGCAGTATAGTTGACTGTGATATTAATTATAAGGTAATTTGGTGACAATGAGAAATTTGAGAAGTCAATATAGGAAACAGGGACCACAATGAGATGTAAGAAGTAAAAAGTACAACAACAAGCATTTAAGCAATTTTATACATTTGGAGTACATCGCTGTGGACTAAACACAGAAACTGCAGCGTTGATTGACATCAATTCTTCTGCAAACTAAGATGGTAATCTATTTCTTAGCCTAAATTTCACAATGCAGAGCTAACCAACATATGGTGTCAAGAAGACACGAAATAACTTTTTACTCATTAAAACAAAAGGTTTAAATTTTCGATAAATTTGCGATCTGAGGTGGGGGGGGGGGCTTGTAGTTAGGTTAAATGAAGCCACATAGTTTTTGTCGAGAAAAGAATTTCCCTTTTTATAGCTCTACCTGAATCAAAAAATTTGAATGACCTTTTTTCTGGATTTTGGAACACCGAAATTTGTTTTCTTTTTCGTAAAGCTAAAAAGCTGTGGTAGGTCACATGAGAGGAAGGGGGGAGGGTTAATAGATAAAGGGCTTAAAATGGAGCTACGTAGTTTCTGGACAATGAAATGGCATTAAAAGTCGTGCGATTTAAGGTCGTTATACTGGTCTATATGGAAACATGTAAGTGTTAAGAAGTCTTGATAATCGGTATAGACTATGAGGACGAGCACCTTACAATAAGTCTGTCTTGGGACAAAATTATTAGAGTTTGTTCAAGGTGTCAGCGATATTGCGCTCTAAGACTCTAAGTACAGCACTGGAGCTACTTTGACGCTGTTTTGAAACAGACTGATCAGTCTTATCTAAACATAAACAACTCTGGAATGTTTGTTGGTCTGCTCTAAGAGAGGGAGGGACGTAATCTGAACCTTACACCCTTTTGTATCGGTCCAAGGCACTGCCAAACATTATTCATAATATAATATACATGTGTGTTACATCTTACATTGTATTGAATACAGTTCTTATATTTGTTAATAAATAAGATTATACCAATATTATGTTCGGCTTATGATTTGTAATTAGTAAATCCTAATTATTCCTGTCAAAAACATTTATATGGCGTATCGTGCCTGTAGTGTGTGGCCTCCCTTAATTCAGAGATCTGTGCATATAAACTATACACTTATTCTGATTTAAAGAACAAATTTACTGAAACTTTTACGGATATTATAATTAAAAATTGAAAATTGAGTGACAGCCGTGAATGGCCTTAAACATACTCGTACATCACTGTGAAATGAAGATTTTCTCTATTAATGAAAAACGAGTAATTGCACACACAATAGAATAGTGTTGCCACACTCTATCATTGATAAATCTACTCTATTCTTTGCAAATAACATGTGAAACATTGATGACCCTGACCGAACTTCATAGATCCAATAAAATAAATAAATCAAACACAATACTAGCGCATTGTCCGTACTCAATCGTCAATCGTCACAGCCAGCGTTTAACAAATACTGTAAATACTGTAAATACAGGAGGTCTAATGTGTTGATCTGTCGATCGATTACGCCATTACGGCATTAGAATTGCATAATGGACCATGGTAATGGTCTAATGGGCTAATGGGCAGCGATGATCAATTCATTCATGTTCTGCTACTTTATTTAACAATTAAAGTGTTTGTTGTATATATCTGTCCCTTTCATACGTGCAATACAATTCGGTTGCAAACAAGGCGATTCTAAAATAATATGTATTTCTTTTACAAAATATTTTTTTTAAAGATTTTTAACATAACTATGAGGAATTTATAGAATAGTGGCATGAAACAGGGATCGGTAAAAGGTTTTTTGAAAAGGCTAGATTATAAAATAATATTACGTATAATAAAATTCCAAAACTGGTTAAAATTTGTACTAACGCGATAAATGTAATTGTTTTTTCTAACATAATTTTTCGTCATGCTGGAGTTGTAAATTAGTACTTCTTATTTTAATTAATAATGCAAAACTGAGAGAACTGCCAACACTTGTTCTACGGCAGACGAAAGAATTGAAACATACGGCGCAAGTAGCGCTACGTGCAGTTATTATTTTCTATTAAACTATAAACTGTAACTAATTATGAAGGTTTCTAAAAGCGTCTATATACGTCTGAGTATTTCCTTTTTTAGTATAAATCCGTGGGTTGGATTAAAAACGGACGACGGACCGGAAATTTGGCCTAAAACACTTCAGGTTACTATGCTTTCTGGTTCAATTTCTGGACCAGCATATATTTTCCTATCTAAATTTTATAGGCTTAATTATTGTTTCATGTAATGAATTTAATTTTAATGAATTTAATAATTTTATTACATAATTATATAGTTCAGGTATATTAGTTGAACTCAACGTAATGCAAGAAGCAAAAAATATTATACGGATAACAAATTAAGTGAGGACGTAAAATTTCATGTGATAATGCAATGATGACGGTACTGACAATGGCAATAAAAAAACTAATGAATCTTTAAAAAATTTGTAGGAATAAAATTAAACTAAGTATTACACTGAACAAGAAATCTAAATACGTTCATTTCTGTTGCATACATATATTAGAGTAGAAATTTAAAAAAATTTCAAATCAATTTTTAAAATTTAATTTATTTAACGTCTGTCTATTTCCGATGCTAAGTCCTATTACCGAAGACTATGTTGGCAGTTTTTATGAAGTCGTGGCCTACCTATGTCTGATAAGTTTAGAATTATGTATGTATACATAATCAATTTAACTTGATAACAACCAAATCCACAAAATATTACTCTGGTTCGGAGATCGAATCCGAAGACACAGCAGTTAGCGTTAAGTATCGACGTTCTCGCCCACTGTGTCGTCGCATTTATAAGAATATATTCGTCCTTTTACTATTTCACACTCTATAATGGCTTGGTATTTAATTTAATCAGGGTCTTATTACTAAAATTTACCAAAGACAGATGTTTCAGCCCAGTATTTGTTAAACGCTATTACAACTCACTGTTTTTACTTTTAACTGAAGGTTTTAACCATAAATGTAATTTTGAACTTGTGAAATCGTGCGTCATGCATTAGTGATATACATTATTTTGTAATAATTAGTATCTTTATTTAATATAAATTTTTATATTTAATATAATTAGTTTTATTTCTTTATATTTCACAAGCAGAAACTTACATTTACGTTAAAACCTTAAATTAAAACTAAAACTCAGTGAGTGGGAAAAGGGCTTAAATATTTTTGGACAGATTCAGATCCATCGGATGGCGGATGGCGGATGACAGATAATTTTGTAATAAGTATAAATGTAACCGCTCGATACTGGTTCGTAAGTCGACAGATTCTTGGTCTGATCATTGACGGAACAAGGATCATCCGCAGAACGTATAAACGTCACATCTTCTCATATGACACATTTCCTTTTTGCCACTTAGTCTCATTTCTTAATAAACAGTGAACAACACCTACACGCACTAAATTTCATTAAGAAACAGTGTTATTAAATTGTATAATTATATTTTTTATGTAGCATATCCGTACCATACAATGGAATGTATTATATGTGTACGAGTATGTATGTATGTCTTCACTTCCAAAAAAATTATGTAAATTTATAGAATAGACAATTAGGAAATCATAATATAAATCTACTTCAACAATGAGTAGCAAGGTTACAAACCACAACTAGTGGCATGTGTTGTTGTCATGTGAATACATGCATTTTAGATTGGACGCACACCATGGAAATCTTTGCTGAATGACGGCTAAAGGTCTGAACACACTGCACCGTATATGTGTATTTATACTTTACAATACATGCGTAGTATGGTACATTTTTTCTTTGACATTGTTACCACACGATTCACATGTCGTAATGCAAAAATGTGTGTAGCCAGAGAATAGTAGAATACTCCCCCTTGCGCTGATTTAGTATTCACTTTGTGAAAAAATACAGATATTCAGTATATGTAACGTTTTGTTCTTAATATCGGAATATACTTTCTCCTACGACTTGTTGAAGTCGATTGGAGTAAAACTGTTGGAGATATAGAATTTTAAGTCTACACCTCTCTGGTTTGGTTGCGTCTTTCTTTGAAACTTTTAAATGCATTTTTCAGAGTCGGTGCCCTCTCTAGCTCAAAATGTACTGCACCGATCCTTTTTAAATTTTGCACGCTCTTTGTTTTAATAAAAGCCGAGGTAACGTTGTGAAGTTTATTTTTTAATTTTAACGTATTTTAAATTACTGAAAATCGGTATTTTGATTTCTAAATGCTGTAAAGAATTGAAAAATCAATAATAAAAAAAAAGTCGGCATGGTTACCTGCAGAAACTTATCAACTAATGAAATCATTTCGGTTTTTTGATTTCAAATAATGCAATGATGAGATATGAGTGGCACCGTAATGAAACTTTTTTTGTGACGTCTGCTGAGATTCCCTCTCAATGGCATTTCTATTTATGGATGTTTATTTATGAAAATTTCACAAAGTATTCTTTAAATGTTATTTTATCATGTAGTAATTATAGAAATAATTATATATTAACTATGTCGTCAAAAAACATTATCGAAATTATGTTTTTTTGTATCGGTTTGACCTTAATCCCCCTCCCCCTTAAGAGATTGGTTTCTTTAACAATGATCAAATATTACTTTATGTGTACATTGTGAGTTTATCAATAAAATTTGATTTCGCTGGTTCAGCTGGACTATCGTTAATTGGCGTTATCATTAATCATATATTATATAATCTTTATTAGGCAATAAGACTTATAGAAAAAGCCTTAACCTTGTTTTGTTTGAAATGCAGTCTGCTTTTTGCACCACACCTCCGAACCGCGAACCACAAACGAAGGAGCCCGGTGATTATCTCAGCACTTTTACTTATTTAACATTTCCAGTAATATCACGATATTTGTGTTCTGGATAAAAGCGGATTAAACCAAAACATAAGACTTATTACGGTGGCCAACGATGAGTGTCTGAAGGTGTACACGTTGAACCAGAGCTTCTCAACATTTTGAACTGTGTGAAATATATGTAACTATTTGCAGACACCCAGTGTACATTCTTATTTACAAATACACTTTTATTTGTCTGGAATTAGTGAAAATTCCTCAATTCATTACTATAACAACCCCCAAACATTTTGTAAATGCAAATAGCCAGTTATTTGTACATATTATATATACAAATATGAAAGAATTATGACCTAGAAGTTGAAATCGTAGTAAAACAGTGAAGAAAAATAAATCATTTATTTGTCCATTTAAATAAAGTCTAACTTAATCTTACTCATTTAAAACAGTCGGCGTATTTATTATTTGCTTCATTTAACGTCGGTCTATTTCCGATGCTGTCTTATCACTCACAGCCAGCTCAACGTCAAGTAGGTAGAAGGTATATTTAATATATATTTGATTATAGAATGCATTATTTAGAGTCCCGTAATCCAGACGAAAATAAAAGAAACCGTATACATAATTTTTGTTTTATTATAAGATGACTGGCTTTTTAGGCACATATACCATTTTCGCCATTTAACCTACAATAATAACAATTACCTCTTCACACCTATTTATTTCGCTCAATACATTGTTTCTTCTTGACTATGACCAGAATCGAATATGCCGAACTACAATTTGAGTAAGATTTTTCGAAGCATGTTCTAAGCCAAAGATAGAAAATATATTTGTGTACGTTCAGGAAAAGAAATTTCGTATTTTAAAACTTAAGTTTATGGGGTGGGGTAATACATTTTGCTTTTGAATCTTTCGCCTTCGCTTTCGATCCAAAATGTCTTCGAAACTGATACATAATTCATCCCGTATCGATCCCAAATGTCGATTTCTATACTAGGTCGAATTCTAGAATATCGTATTCGAATTTTATACGTTTCGGATGCAAATTGTTTGTAGCGATATACCGTGCTTCATAGACCGTTCGTTACACATATTAAAACCTATTTAGACTACAATAATTAATTTTTCGTACAAATAGCCCAGTTTTAATTTTATTGCTGCATACGAGTCAGTGACATAGCCACTGTATAACCAGGGTGCACAATGCAACTCACCGTGTGGAGCGACAAGTAAAAAAAGAAAAAGTACATAATTTCAATAACACGGTGTAAATAGATCTGTAAAGAAATTTGTAATAAACTCATGTTAATATCATGTTATTTATCTGACCGCGGGGTGCAGGGATATCTGCATTCAGGGCTGTAGGTAAGGACATAGAGATCAGAATGACTTCAAGAGAAGTATAATTGCATAACCATTTTCTTAAGTATACACTGCAATAATGTTGTTTTTGACGCGGTAACAAAAACTAGGTTAAGTCGAAAGGTTATCCTGTTAATTGAAAATAATGAAAGAATAAAAAAGAAATTCTCTAAACCAAAGTACGAGTAAATTACATGAACTTGCCTTATCAAGCCATTCAGCGTATGTAACAGAATTAATATGTTTTAAAACATATATACCAAGTAAAGTGAAATATTATAAACTACAAATATTACACTATCTATCTCTATCTAACTCATTATTGCATCTATCTATCTCTCTCTCTCTAACTCATTATTTCATATACATCCCTTAACTATAAAATTCATAAATACATTTCATAACATTCTTTTTATCAATCTCAGGTTTAAATGAGGTTCACACAGTAATAAAATAGCTCAGACTTAAAATAAGACGAGAATCATGATTTCATTTAGGATCAAGCGAGGGTCATATAATAACGTTTAGTATGAGACGAGGTTCACTTACCTGTTTTCAGGACGAAAAGAGGGGCAAAGATCCATTTTAGGATCTGGATATGTCTAAAATTTCGACTTGGGTTACTTGGCGAATATAAAAACCTCGATAAAATGAATATTAGGAATAAAATGAACAAAATTTTCGGTTCATGTCGCACATAAAATTTAATAATGTGGAGATTTTCACGAGGCTTATACAGTAATTTATGGAAGGCATTTCTGACCAATTATTATTTAGTTATTATTAGTCTGTCTGTATTAATATTTTACTGTATTATCTAGGTTTTCTGCTACTTTTTTATTACGTGTTAATGTTATGTGTTTATATTTTTATTTTCTGGTGTTTACTTATTAAACACATAGTGCAAATATCAGAACTTTGATGTTTTTAGATGGCCTTTACAAGTACATATTTAGAAACTCTGTTAATTAAATTACATATTGATCGCTATGCGACGCTGTAGTTAGCAAAATTTTAATTAACGTTGTTGTTAATAATATTAATGTTGATTCATCAACTGATTTCAATGATTTAACATCCCATCCTTTTATACTCATAATACAACAAATCTGGTTTTATTTCCAAACTGGTTTGAACCAGTGATCGTTGGTGGATATGTGTAGTGATCCATTTAACACTTCTGACACGACAAAGCCGTAGTTCGATGCGATCTGATACGAGTAGTGGAGTCCCATCGTCCAGCAGGTTAGCCTGTTGCCTGTTGCCCGTTGGCCGTCAGTTTGCCAACTTCAAAGCTAACTTCATTTATTCTCTTTGGTGTTCTGTGCTGTGCTGTACTTTGCTCTGCTTTACGCTTTGATGAATTATTTAATTAACCACTCGACGTAATTTTCAATTAATATTGTGCACATACATGAATGGGTTAATGAGTCACACAAAAGAAATTGATTTACGTTCGTATGAGCATCTGCGGTGTGCCGTTTAGCGCTCTCCGTGATTTACGGACCTATAAACGATGCAATCTCTGCCATATGATGCGTGGTATGCAAGGTATGGAAGGTCAAACACCATACTAACAAATTCAAACAATAACAAGTTTACAATAAAGATCAGATCAGATTCAGTTTTCATTTTGTTACACTACAGATTTCAGTTTACACGATCCGATCAGATCTCAGTTCTAGTTCAATAAGTTCTCTGCTCAGTTCAAGTTGCGTATTCAAAGTGTACTAGTGTTTCGCATTAGGCCTGTCCCACACTGCAAGCGTCTTTAAGCGACGAAGAATTCGACGTAATTCCACGGCTTGGTTGAGCCACTAAAACTCTCAAAGCAAACAGACTCCTGTGTTCTTTGCCAAGTCAAACCAGTGTACATAATTTAACATTAGAGCAAACTTTTATTTTCATTTTTATTGATACACTACTGTTATGAAAGAGACTATTACATTCCCTTCCAGTCTGAGATGGCTAATTTCATTTAAAAGATTTGGATAGGTTTAGCGTTGTAGCATGTATTTCCATGGTTAAAATTCAGTGATATGCGACCACCACTATGGGAGCTACGTAGCGCCCGTATTCATTACATTTACCAGGTCAGGTTCATTACATTTACAGGTTCAGATATGTAAAGCGTTGTAGCGCGTATACGTCCGACCCATATTTGCTTAATATTGGTAGTTAAGGTTTCAATTTTTTTCGGTGTCCACTCTACTGGACCGATTCTTTTGAAATTTTGCACACTCTTTCTTTACATGAATACCGAGGTAGTGCTGTCGAGTTTTTTTTTTAAATTAATTTTAACGTATTTTAAAATAACAAAGTTTTTGATTTTTTTCATGAAAAATCGGTATTTTGACTATAAATGGTGCTGGAAAAAATTGTAAAATCAATAAAACTCGACAGCGTTACCTACAGAAACTTATCAACTAATGAAATCATTTTGGTTTTTCGATTTCAGAAAATCCAGTGATTAGTTATGAGTGGCACCGCAATGTTACTTTTTTTGTGACGTCTGCGGAGATTCGCTATCAATTTCTTGACATTTATTTATGAAAATTTCACAAAGTATTTTTCAAATATCATTTTACCATGTAGTAATAATAGAAATAATTATATATTAACTGTTTCTTTGATCGTTTTGACTGTTAATGGGAGGGGGAGGGAGGGGGTTGGTGTTTTAATACGCTTGTAGTGTGCGACGGCCTTAAGTGAACTGTGCCATTACGTACATGGATGAAGATTGCCTCGTTGCAGTAGCCTTTTATTAGACAGTTGTACATGTACACTGAACATTAGATATGCAGAATATCTGACGGTCGTATCGGCGCGTTTGTTTATACACACGCAAAATCTGATTGCAAACAAAAATCTGACTGCATGATCATTCTGTACTATCAGATCAGATCAGATATTCGTCTCCCTTTGGATTTAAGTCTTCACATATACGTTCGTCTGAATCTGGATCGTGTAAAGGCTTCTAGTTAAAATATCTTGCGACCCGTTAATGATTCGGCCCTAATAATATAGTAGAAGTGATTTACATAATATGACTGTAGTGAATGTTATTACGGATTGATATACCATTAATCCATTACTCAGAATGCTAGTGCTCAGATGAGTCAGACGCACGGCTCGCGGCGGCTCACCACCAGACTGGTTTCAGAGTAAACAAGTACGAGAAGTGGACGTCACCGATGCTGTTCCTTCTATTTCACCACAGTTCGAAATTTTCCATAGAAATAGATGGAGCAAGTTTGTGGTTAATTCAATTGAAGATCTTGTTAATTAAAATAAATATTATTTCATAAAATACAATAATTTTTAATCGGAAATTAATTTTAGATACAGTAATACAGTAACAGTCAATATTAAATATATGAAATAGGTTTTTACTTAGAAGACATAACACTCGAAGTATGTATGAAATATTACTCTGTACGAATAAACGTTTCTGAACAGATAGAGCGGTGCTATTTACAATGAATTGTAGGCTAATATTTTGCATGGTGTTGGAGCGCGGATGTTATCATATAGGACTGCTAAACAACACTCCTCTCACAAAATAATGTTATTAAACGTTAGTTATTGTTGTTAAACGAGGGTTAACGTTAGTAAACAATGTGTCTTTAGTTGATGGAAAATAACAGTAGGTTTGTAAACATTTGTTGTGGATCTTATGTAATGCCTCGTACAGATTTGTGCGACATAAACATGCGACTTTCAGCATTAATATATTTTCATTCATAAGTTGACATTCTTTAGACATGAGTGTACTAAATGTGTTGTACTTTTAACATACAGACTAGTGCTACATAAACATGCGACACTAATAAAACCCTTACTTATGCTATTTTTTAAAATTCTAGGTAGTATTTTTATGAAACAAAAATGTTTCAAAGCTAAGCCGGAACATCTAAAGAAATTACGATTTTGAATGTGATCTCGAACAAAAGGGTGAAGTCAATCTCCAGTATAATCTCATTGTGCGTTGACATTTTTTTTAGGTGTAGTAAATAAATAAATAAATGGTAGTAAACAAATAAAAATAATTGAAAATGGTGTTTAAATGGATAAATAAAATAAACCTGAACAATAGAAAATCACGAGCAGAAACTTATTAAATAACTGAGCCTTATTACTTTTTCTGTAAATATTATTTTTTTCTAAAGCAGGTTGAAGGAATTCTTTCGAAATAGGTAAGCTTCTGACGTATTAAGTTGCATGTCGCACTAGTGTGGACTGGACGTGTTGTACAACTTCTTACAACAAATGTTGAATGTCGCATGTTTAAGTCGCACGAATGTGTACGGTACTTAATGTCTCAATCTAACATCTTTTTATAATAATATGCGAATTATACTAATAATAGCTTAATGTACTAGTTTAGAGTAAACGCAATAATGCATAACCTACTCGAAACCAAGAAACCACGAATGTCTTAGGTATTTCGATTAACGAATCGAATTAATGACAAACTCAAACATTCTCCCATAGAATATATAGCACGTTTAGTGAGTACCTAGCTTTAGAAATATATATTCCCAAAATTTGCATAATATGTACCAAGATAGAAGATGCTAAATCTCATAGTGTAATAGACTAAATAGCGATGTAGGTACCAGTGTTTATTATATAGGTCTGACAAAGACGGAACGTTGTTGATGAAAAAAGTGACGACCTCAACGTGTCCAGGACCATTATTGTAGCCTATTGCGCAACTAAATAATTCTTTATAGTATTACGTGCCAAACAGTAAACGCGTTTGTTAAAATTCCCCATTAATATATCGAATCTGTGCTTATGGAGCACCCTGTTGTTTACTGACAGTGACGGTGTATCTTTTATTTCTAAACAATTCTGTAATTTATTTCTATTATGTAATTACAACTCGAACTCCAATTCAAACTAAAACTGAAACATGCCTTACAGCTGCAAAAGTTGAGTTACTGCTATTAAAAAAATAGGAATTTATACTGCGAGTATGCTAGTATGTGAACTTCGTTGACTTTTAAAGTCACCTATACGTAATATATTGTCGTCACTTTCTAACACATAGAAACTAATCTTTTGTCTCACAAATTTTGAATCAAAATAACAAAAACAACATTTTGAATAAATGTGTTTGTTGGGAAAGCCTTTTAACATTTATGTAAATAACAAAAATTCGTCGAAAAACATATGACATAATTTGTACGATGAAAAAACTAAATGAAACTAATTAAAAAATTAATCGTTTGTGAGAATTTGTTTAGGATATGAAGTTAATGCTTTTTGTAGCTTCCTCCATTTATGGTTATCGCTGTGGCGATCAGTGACGTAGTTTATTTCTCACTAAACTCAGTTACCTAGTATACAGCATATTGTGACCTATTTAAATGCTTTTTGGAAAATATATCCACTCATTGGTGCATTAATATACTCATAAAACTTTTTAAGAACCTATTAAGAATCTTCTTAAAACTTAATTAAGATAGGGATTTTACATACAAAAAAATCTTTTTTGAAATCTAAAGAAATTGTTAAATATATTAAAAATGGCGCTGAAGTTGAACCTGTCAAAGAATTGGACCTGGACAGTGTTGCCGATTTTGGCTCTTCTATTTATCTGATAAATAAAAACCAAGAAAATTAATAATTAATATGAGTACAGTTATAGTCGGAACTAGAGAAAAAAGAATTGAAAACTAACAAAATGGCGCGCTTTTGAAAATGAAATTCTAAAACTGGGTTTTCTACCAGTTATTTAATGAAAAAAATACGAAATTATTGAAATAAAAAAAAAATTCTAGCTTCAACGATAGCTATTGATATTGTGAATAACATATTAAAATTTTAGACGATTCGGTTGAATAGTTTTTTTTTTTTACAACACCATGCCGAAAAAAGTAGTTTTGAAATAAATGAGATTAAAGTTTTAAGTATACTATGGCTATATGACTATTGATATATGCTAAAAAGGCTGTAGAAATTATTGGCAATGACCTTACAAAAATTTAACAGTATATCCTTAAAAGACCATACTTTCAAAATATCAACAAAACTAATCGATTTTTTGAAAATTCTAGATTACTTCTTAAAACCTAATTTAAAGATTTAAAAAACTCATGTTTTGTGTTTTGCGGGTCAATTCTATTTCTTTAATTCTAATTTCTAATCGTCGCTAATTGCACGAAAGTCGTTGTAATTTTGCACGAAATTAGGAAAGTGGAAGTGTGTTGAAGAGGAGGAGATAAGTAGAGAAGGTACTAAACAAGGATAAATGAAATAGATTCTTATTATTCTAGACTTGCAAACTATTCTGTAACGTCAAAAATATAAGTAAAAATTAAGTGGTAAAAAAAAAATTCAAATTATAACTAGCTATCTATATCTCCGCAAACTTTTGGATATTTAAAAAAAAATTAAAAAATGTTAGTACATATTTTAGTAAAAATTCAATATATGAGACCATGAAATGCAGATCACAAATCCATTGTCTACCAGGCGTCAACTAACAATTATTTTTTAATTTTTATTTTTCATATTATAAAAAACAATTAAAAATGCATATAATAGAATAGATGCAATATTAAAATAAAAATTAAAAAATAAAAATAAAAAGTTCAGCTTTAAAACTGCCATATTATTTCACAAAATATTACATTTCCACAATTGTTTTTCTTTTGATTAATTATACATATATATGTACGTAAACTAGGGGGTGAAGAGGGAGGGGCTTATTTAAGTTGGAACACGTGCGTTCATAACCAAGGCCATGGTGTTGTTAACGACAACGTCGAGGATGAAGGCTAAATGCTGAAAGCTTCCATTTGGTTGCTGACATGTGCAACGACCAATAATTTAAAAAATATGAACATGTGCGACAACATAAATTTATTTCCGTTTTTACTCATATAAACAAGATGGATTCATTTTCCGCTCCGTTTAGCATAGGCGAATTAATGTTACTCAACTTTAAGCGTATGTATCTCAGTTAAATCGGATTATATGGTTAGTCTAGGTGCACACTGATGAGAAAACTGCCAGTCTTTGTTGTAGAGACACAGAGATAACTCCATTTTAAAAGGTTTAATAACAAATAGGCCTGGAATTACAGATCTGAAATGTAACAACATTTAATGGGCTTTTACACTATCAACTCAGATCGTCAATATGTTTCAATATTCAGACGAACTGTCTCTTTATCGTATGTGTAAAGACTAAAATCTGAATGGCGAATAAAATCTGACGGTAAGAGAAGAACATTCACTCAGATTTGAAATCGACTCTGAATCTGATCTAATCGTCTAAAAAGAGCTAAAGCAAACGCATTGATAGCACCGATCGCTCACTATCACTTATATTAAAAGCCTGCTTCAATGTTCATGTACAACTATCAAGCTAAGGTTAATATAATGAGACAGCCTTCATCCATTGGATTTGGAAGTCTGGACACCCTGGGGCAACGAAGAACACAGGACCCCAATTATTTTTCTAATTAGGTAAAACTGTGAAAAAAAAACGGTAAAGTTGCTGATCCGTCGAAAAGGATATTTCTTTTAATCTCTATTGTGGGGGCCCCGTCTGCCCTCCCTCAAATCCGGGCCTGATAATGCACTGTACGTTTCATGCGAATGCAACTACACTTTGAAATCACGGTTTATATACTCATACTAAAGTCGACACAGAAAGTATTGATGCTTGACGTCAGACAGCTATGTGTTTGGAATCAATCTCCGGACCAGCGCTATACTTTCTCGGTTTGGTTATTATCAAAATTAATTTGATTATGTGCTCATGCGCATGTATCCTAATGTATATGCGCAGTATAGTAACCATAAATGAGGTCACGAAACCATAAATACTGCCAACATTTTAAGAGGCTGTCGGTAAATAGGACTCAGCATCGGAAATAGGCTAACGTTAAGTAAAATTAAGTTAAAAACTAAGAGCTATATTATATAACTTTTGAAGTGCGTCCGGTTTACTTTTGACGATTTTTCACAAGCCTATAGCTCCAAGGTATAAGGCTTATTTTGCACTTTATTTAAGGTTGGCTCGTGTAAAAACATAGGGACAGGTTTGTGTAAATCATCAAAACTTTACGAATTTTTAAGATTTTTATCAATGCTAAAATATTGATTTCAGAAATTAGGTTGCTAATAAAAGTAAGATATATACAATACAAATATTCTTTAACAACTTCGACATGCTTCGTCATCACAAATTGGCCGATTTGCGCGATAATGAACAGAAGAGAAACAGATATGCTAATTTTACTAAATATTTAATATTTGTTTATTTAAATCTGTGTTAATTCACTTCGTTTACCACAAAATCTGGTATTATTCGGATATTGTCAACTATTGTTAGTTTGTTGCAGATTTCGTAAACCAGTTATTCAAATCAGTTTTGGTAACTTAATCTTTAATACAAATAAACATATAATTGTGAACTCTGCTTTAACCTCACCCAGTTTATCACGCTCGTGAATTGGGGCAAGGTTGATAGCGTGCTCGTATTTTATTAGAAGTTTTAAATTAAAATTTACAATCGCTTGATTAATCAATGTTGTGTTATACGAGTATTGTTTAATTTTACAATGCATCAATATGAATACCTGATAACATGCAATGCAATGCGATGCAGTGCGGCATGCGAATCTGCGAACCTGCGAACTGCACCGAGTAATGGACTGGTGAACTGACTCTTTACGGGTCACTTTTTTAATATTTCATTGAAATAAAAGTTAATATATGCATATTGACATTCTTATTTTTATTAAATATCCAAGAGTTAACAGAGATATAGCTATATGAAATTTGGATTTCAGTTCTGCCGCTAGTTTTAACTCTGCGTATGACGTCACAGAAAAAATAAGTAATCGAATTTATTTTTTATTTTTCACAACCATTGTAATATAAACTTAATGGGATAATCTAGTCAGCTGTTTGTAGTAAATGCCCTATTACACATATGCTTGTATGAGTTTCTGTTGTATAAAAGAGATGGCGAATCATCTATCACTTTGGATCTCTTTATTTAATAAGGGGTCAAAAATGACTATTTGAATTGTTAATATGTCCTGTAATATTGGATCTTTCTCAATATATAGTACAGCTTTATAGAATGCACAAACCCATTGATTGTTTTACAGAAATAGTTTGTTATTAAGCGAAGGATTTATCTTTATAAATGTTAATCATAGACAATAGGCCTAAAATAGGATACTTTTTGGGTTCCCAGGTTCTTTTTTAATAGTTATTTTTAGTTTTAATTTAATAATTTAATTTTAAATTATGTCTTTTCAGAATATGTATTCTTTGCTACATTTTTACGTTAATTTTGAATTTCTTAGTGTGAATGCATCATGCGTCCGTAACATACATTTTGAAAATTCCGTTTATGAAAAATAAAACATTGAAGTATTTACAAATATTGCTTTTAATAAATATATTCTTTGGAAAAAAATTAATATTATATCTTGCTATGTTTATAGTTCCATGATTGTTGTTTACTTATTGTTTTAATTTATCACAATAAATTTCTGTTACTTTTGTAGTATATCCAGTGCCAATAATTTGACAGATAGTCACAGTTTGTAGGTTATAATGTCAAAATGGTATTTATATGTATGTAGCTTACAAATATGTATAAAGATTAATTTTTTAATTTAGAGAGTATACTTTATGGAGTATGTATGTATATATGTATCTAAAACAACACCTGAAAATAAAATTTAAATTAAAATGCCATGTGGTATGTAATTTAAATTAAAAATAAATTGAAAACAGTAGATTGGGAATAATACTTAATTCTGTGTCCACAATACTGTCCCAATGCAGTTTTCAGCGTGCGTAGAATAAGTCCAATTACCTTCTAACAGAAGTGCGTCATGTCATCTTATAATACACCTAAAATACTATGAAATTAAGGGTGTTGAATATGTCCGAACGGTCGAACGAGAAGTGCATCCGTTTACGTAATCATTCGCGTTCACGATTCAATCCTTACATGTTAGGCACATAGATAAACCAGGGCTGTGGAGACGGAAAGAATTTCTGGTCAGAATTAAGATGAGAAGTGTAAGGATCATTCAAGACATTAAAGATTTATTTCATGTTTTATAGAGTTTTGCCACTTGAATTGTACTAGTTCTTTCAATGACTATTTTAATTTCTTATATCTTTTACATTATTGAGACGATTTAAAAAATATCACATGTTACATCCTGATAGTTAACTTAATCAAAACAGATAATAGACATTTCTAGAATTTAAGATATTGTTCACATCTCAAATTAAAGTGTGTTCAAAAAGGGGACCCCGACCCAATATTTAATAGATTTATACTGGACTATAGGAGACTTTACACTGAATTGTAAAGAGTCTGAGATAAATTTCCACTGGATAGAATGGAATCAATCGGAGAGTTATACTAAAACTCTAATGTAACCTAAAATAAATTTAGACTAGATAAAATAGAATCTAACATAAAAAAAATCACAAATTCGCACATTGACAAAATGCAATTTTAATACATAATGGTTTTTAATAAAGGAAAAATTTAGATTCATTTCATTTATAACTAGAACACAAAATATGAATGTTACCTTACATTCAACACCTTACCTTACAGGCAACGTTGCCAGCTTTTAACCTACATTTACTGTTTCTTACTGGTTTTATTTAAATATTTTCGTATATAGGTATCCTTTTGATAATTTTCTTTTTGCAATAGTTACAGAAAAGATTCTTTTATATACACTAAGTTTTTAAAAACCGTGTCACCATTTTTTAATAGTTAAAAGTTATATTATGTGGTGAAATTGAGCTAAACATTATGATTTGTATGGAAAATGACTATTTTTAATCATGTATAAAAAGAAAACTATGAACTCTAGGTCTCTAAAATTTTGAGACAGCATGTATTTTAACTATTTGTATCGACCCTCCAAATTTCACAACGTTTTCATCATTTACGTTAACGTCCTATACCTCCTTAAAGTAAAGCAGACCAATTCCTTATCAGAAGCAGCTTAATAAGCTGTTATGAAATATTGTTAGCGCTAATCAAGCAAATAGCCTAATCCATTAATCGATGACTATTTCAATGATAATCCGCATTTATATTTAAGTCAGGTAATTCATAAATTAATCCCTCAATCCTTGTTGGGTTAATTCCTAAGTAGCTCAATGACACTGGCTGATGCTGATGATGGATGACCAGATAACAATACAATTGACAGATGATGTACCTCGTGTGTGTGTGTGTCCATACACACAGACAGGACGAGATACATAACTGTCCAGCTCTACTGAATGGTAATGATACAATTTTTGCTGTTCTAGTTACATCTGTAATGACTATAGGATACAAACACATACACTCATGTAAGTGTCCATGGACTAGCCTAGTAAATACACACATACAAACAAGATGATATACAGTACATACGTCATACATTACTACATTTTAGAAGAGCGAGTCCAAATAATCGTTAAATTACGGGTACAATATAGTTAAATTGAACACATCCGCATTAGCCGAGAGCAGTGGAATGCCTGACGGCCAATCGGCCAATCGGCCAGTCGGACGTTCTCCACTAATCTTAAACTCAAATCGGAAGATTCTTCTTACAAGGAATACTGGTAGAATTAATAATGAGGAACTAAGAAGGACGCAGGACGCAGGACGCATTGCTGTGTAACAATCCTGTTTGTTTTGTTGGTCTGCGTCTTCAAGTTAACTTAATGCGGCTTTAATTAAGATACATGCTTCGCTCTAGAGTGGAGCTGGAGACACATCTTGCAACCAAAAGAGTCATGTAATTTTCCAGAGCTGTGGAGTCGGAATTGGTAAAATGTAACGTTACATATAATCAATGTATTAAGTTACACTTCTATCAACCTTGTTAAAATGTTCAAATATAAATAAAATAATAATTACCTAAGATGGAGGGTGAAGTACTGACATGACATAAAAAATTTATAGCAGGTATAAACTGATAATAAGGCTATCCGAACGGGCTTTATACCTGGTATAAATTTTATAACAGGTTTATTTGTAAGGCGTAAGATGTAAGGCGTATTTGTAAGATGTAAGTTTCTTTAAATTTTTGTAGAATCTGGTTTTTAAATTGCTTTTAATTTCTTACATCTTCAATAGTATTGCGTTTATAAAAAAAAACTCATTTAAGATACTGATAGTTAACTTTATCTGTAGATATAATATACATTTCTAGAATTGAAGAATTTGTTCACAACCCAAATTACGTAAATGGGCAAATGGGTAATTGTACTTGGCCCTCTTCCATGACGGGACCCACACCAATCTTAAATAAATATATGCTGGAGTATAATAGATGTATACTGAATTGAAGAGAATCTTAAGATAAATTTGTACTGGAATGAAATCTATAGCAGATTTATACTGGAACCATAATGGAACCTGGGATAAATAAACACTGAATAAAATAGATTCTATATATATTAATAAATAATTATAATAATAAATCTGTGATAAGTCTATAACAAATTCACACCGGATAAAATGGGTAGTAGCGGTGCTTA
The DNA here is from genome assembly GCA_963678705.1 of Panorpa germanica. Taxonomy (NCBI): domain Eukaryota; kingdom Metazoa; phylum Arthropoda; class Insecta; order Mecoptera; family Panorpidae; genus Panorpa; species Panorpa germanica. The sequence continues at coordinate 24,960,872 of OY783207.1, read as the reverse complement.
ATCTTAATATATATAAATTACGTGTCACGTTGTCTCTCCGCGATGGACGCCTAAACTACTTAACCGATTTTAATCAAATTTGTACACCGGGTGCAGTTTGATCCAACTTGAAAGATAGGATAGCTTACATCTCAATTTATTATTATCTTATTAATTAATGTCTATTAATTATCTGTATATGACATATGACATCTGGCGACGATGATGGCGACATCTGTTGACTAGATTGAGTAAATATTCAATAGATGGCGCTATGTAATGTAATATGACAAAAACGTTAGACACAGCAACGCGTGGCCGGGACAGCTAGTATTTAATAAAATACAAAAATAAAAGTACATATATTCATTTGAATTTTAATTTAGAGTCAAATTTTGAATAACTTCTTTACTTATACAATTAGTTACTCATCAAATAGTAACGAAAATTTATAATTTAAAAAAGCCTCGCTAATTATTTTAAAATAACAAGCAAAGCATGAGCAAAATCGATCAATCCATTTGTTTATTGCAGCTGGTTGAATCAGCTCTCATACCTTCATAACGTTTCAATTTTCGTTTTTAATTTTTTTGCTAGAACTGGACCTAATATCCTGCTCTGAACTGAATATACAAAATAAACTGTTCATATACTCAAACAAATGGTGAAATCAGTGTGGACGTATGGAGTGCAACTCTGAGGTTCCAAAATAAAGTTCTGCGAGGAATGGTTAATGCACCGTGGTATATCCACAATGACGACATACATAGAGACTTAAAGATTAACACAGTCGGAGAAGAAATCTAATCTATAGCAGCGAAGCACGAGTTGAGACTTCGTAACCACGAAAACATCGCCGTGACGCAAATGTTGCTTCATAGTAATGATGTTCGAAGACTAGGTAGGACTAAATCCTCGGACCTAGTAACCTAATCATGTAGAATTGTTCATTAGAGCAATCTCTACCACACCGTGTCATTATTGCAATGTAAGCTACTAGATAAGTGTACGTATAATTAGTTGCAGTATTATAGAAAAATAAAAAAAATAATACATTTTTTTGGAGATTACCATCGATTTTTTTTACAATAAATAACCAATTATTTGATCAAACTCATAAAAAATACTATGAACATTTTAATCTCATAATGTAATGAGAATGAGACAAATTGTCGTTGAATGGAAATTGGAATGAGACGAAAAAAGAGTCGATTCTTTATTCTATCCTCTATTATTACTTTATTAATTAATAAATCATTCTTCTCTAACAACTCTAAATAAAAAATGATGGAGAAGTGTTATCCACTCATAAAAGTCATTCACTGCTAACAAATAGTTTTGTTCCATTATTCTTTATTGTTGGAATTACAATTTAAACTAGCTCAAATAGTTCAGTTCTTTTAGGTCTTCCCACTAATGCTACAGAGTCAATATGTAGCGAGCCCATCGACGTTAATATGATTTTAAGATATTAAGGTAAGGTTGATTCGAATGCTAAGTTTGCAGAGTTTGTTAGACAAAGTAAACCGAATTATGGTCGCTTTTCTGTCGGATACATAATCTAAGAAAGTTTGTTACTATTGACTGACAATTGACCAAACATAACTATTATTTATTTTATATTTCGTAATTAATTTATATTTATAACATTCAAGGCTCTCTTAGAATTTTAAGTTATTGTTATTCATCATGAATAAATACACTTTCTCTTCCTAATCCGTTTTCCTTCTTCGTAGGATGAACACCATTTAATGTCCATCACATCTCAATGGGCTTGTGTCCTATGTCTTAATTTCTATAAAACTGTACTATATATTGATAAAGTGGGTTACTAGAACCTCAAATGTCCAATTATCTTTTAATAACTCTTTATATTTTAAGAGATATTAACAATTAAAAAAGTCATTTTGTCTCTTTATTTATTAAAGGGATTCAACGTTGTACACATTCCAAGTGCATGTGACATCACAATCCTTGTGTAAGGTTACCAACCTTACAGCTCATAAATCTCTGCTATATGTATTTATATATCAAAATATCAAATATTATTTACAGTTATTTCAAGGCACAATAAAATTTCAATATCATGTCTGCCTTAACAGGGTTAAATAAAATAAAAACTTTTTATTCTTTGACTTGACTTGATTGTTTGAGTACCAACAGCTACAAAACATTACCACAGCACTGACCTACTGAACAAATAACTGACGTTAAAATGCATTTCACATCATAAAAATATGGCCGATTATTTCTAGCGCTAAAACTACAATTCAAATTTTTAATTGCTATATCTCCGTCAATATTTAGATATTTAAGGAAATAGACACGCCAATACACATTTATTAACATCAATTTCAATCAACAATTGAGAAATCGACCACTAAAAAATGAGGACACAAGCCCATTAAAATAACTCCTCACTTCATCGAGTGACGTAACAATTTAGATTTCGTATGGTGAACATCACACCTAAGCTAATGTGAGCGCACCGCTCAAATTGTGTATTCTGTTTAGTTATAAACATAGAATAGGCTAATGAAATATCAACTACCTGCTACTTAAAAGCGTCGTTTAAGTCTATATCCAGATCGTACTTATTTTATACTCTTTTAATTGTGTTAGTGCTAGGACCATAATCTACTAGTATAATAGAATGAAAGAAATGTGTACATCTTTCAGGAAGACAGCTATCAGGAATGAATAGGTTCTTGGTATAATCCATCACAAAAATATCAGTCCAATTGCATTAAAGCAAATGAAAGGCAATCAGTGATTTCTTAAACTTGCGACGTTTTCAATTACGATATTCAGTCAGATACTGTCAATATAATAAGTAAAAGTTATAGAACAGTGATATATTGCTAGACTTGTAGTATTCTAACATTTGGAAGGCGCAGAAGATGGATAACTTGTAACAGTTCTATAAATTCTATTGATCGTCTCAACTGGCAAACAGCAGAGATAATCAGCATGAAAATTCTTGCAGATACTTCGTGTATTGATTCTGTAAAGGCTGATGCACAATGGAGGATACGACCTAGATATTCGTACTACAGGCGTAGCTTGGTTAGTGGTACTCGTGTTTGCCTTTACATATTGAAATTTTAGGGGTTGATTTTTTTAATTTTAAATTTAAATTTTTTGTATTTATTTGAAGTATCTAAAACTTTATAGAGCTCATTTCATATTTCAGTGTTGTAATTATGTATATGTATATATTATATAAATAAAAAATATTTAGAATTGAATATCAAAATCCAGTAAAATCTTTCAATTCGTGAATTCTTGATTGAAATAAACGTTAATATATGTATACTGACGTTTTTATTTTTTCCAATTTCCAAATATCCAAATCTAAAAGTTGACGGAGTTAATTTAATTTTTTGTGTTTAATTTAAATTGTTTAGGATATGGCAATACGCGTAGTCATTCTCAGTACCATTTTCAATTTAATTTATTTTTTAAGATTTCTTAGTTTTAACCTCCAAAATGTGACAATCTGTCAAAATGCAGTAGAATTTATATTTTAGTTTAGTTTAATGTCAGTTTGTCAAAAATAAACAAACAAAAACAATTTCTATTACTAATTGTCATTAAAAACAGCAATTTTAATTATTTCACCTTCAATTTTGTCCAATTGTCGAACTGTCAAAATTTACATTACTAAAGACGCATGCGCACTAACTAAATTAACTAAACTCAAATTAAAACACGAATGTGACTAGAAATGCCCATTCTGAAAACCTGAAATCCAGAATTAAATATCAAAACAGTGAGTGGGAATGATGCTTTATAGCTATATCAAATTTTAATTTTAATTTCTTGTTTTAGAAGAAATAAGTAGTAATAAGTAATGGAGATTATTTTTCCTTGTTGGCATCCTTCGTTATATAATACTTCATGGGATACACAATCCAGGTGTTAGTAGTAAACGACGTGTGACACACATAATCGTATGCGACTCTGTTGTATAAAAGAGATGGCATATTTACTATATGTGACGTGCCATGTATTGGAATTTTCTATAATGTTAGATCTCTTTCATTGTGATTGTTAATATCTCAATATAAAATATAGCGTCTTATTAAAAAATAATTGGAAATTTGAAGTTCTGGTAACCAAATTTATCAATATAAAGTACACTTTTATTGAAATTGAGACATGGTTCACAAACCCATTCTGCTGATATTTTCCAGAAGTCAAAGAGTTGCAATTTTACATTTTGAAGCCGACTTCAAATATGGTGTAGAATGGCGTGCTTCAAAGTCATGCCATGTAATTTATTAGCATGAAACGAACCTCTATATTTAGTCCCTTAGGTCGGATTGGAAACATCAGGCCTAGTGTACGGGTATATATAGTTATATGTAATACATAATTTAACATAAATTTACATAAAAATGTATGCACTTAGACTAATTTCAGATGTATATAATTAATAATATTAGTTTGTGCATTTGGGTTTTGCAGACCCAGAAATAATTACTCATACAAGGAAAATAAACTCGCTCTCTCTTTCTCTCTCGTTATATATGTTTTACGATTGCACCATTCATTTTAGTAAATGCTTTTCATTTGATATATTCAAATAACCGCAATCTGCATATTAGACTAAGGCCATTACAATGTTTGATTATAATTCTTATCAGAGGATATGCTGACGTCATAATTGACGTCATTAAAGTTCCATGCAAACTTATTGCGGAAGGTTCCAATCATTCATCATTTCTTACCATAGAAGGATAAGCGGTTACTGGTTCGCGTGGAAAGCATTGGACGCATAGTATCTAACGAATTATTTAACAGTAATGCGTGGTATAAAGGATGCGTTCATTGGTCCCTACCGCATCTGTCATGTTAAACGGATTTTAGTATTATTTCTATAGAAACAATTGCGTTCAATGAATTAGAAACTTTTAGAGGCGTGTGCGTTTTTTTCTATTACTTTCCTCTTCTGCCAACACACAAATAACCACGACAAGATCTTCGGCAATATGCATTGCTCGTCTGTCGTATACAAACGGCAAAATACTAATGTTGAAATTTACAATTACGTTGCACTAAAGTGTACTACGTTTTTAATGAATCTGTTCAGTACAAACGATCCGATGCGAACTTGTTAACGCTTGTGTATCAGCAGCATTCGATTTGCACACAACGAGTCCCATGTACCCACATGCACTAGAATGACGGCTTCGGTAAGTTGCCGTTTCATACGATACGGATAAGTGAAGACACTTGTATGAATAGAGGTATAAGAATAGAGTGCGCAAGAGACTGAATACTGCGGTAAAGGCAAAGAGAGAGATAACTGCCGAAAGTCTTCTGTGCCTCTTTCTAGCAGAGCACTGCGTCTGCTTGCTTGCTTACCCCCTACCTCACCGTCAAGCAACCAATCCAGCAGCAGCGGTTCGGCTAGAAAGAGACATATAGGATACTCGGCACGCTATTTCTCTCTTTGCCTTTATCGCTTCCTCTTACACTCGGCCGTACCGTTCGCGTACTCTATTCTTATATCTCTATGCTTGTATGAGTCGCCATACAATGCATCCAATAGCATAGTATGCTTGGGGCAATGTGGAGACGTAGTTTCACGTACCGTCACTGGATTTGTCAAGATTTTCCACGTCGGCTGTTTCTCAAAACTGCAAATACAATGACATGAATTGAACACATGTGAACAAACCAGACAGTATATAATTTATTTTATCAAGTTTTTACTAATTTCCTGATTGGAACGACAATTTTAGACTTGTAAAGGTTTTAATTTTTGAAATTATCAACATTTAAAAAAACCACATTATCGAAATCAGAGCAGGATTGACCGGTTCGGAAATAACGCACTGTTTACGCACGAATTTAAAATGTATAAAGATTTGTTATGTAATGCAAGAACACAAGCAAAGACTTGGAAATCTCCCCAACCAGCTGATGGTTAAACAACACAAGATTGAAAAAATACAACAGCTTTTCAATGTCCAAAAAACGTTTCGATAAAGTAATGAGCGTTGCAATACGTGTAAATACCCGTAGAATATTCTAGGAGGGTAAAAACCTGTTCGCAGATGTTTACAAAAATAAGACGTCTATATGTATAAAAACAAGTAAAAAGCAAACAAACACATATTTTTGTAAACAGAAGATCTTAAGTATTTATAGCTCAGCAACTAAAAAAAATACAAATCAGGTATTTTTTCCAATTAATTATTATACTATAGGATTTTATGTAATTAGTTCGTATATACTCTAGTAGTATAACTATCTAAAAATATGTCTCTAATCAAAGAATCACAAATTATTGGAAAAGCTGGTGAATAAACTTGTGTGACTAATTTCGGTAGATGCCGATTTCGAATATCTTGCTTCCCTATAAACACTTTTCATATCGTAGTAATGTCGAATAGTCTGATTACAATTTAAGTAAGATTTTTCGAAGCACGTTCTAAACCACACGTAGAAAATACTTTTGGATATCTTCAGGAAAAGAAATTTCATATTTAAAAGCTTAAGTTTATGGGGTGGGGTAATACATTTATGGTAATAAAACTTTAGCCTCCGTTTTTGATTCATAATGCCTTCGAAACGGATACTCTTTTTATTTTGTTCATAAGTCGCCCAAGCCTATATCGCACAAATGTCGAATCCTATACTAGGTCGAGTACTAGAAAATCGTACTCGAATTTTATACGCTTCGAATCCAAATTGTTTGTAGGGTTACCAGGCTCATTTTGAATGGATAAGGTTTCCATCTTTGAGAAATGGCGGACAAAAACGGTTTTTATCATGTCCCTACTAGTGCAGTCCTAACAGGAACACTTCACTGAAAATAAATAATGATTTAAAACAGCGGATGACGTTCAACATTCTAATAAAAAGACCATTTACATCAAGAGACTCTATATATCTAGATTCCATCATTTTAAAGGTATTTCAATAACCACAGTTATTTTAAAAATACAAAAAAACAATTTTCCCCAAAGCAATATTTTGTGTGATTTTGTTATTTTTATCGTAATCCAAAGTACAAACTCTGAGGTTAGTAGTTGATTACATCTGCAAAATGCCACCGCCATTATAGCTGTATATTGACAGTTCAAAAATGGTGCGAAATTTAAATATTATGTATAATAAAAAAGAATTGTTCATGTTCTACAACTCATTTACGTTCATATTCTATGGCATGGTATAAATAGCTCAATCGTGTGTGCAAAGTTATTAATACTTTTATATTTGAAAACATGGTGTGCTGGTACAAAGTTGCAAATCGATTGTCATTTTAGTACACTGTTGCCATCTATATCTAACTATATAACCACGAATTAATGTTTCACCTTAACCTAAAAATTGTGCTTTACGATTCTGGTTTTGTCAAAGACCGAACATAGTTCACTTGATTTATGGTTGAACAAAAATGAGTGATGTGACGGAAATGAGTACCAAAGATTATAATAACCTCAGTTAACAAAAAATTGAAAAAACGGCACTATGTAAAATACCATATTATTAAACTGTTACGTACTAAATCTAAAGAAAGTAATGGCAAGAAACGTGTCGTTATGAACGGAAATACAACAGTTAACAAATGATGAATAATCAAAAATAATAAGTAGAATGAAAGTGAGAGGTAAGATACATGTTAGAGCATAAAAAAAGAGATGCCCTATATTAATAAATAAATACAACGTGACTGGGATGAATAAGATATACGATAGTTAAATTGTTTATACAAAGAGTGAACATGGCTTTAATTAAAAGTTCATGACCCGTAGACGAAACGTAGTGACTCACAAATCCATAAAATGCGACCCCTGACATGTGACTCGTTTTTGCTACTAAGAAGTTACGTTATGCAAATTAATAATTGGCGGGAAATTCTGGTTTATTCAAATTATTGTTTTGATTGCGAGGTACTAATACTATAAGGAAGACTTTATCTCAAAAATTTGACAAATGATGTAATAATGTATGGATAATTAGTATTAATTGGTTAAGACATTAAGTAGGTCATTCATATTGCACGTGACATCATCAAATTGTGTGTATACATACGTCACTAGCCTCATACAAATAACGTTTTTAACGCCTGTAGAACATATTGAGTTTATTGTGTGAAAATTTAAAGCCGATTGGAGTAAAACTGTAGGAAATATAGACTTTTGAGTCTTCACCTCTTTGGTCTGATTTCTTCTTTCTTTGAAACATTTAAACGCGTTTTTCTCACTCTTAGCTTTTTCAGAGTCGGTGCCCTCTCTAGCTCAAAATGTGCTCCACCGATCCTTTTGAAATTTTGCACACACTTTTTTTACATAAATGCCGAGGTTTTAATAACAAAGTTTCTGTTCTAAGTGCTGTAAAAAATTGAAAAAACTTATCAACTAATAAAATCATTTTGGTGTTTTGATTTCAAATAATCCAGTGATAAGTTATGAGGGACACCGCAATGAGACTATTTCTTGTAACGTCTGCGGAGATTCGCTGTCAATACCTTATTCCTTGATATTTATTTATGAAAATTTCACAAAGTATTCTTTAAATGTTATTTTATCATGTAGTAATTTTAGAAATAATTATATATTATCTGTATCGTCAAAAACTATCGAAAATATGTTTTTTTGTATTGTTTTGACCTTATACCTTAAACCGATTTATTTATAAAGTACATTATATAAAAATTGCGTTGTATAAAAACAGTCGTCACAATATTTTTACCACGTTTAAAGTTTAATGGTATTACCGGAAGCACGGTGCCGCTGAAAGTTGAGGCATTGCCAGTAAAACAAACTTTTTGGATTCGATTTCCGGATCACCACTATGTGTTCACTGGATTTGAATATAGATTTATTAGCTAGTGGGGTACTCATACATACATTGATTCCAAACATGGTGTAGCTATTAAAAAAAAAATTGAAAAATACTTTAATTTAATAATTAATTTAAGAATAATTTTTATCAGAACACAATATCTCTGACATCTCAATTTACTTACGTAATGTATGTCATAAAATCATTATTATTTTTTCACAAATCTATTTGAAGACTAATTTAATTAATTATAATTAAAACACTTTTTTACTAAATTTTAATTAATAATAATATTCTATAAAAATATTCATATACTTAAAATACCTCAGCACAGAGTGTTTCGCAAAATTTATTGAATTACGTAACTCCATTTAGGTGTGGCTGCTCTCTACACTCTAGGTGACAATTGAATATTTGTAAACGCCCTGTATGTATATAATTAACCGTGACGCTAATAATATACATTTAATTATTTTCATCACGTCTGAACGTGTAATTGTCTTTTGTAAAACCTATTGAAATATTTTGTAAGGTCTTAATAAATAGAAAATTATTTACAATTGCAATACAATATTCAGCGGTGTTTTTAATATTTTATAATTTATTATATAAATATATACTACTTGTAAATTACTGCAAAACGTCACAATTGCGAAGAAGGTGCTGCCACTCACGGAGAATTTATAATAATATATTCGAAAAAATGTATGTATATTCACACAAGTAAATATATTAAAATAAAAATTTAAACTGAATTCTATATATAATATGGTAACCACAGTTACGTAATATAAGGTAAGGTTTACATAACATAAAAAGCCTACCATTTACATACAAATTTTTAGGTTAATATAATGTAAGATAACATAACAAAAGTTATCTTTTGACATAAATTTATGTATTCTGGTGTTAATAAAGCTTTTCATGGAAGATTATATAATGTGATATACAAAATAAATAACTTAGTAAAATTTTTTTAATGTATTTTGCATTTATTTAATGACAATGTAACAGAACTATGTAATACTAGTAATGTAACATTAGACAAAAATTATTACTAAATTATTATTAAAAAGAAAACATTAGTTAACTTTTATATTTAATTATTAAATACAATTTGCTACAAAAATCTATATATTCAATAAATAATTATAAATTTATTAGGCAGTGGTGTGGTTCACATATATGAGTGCACCATAACCATAAACACCAATATAAGAGGATGACGTCAATATTAATACTGGCTTCGATGTTAAATAAAATAAATAAAAAACTAATGGATCTCTAGTTCATTGTTTTTCTTTAATCCAAAAATTGATGTCGGTATTTCAAATTTCAAATTCTCCATTCTGGCAAATCACACCTGACATCGCCGAATTAAGGCAAAACTTGTACTGCCCTGACTAGATGGTAAAAATCCATAAAGTTTACGCCAATTTGTACAATTTTGTTAAAAATTCATACGCGCATGCAACAATACCGACACCTACTCCCAAAATCAATTATTTGGTAGAAAACTTGATACGCGAAATTATGTAAAAGTCCGCTAGGGCAACAACTGACACTGCTGTCTTGTGTTGTGAGCATTTATCGATATTAAACAATTGATTTTATTGGTAAATTAAACACGTAAATGTATATACATCTTAGTTAATATTCATATGAAGCAAACACAAAACATTATGACTAAAAATGTGGGTAATATTTTAGAAACCGGCTTAACATTAGTTTAGGATTACATCCAGAGATGGCATCACATGTTGAACTACTGTAATCTTAACTTAGCACTTGCATTTAGAATTAGATTAAATTTAAATTAATTAAACTAATAATTTTAAAAGATAAATTATAGTTAATTGTAGTACGCCTCTGCAAAAGAAACAAAATAAATATAAAAATTGATAAGAATGACTGTTAACGAAATTAGAGAACAGATTTGTAACATAACGCTTTAAAATAAAAATAAACTGCAACAATATTTAGAGGTTAGCTAAACAAAATAAAAATAATATTATGTAAAGAGAGTACTCGTATTTTACTCCATGCATTAAATTGTGATAAAGAATTATCTTTGCACCATTAGATAATATCTTTATCAATTAAGTCTGTACATGTGCAAGTTCTATAGGTTATTTTGTTTTATTTGTTTATTTATTCTCAAGAATTTATTTAAAAGAATTAAGTACAACTGTAAAAGGAATTTACACCATCAATTCCTACATAAACCGACTAAAACCAATATATAGATAAGATATAATAAGCGCAATAGAGTAAATATGATTAAAATGATTAAAGGTGGGATTTGTTATTGTTATTTTTTGACATATCCACCTGTCAATAGCAAATAATTCCAGTACGACTTTGAAATTATTTTGTGATCTTTATAAAGTTATAAATATCTTAAATATTGCAAGAATTTAAAGACTTAAACATCACTGCCAAGTTAAAGTATCTTTTCAACGAAGATATTTACTTATTTTCATGAAAATGAGTTATATTTAACAGGAGAAACGACCTACTTTTATTTAATAAAATGGGCGTGCCAATTAAAAATCTCATTGGTATTATGCAGCAAAATGATAACATAAATGTGTAAGATTATATTTTTAAATAATAATTACATACCCGTATATTCATCAATCACACATTAAAACACTTAGAAAACTTATATTATATTTATTTGTTTATATTTTTATGTAAACTCTTACCTCCGAGTTGTCTTTGGACGCCATTTTTAAAACACACGTAAATTTCTCAGTAGAGTGACACACAGTGCAGTTGCGTTCGTCAATGCATTGCGTTTGTGCGTGCTGCTGCTTCATTTAGTTTTCGCACAAACATCTCTGTTGATGAAGATAACCTATAAATTAATAAAATTTTGCTGCAGATAATACATTTCATAATCTATATTTTATAAACATTGTAATCAATAAAAGTCATACAACGTGTATGTCATCTATATAAGAATTTAATATATTTATATGCCACATACGTGTCATGTCATTAACAACCGGTAAAACAGTTTTCATTTCCATCGAGTCACCGAGAAATGCATTAATATTATACTATTTTATCTAATATACTATTTTTTATTAAAACTAAAGCTTTTTAATTAAAATTATTACTGTATCAAATTATTAAATGTGTTTATCTTAAATCTTATTTAAAGATCATAAATGTAAATATTGCAAATATATATTAATCTGGTTATTTAATCAGTCTACTTATGCATAAGGCAAATTAATATAATCAAATACAAATATTTAATCATATTGATATTTCTATAGATTACATGGATTAGCTCTTTATTTATTTAATTATTGATATAATCTACTAATTCTTTATTACATAATACATTGATTAAAAATATTGTTCGTTACTTTGGTCGTATATCTTCTAGTCTGTAGGCGCTATTATTTAGGATTTGGTTACCAGATGGCAGAGTAGTTCATTTATGCTCAATAAATTAAAATAGAATGAAATTAATAATTTAATTACCATTTCAAGTTTACAGAACAAATACATGTGTACTTGTTTTATATTTATTTATTTTGATATTTAAATATATTGCAAATATCAAAATTATAACAACTTTAAAGTTCAAAGCTAGATGTTTCAAAAAGTTTTTTGTTTTAGTGATTTGGTATATGTAATTTTCTTTTTACTTAAAAACTTGTGCTTTTGTGTGACCTGTATAAACTTTATATATTACATAAATAAGAAATAAATAAATTTCTTATTGGTATCTTAATCTAGAACTCAATCTACGTAAAACAGTAAATTGGTTTGAGTTTTAGATAATCAAGGTTTGTCTTATAAATAAACGTGTAAATTAAATTGAAAATTTGTCCAAGACTCAATTCTATCCCGTGAAGTTTTTTTTTAACTTGTTTAGTAGTAAAATAAAATATGCAATATTAATTTAAAAACTGTAAACATATCTTAGTTTTAAACAATTCTACTAAGTAGAATATAATCCGGCCGTGGCAGCACCAACTAGTAAAACTTTATCGACACACCATATTGCAGATGGCCTTGATGTGATTCATTCTAAACTGTCAGGTGTTAATTAAAATTAAAATTTACACGTTCTTAATGTTCCGTTAAAGAAAATGAATTGCCGCAACTTGTATCATTAGCGTTACATAACACTACTGGTTTGTTTATAAGTTCATTATTAAAAAATTAATGAATTGATTTCATGTAACACTACCACAAATTATCTATGCAAAAATGTCAAGATAAACGTGTTTTTACGCAGTCATTTTAATGAGTTAAAAGCTGTTTTTAATAAACACATCTCATTTATCAGATTCATATTCAAATGTTTTTGTCATGCATTTATGTTTTTATTTCTAGAGTCAGTTCTGACCTCTATTTGTCTCGTTTGTAACTTGTTTTTCTGTACACGTTTTGCTCCTTTTTAGATTGAGAGTATTTTTAAATTTGTTATACAGTGATTCAACGCAACGTTTAAGGAGATTGAGCAGCGTTTGAAGATATTTTCTTGCTTGTAAGGGTGAACGTCCACGGGTTCGCATGAACACATTGGAATCTCGTATTAAACATGAAAGCGTGTAGAAAGCCTCCCTACAAACAATTTTGATCGGAATCCAATTAGATGCGAATCGTATCACTCTGAATGGTGATTGGAATCCTATCAGACATTAGTGTGACATTACATGAAGCTTTGGACAGCATGTCTGCATCGGCCGAAACGCTCCGTACCCCCTCTGATTGCCTTCCTAACCCAGTAAACATTTTGGAGTCACTTTGACATCATATTGAAGATGCGTCATGATGTTTTTGTCATAAAAGAGTTCATTTATAGTTCAGTTTCTCACATTTTTTCATATAAAATGTCTACTTTATCGGCTACAGATTGCGAAATTACTCCACCTGTCTGACAAATGAAGATAAAGTTGATGCGAACTATAATTGAAGTGAAATAGTGAGAGAAACGTCACTAAATAGGGCACTTCACCAAATTGTTTACTGGGTTTTTTGCCCGGGCTAGGGTATTCAAATTTCAATTTTCTCATAACTCGCGTCTGAATATCTAAAATATTTATTTTTCAAAATACTCGTAAGTAGAATGACCCCTTCTAAACCATTTTCAGCCAATGCAACTCATAGTTTAATTCGGTCCTGTCTACAGATGTAAATACTCATTCAATTATCCAAATGTTCTAAGAAATCGTAAAGAAGGTAATAATCAGAAGACCAATGTCAAGTGTGACGTTGAAACTGAAATCACAAATAGCTGATTGCAATTACCAAAGTACGTGTTCTGACTTGTCCAACTCATTGCGAAATGCTTGTACTCCACTCCGTCAGTAACTGCTCGTCCCTACTACCATTTATATTCGATTTTACTACAACGAAGCGACCATACTGAAGCAGTATGCAACGTGTTACATCTGCTTTTAATGCTGCTCTAGTGGAGACGATGCTAACTACTAGTTTATTTTTCTTTGTTTGTTTGGAATTTGTTTGCATCTAATATTGTCATGTGTGAAACTTGCTTTTGTCATTAATATAACTATATTGTTGTTAAAGGTCAAACTATTTCTTTATATATCGATTTATAAAATATTTTTTAAATGCAAACTAATGCTCGGTAAAATTTCAATGCTGATGAAATAAATGTAAGTACGGGTACCAGACTGTCTTCAGATATATTTATTAATAATTGCTCATCTTTAACCCCCTCCACCGTGAAGTTATCCAATTCCACTATACTCTTTTACATAGTCCTAAATCTAATGGGCTTGTGTCCTATGTCTTAATTTCTATAAAAGTGTACTATATATTGATAAAGTGGGTTACTAGAACCTCAAATGTTCAATTATTTTTTAATAACTCCTTATATGTTAAGAGATATTAGCAATTAAAAAAGTCATTTTGTCTCTTTAATTATTAAAGGGATTCAACGTTGTAGACATTCCAAATGTATGTGACATCACAATCCTTGTGTAAGGTTGCCAACCTTACACATCATAAATCTCTGCTATATGTATTTATGTATTAAAATATCAAATATTATTTACAGCTATTTCAAGGAACAATCAAATTTCAATATTATGTCTGCCGTAATAGGGTTAAATAAAATAAAAACTTATTATTTTTGGATTTTACTTGATTATTTGACTACCAATAGCTACAGAACTTTACCACAGCACTGACCTACTCAACAAATAACTGACATTAAAATGCATTTCACGTCATACAAATATGGCCGGCCATTTCTAGCGCTAAGACTACAATTCAAATTTTTAATTGCTATATCTCCGTCAACATTTAGATATTTAATAAAATAGACACGTCAATACACATTTATTAACATCAATTTCAATCAACAATTGAAAAATCGATCACTAAAAAATAACCTAATTTGTAAATTATAGGGCTTTTGAAAAATCGTCAGAAGCTAACAGACGCCAGGTAAACTGTTAGAAAATAGGCCCCTAAATGTAGGAAAATGTAATGGATGATGGGTAGAAAATCCCAGTTATCCATACACAATAAACTGCTCCTATATTGGCAAATCATCAAACCAGTTTGGTTAGGTATGTGGTATCCAACTTTGGGGTTGCGTAAAGAAAACTAACTTAGAAATTATGCAACATTTTCAAAATAAAGTACTGAGAACTATAGTAAACGCTCCTTGGTATATCCGAAATAGCGACCTCCAAATAGAGACCGTCGCCGAAGAAATAAAAAGATATGCTGAAATATAAATCGTAAATTAAGGAAATTTCAATGGACGATCCTTAATATCGTATGTTATGACTTATGTATATATGTATTGGTTATGGATAAATTGCTGGTTGGTCATTAGAACAGTTGTAATTACGTAAATGAATAAAAAAAGAAGGAAAAAAACAATATTAACCTTGAGCCTGATTAATTTAAAGTCTTCCTAAGAAGACAGAGAATTCGTAGCGATGTCGTACAACGATCTACAATATTCACAATTTTTACCTCCTTTTTACTTAGAAAAATATTGAACTTATAAATAAATTATTTTTTGCTTATTTTCGTTACATTCATTTTCTGGTTCGCTACTGGTTCGGTAAGCGAAACAGCTACCATCCACCAGAGCGTATAGTTCTTTATCGATGTTGAAATACGTGTTCAAAATTTCTTCTACTTCAAAATTGTTCAAAATACTAACATGTAATGATACTAACTTAGATACATAATACGACATCGCGAGAAATTCTGAAATCAAAACAAATTCAGCGCTATTTTATTTAAATGATAACTAGATAGTTTTGAAAATGGAATAAAAAATAACAGTCAAAAAAAAAGTTCTTACACATAAAAAATTAAAAAAAATAAAATGTTCCGAAATCAGGTCAAAATTTTAAGTAGCAAGAATTGCGTAGAGGTTAGTAACCATTTTACAGATATAATTTTAATATAGTAAATAAATATTGGGTACTCTTAACCCAAAACAGGAAAAGTTCAAATTTTGTTGTTCACTCCAACACTATATGTAATATAATCAACAATGCAAATTAAACTATTTAAAATTTTGAACTTTCCCGCTAAATATCTTTAGACTTGTATTTTGTATATTATTCCTGACACCGGATAGCATCTGCAACTTTTTTAGTGGACAGTTTCAGACAAAACCGACTCTTTAGGATCGCCAGAATACGGCACATCTATTTTGTAACTAAATGTACTTATGCAAATTTGCGAGGCTGTTGGGATAGCAACCTCCGTTTGGTTATAAATAAAAAACCCGTATAGATACATTCTTCTACACTCTTTTACATAGTCCTAATTCTAATTCAAGGCCTAGGAAATTAGACAGCACAATATCCGGTAGCCTAATTATTCGTAAGCAAAGATCTCAGGAACTGCTTCATCAATTTTCTTGGTTGGATCATCACTGACTGCAGAAGGCTCTGTGCATCAGAATATTTGTTGTTCCATCTTATAACTAATAATGTTTGGGTCAGCTGCTGACAGATATTTTGCTCAAGACATCACATCACGCACCTCACATTTACGGCATTTTCCATTGCATGACGCTTGTTTTATGAGGTTATTAACAGCAAAGGCGCGGCAGAAAAATCCTACCAATAATACAGCTGGCTGAGTCATAGATTGCGGTTACTTACCAAAATTATCTCATTGTTGGCTCAAGGAAAGAAAAAGCTAGCTAAGAGCGATTGGAACACACACAAATTTTGATTATTTGCAGAACGTAGGATTGGCTATTGTGTTGCTCTGCTATTTCACAAACTCAGGGTTAAATGTCAAGCTTACTAACTTACTTAGGGCCGGTTTTATGGTTTTCTATTTACTTCGGGGATTATGAAACCCGGAGTTAGTTTAGTTCGGTACTTATTTTTGTAGCGGGTTTTATCATTCAAATTTAATTCCGTGTTAGTTAGTAGAGACGTAAACCATATTTTATGAAATTCGAATATTTGTTTACAGTTGTAAATCCATGGGAATGCCAGATTCAGTTTAATTATTGTTTTAAAACATTTTAAAAATGACGGATTTCTCAACTTAGTACTATATTTGTATAATAGCTGATCTTCCTCATCATCTGTTATTGATTGATTATGGTCACTCACAAAATTCATAATAAACAATTTAATTTAATATTATAACCTAAAATATTATAATAATGAGAGCTAAACTGGCTGAGATAGCATGATATTTTATCTCTGTTGCACACTTATTCCGGGTTATCATATTTAAACCTTGATTTATGACGGGATATCTTACTCCGCGATTTTAGTTCCGAGTTAGCGTTAATCCTTGATGATAAAACACATTTTTCGTTTAATTCGAGGGTTAGCTATTTAGTTCGGTAGTAAGACGAACCATAAAACCGGGCCTAAGTTTGCTCTCACACTTTACCTTATTCTTATACAATTTTTATTTTTAATGATTTTGCCATTTAGCACTACATTCTTGTGCCTTAACTCATTTATTTACATGTCATTGCGCTTAATTCAATTTTGATCCTTATTAAATCTAAACATTCTCACTCCTTCCAAACGATAGAAAAATTTATAAATTTATCCTTATAAAAATAAAAATAAAACTGTAACTGCTATTGCTTCGCTCCTCCTGCTACTTTCTCTCCTGTTTTTACTCTGCCATTCCTTCTCTTTCCTCGTTTCTTTTCCTCATCCATCCATCTCTTTAATATCTGGACAATATTCTTTTTGCTTATTACCTTTTTCTCACATGAAAACTTAATGTGCTCCAATGTTTCTATCTCCGTTTCGCGCACCTTACAAATCCTTTCCTCGCTATTTGCCCAACATAAATCTGGCAATCCTTCTCATGTTTTTTGTGTCTTTTTCTCTTAAGTATTGTGAAATCTCTCTCTCCCAAATCCTTTTATATCTTGTGTTGTAATTGTTTATGTCAATTTTTTCCATTCTTTCCTGTTGCTGTATCTCCCTGCCTCTTCTCCTTAGCTTCTCTTCCACACTTGTGCCTTCTTCTCTCTGCCTCCTCTGTCGCCATTCCATTCCTTTCGTAATACTCCTTTCTTTTTTCTCCTATTCTTATATTGATCAGGAATTTCTCCCGGTCTCCATTATTAAATCGCGTAAGTCTAAGATGGATTGCACGACGAAAGCTAAAGTGATAGAAACTGTTAGGAAATTGTGATGCATCACAACTCTGAAGTATAGAAAGCTGCTAGCATCGATGAATGAAGTGGTGAAAGTAGGTATTAAAGCACTTCACATTCACCATTAACTATTCTCTAAGCACCAATTGACGGTCGTTCCTTCAACCAAGAACTTATGGGCGTGGTTTCAGCTCCTTCCATTTCATGGAATCAAAAATACTAAAGGTCCTTGTGATCGTCCATGGTTGGTTCATTCCAAAACAAATCCTGAGTTAATTTCTGTGTGCTTTCTAGAGCACTTTGCTCTACATGAAGAGTAGAATGAAATGGAAAGTAAACACCAATCTTTAATAAATGAAAGAATTAACGATGGAAGCTTATTTCCTCATTTTACCTGCTCAATCTGGTGGCTAATTAATTAAGAAGATAGATACAAATACAAGACAAAGTTTTAGCCTTTATGACAGACTGGCATTAAAGTTCATATTTGTACTCATTGGAATAAGTTATGAGCAACTAAAATTTCCGAATTTTAGAATTAAAAATGGTATACCTACATATATATAGGGATTCTCAACAAGAGCTGCAGTTGTCAAGATCACTGCACGGTTTTCTGTTGACGGTTCAAAAATGGTGCGTAATTTAAAATGAGAGTTCTTGTTGAAAGATCCTATAAATTGGCAAAAAAATAGACGAAAATGATGGAACCAAATGATTGGAATTTCAACTTATTGAATATCCTTCAAGGCCATTTACTCCTTTTACATCTGGACAAGTTTTCACATTTGTGACACGATTTTGGAGTGGTGTGGCGTGGAAGGACCGGTTTTGAAGACTTACTGACCGTTTCTGTCCTAATATATTGACTAAATTGTGGAGTCTGTACTTGATTAAGACCGACTTATAGCTTCAGATGCTATCCGACAATGGAAATGTATTACAAAATAATGACCCTAGCTTCATTGAATCAAATGTTATTCTTGTTTTATTTTTTCAGCAAATTTCGAAAAGTTTCTTTGGAATGAAATCTGTCACTAATGACACTGGTAGGGGTACCTTTAGATTTAATAAATTAAAAGCACTGACACGAAATGAAGAATTTCCAGCCAACAAAATACATCAACAAATGACAAGACGGTTATATTTTTGCAACCCTTGCGCAACGAGTTGCTATCAAAGCTTCTGTCCAGCTTGTACTGCTTGCCCTCCATCCGTGACAGGAGTGTACCGAAATATCTGCTGCAACTGTTGCCCATCTTGCCCATCTTGCTGCAACTACTGCCCAAATACTTGCGAAGCAACCTGCCCATCGGGATGCTGTATAACTTGCCCCTGCGTTACCTGTCCAGCTACTTGCGATCCTTGTAGCTGCAATTCAGTGTGCAGGGTCGGATCTGAGTCCGGGTCCGGGTCCTCTTCCGGCTCTATGAATAGTTCTAGTGATTAAAGAAGTGCTATGTTGTCTACCTGCCTGCGATATTTGTCATGATGACTTAAACCAGCAGGAACTATGATAAGCAGGTATGCTAGTTTCATTTTTATCCTTAGGGTTATTTGCCGGTCATTTTGAGGTCAAAATAGACGTAATTAAATTTTCAAACTTGTTGAAAAATTAGCACCCAAGAGTTTAAGATGTTTCGATACATACAATTTTAGGAGTTACTTGAAGTATGCTTGAGGTATGCATCTATGAATTTAGACTATATTCGCTCAGCCACTGTGCCATCGTCTTTACGTTTTATATTTTCTATTTTTTTGAAAAGTTTGATTTACTGAATACGTAGTAAAAACCGTTGTAAGTCGAGGACTACATGTGTTGGGAAAAACTAATTGTAAATTGTAATGATTTGCTGAATAAAGTAGACTGAACTAAATACAAAGCAGACCAAATATTCTAAAACTTTAATGTGAAGTATTAAATTTATTTTTTCATAAAATCAGTTTTAATTATTAAGTTTAGCTTTGAAAATAACTAGTTTTGGTTATAACTCACTCACACAAAGAGGCAGCACAAAAGAAATTTTATTCACAACATTCAACACCACTTCCACATAACATAATATTCCACATGTACATAAGTTTCTATACAAATTAATTAATTTTATTAAATAACCTGCAGGTTTGGCCTGTATTACTCATTAAACATTCTTTTATACTTTTAAAATAGTTTTAACAGGCCTAAGTGTGGTACTTTACATTCACTTCAAAAGGGCTAGATGCAATAAAAAATAAAAAAAGGTTATTTCCTGATAAAAGTATAAATTTCCATGAGAGTTAAAAAAGGACATTTATTCTGAAAACTATAAAATATTACAAAAAATTGTATTAATTGAAATGTGTGATATCACAGCAAGGGAAACGGGGAGGGGAGGGCAGAGTTCAAACACCGGAGTTGGTTTTGCAGGAGTGCAAACACACAAAATAGCAAATTTGTGTGATGTAATTTATAGTTGGCCCCAAATTTATAATATAGTTTAATGTATGGACAGACCGATGCGACATTCATCATTTAAATATTATCATTCATAAGTTAGCATTATTTAGACATGACTGTATTAAATGTGTTGTACTTATAACGTACAGACTAGTGCGACATAAACATGCGACACTAATAAAATCTATTTAAAAAAAATTTTAGGTAGTATTTCTATGAAACAAAAATGTTTCAATCCTAAGGCGATGTTGATCAAAGAATTTGCATGTGCGGCGATTTTTAATGTTTTCCCGAGCAAAATTTACTATAATCTCTACTATTATCTCAGTGTGGGTAAACGTTTTTCTTAGTTATCGCTATATACGTTTGCAATGGGTTCTCTGCTTACCCGCGCTGAACAATAGACCCTAGCCGACCCTTGAAAGCTTCCGACGTATTAAGTTACATGTCGCTGTACAACTTCTTACAACAAATGTTGGATGTACCATACTATAAATAAGGTTGTACGAAATACATACAATGCTATATTAATAAAGAATAAAATAAAAAAATCTTCTCATGATAAAGTGCGCTCTGCCACTACACCTTACTGACTAAATCGCAAGTAACAAGAAAACGTTTGCATTATGAGAGAACCCTAAAATTACTTTCACTGCTGCGAACGCTGAAGGGCTCGAGCGCAAAACAATTTTAGTTTTGTCCAGCAAGTAAATGTAATGAACCTCGCACACTGCAAGCGACAAAGTTGTCCGAATACAGGCGTTACGTAGTTCTCATACTGGATGCGTATATCAGCGAATTTTAGCCAAACGAATACACTGGAAGTGATATGAAATAGTCTCTTTCATAACAGTGGTGTATCGATACAAATTAAAGTTTGCGCCGCCGATTTACGTCTTGAATTCGCCGTCGCTTAAATACGCTTGCACTGTGCGACAGACCTCAAACTGCTGTACAACGGATCGATTTTTACATCAATAATAAATAAAGACCTCGAACTAAAAAAAACCCGGTGGCCTCAAGGTGCCATCAGACGGCTTTACGAGATGAGATGGGACTTTTAATAAACAATTAGTACACTCGGAAAATACGCGCTATTATGCAGTAATTGTCAAGTACAAAACAAACAGAACTTTGTTTTACGCTAAGTGGGAATACGCAGAATACTTGGATTTTACTAAACTCAAATCAACAATAACAATATTAATTATTTTTTTGGAATATTTATGAAAAAATATACTTTATTTTGTCCATTAAAAGTATATTTATTAAATTAACAGACAAACATAGCGAGAGAGAAAGAGAGAGAGCGATTTAAAGGTCGGAGTGGAAATACACTCCGCTTAAAATGAATCGCTAATCCTGACATATAACTCTTACAGTAAGCAATTTTCATTAACCAAATGAATCCATTAATTATTTCTGGACATGTTTAATTTTAGTCAGAACCACATTTTTTTTATTTTAATGTTTTTACCATTTTACTGCACTACATTCTACTGCCTTAAATCATTAAATTACATATTATTGTGTTTAATTATATATTATCTATCCATTCTCACTCTTTCTGAAAAAGTAAAAAGAAAAATACAAACAAAACAGATAAATTTAAACCCATGCTGCTTTCTCTCTTCCTACTATTCTCCCTCCTGTTTCTACTCTGCCCTTTCTTCTCTATTCTCGCTCCTTCTCTCTTTCTCCGCTATACACCGCTTCCCTTCACTGCATCCCTTTAATAACTGTACAATCTTCCTTTCGTTTTTTAATTATTTTTTTCATATGAATACTTAATGTGCTCAAGCATTTCTATCTCCCTCCAGCACACCCTGCACATCCTTTTGCTCTCTATTTTCCACTATCTGCTGCCTTTCTCTTCGTTTCTAAATTTTTCCATTCTTCTTATGTTCCTTGTTCCTTTTTCTAGTATGTATTCTGGTATCTGTCTCTTCCAAATCCTCTTAAATCTTTCAATATATTTGCTATTATAATTTTTTTCCATTCTTTCCTGCTGTTGTATCTCTCTGTCTTTGCTCATTAGCTCCTCTTCCACACTTGGGCCTTCTTCACTTCTTCTATCTGCGTTTTCTCTCGCCATTCAGTTCATTTCAAAGAACTCCTTTCTTCCAGACCCACATAAAACCTTGATATTTCTAATTACGGTTTAATGTTTGTTTACATATTTTAAAGAATATCTGGAAATGTTACCTACTTAATAATACAATCTTAAATTAACATAAACATTTACAGAACGAAGTGTAAAAAAGCATAGTTTACTAAACTAAAAAGTAATTAATATACTCGTAATAATAAAATATATAAATAATTAAATACAAATCTTTATTCGTCATTTATATAAAGGAATCGAATACAGTTCTATATTTTAAGGTTGAACAGAAACAAATAGATAATAAAGAGAACTAGAAATAGAGTGAGAGGAGAGAGACAGAGAGGGAGGAAGGTACTAAATATCTTTATTTTACACATATTTCAGTGGTATAGGCTTCGGTAAATTTCTTTTTCAATTAATTGTTTTACAGTGATGGTAAAACTACCACTGTTCGTTTATATGGGTACATATACATACGGTTATATTATATAGTATATAATAGTAGCCCAAGAAGTTGTACGTACTGAGTATGATAAACGTTTTCTAGTTACCGCTTGGTTATTCAACAGTTGGAGTACCTCGTCATTTTGATGACAGTGTAGAAGATGCTTGGAAGCATATCTTTTTATTTCTTTGGCGACGGTCTCTATCTGAGGATCCCGGTGGAGGTCACTATTTCGAACATACCAAGGAGAGTTTACTATAGTTCTCAGTACTTTATTTTGAAAACGTTGTAAAATTTCCAAGTTAGTTTTCTTTGAGCATCCCCATAGTTGGATACCATATACCTAACCAAACTGGATTGATAATTTGCCAATATAGAAGCAGTTTATTGTTCATGGATAACTGAGATTTCCTACCCATCATCCCGTACATTTTTCTATATTTATTGTCGAGCTCGGGCTATGATGTTTCTATCATAATTTTGCACCTAATGACATGCTAAGATACTTTCGTTAAAATAGAAGTTTGCTCTTATAATAAAGTGTGCTAATGCGACTACACCTCCAATACACTCTACAGAAAAGTTAGTGTCGCAAGAAGTCTCTTCCAGAGAGATGAGAGATCCTTAAATTTTGAAACTCTGACGTTCGTTATGTTCGATCGCCAATGAATTTAAGCAATCAATCATTTTAACTAAACACCTGAAAGCAATTAACCCATTTTACCAAATCTGTTAATAAACCACATTGAACAATTTCCTGACAGTACGTTACTTTGGCAACTAGGTTTACGACATGATGTAACGCGATGAATTCTCAGGTGTCAGGTGTGATAGGTGTCATATTCTGATGTCTGCGTGAGGGGTTCTCAAACTTTAAACTCTACCGGTTGCATCTTGGTATTGAAAGTAAATTGCGAGTCAGATTGAACTACAAGATGTTTGGTTATAATTGGCTATTAAACCACTGTACGAGGTGATTTGATAAGTTAATTCTCAATAGTCTAATCCTAATTAGGTATGTACTAGTATGTATACAAAGGTTTAGTAAATTTATAGATTACAACAATCACGATTTTTGCATACGTGTATAGCACTTCTATTAGGGAGGAAACTCAACAAAGAAATGAAAGAAAATCTGAAAAAGTTCGCATTTATATATATATATATATATATATATATATATATATATATATATATATATATATATAGATTTATATACACACATATATATATATATATATATATATATATCCTCAGTCGCCATATAGTCTGCTTTTCCACTTTCCATACCATAAACCATAAATTTCATAACAGCGATTTGGCTAAGTTTAATTTTAATATGTACGTAACATTCTGAATAAGTCTTTTAGGGACATTTTTTTTTTTAATTTATCCAGACAATTAGAAAATTCTGTTTTTTTTATGGAATTTTTGGTACTAGGTAGGTAGACAAATATCATTTGTCAGCTGATTGCCAAATTGTGGATCCAGCTAATAGTGATTCAGTTGTTTCGTCTGTTGGATCAGCTAGTGACCAATAAAGTTCATGATGATATCATGCAGAAAGATGGCAAAATAAATATACGATACTAGTCAGATTTTAAATATCTCACCTGAACATGTATAATGTACATACATATTTCATATTTTGCATAAATTATTGAGTATGAAAAAGTTAACCGCAAGGTGGCCTCTGTAACATATCTTAATTGCAACCGCAAAATTCTTTAAATTACTTCCATACCAGACTTTGTGACCATCCATTACGTGTCACGCAAAGGGATGGGGGCCCCGTCCACAAGTTGTGCCAAGATGTGTCAATGAGGGGGAAAGGATGGTTCAGAAGCTTTAAAAGAATCAAAAATATATTAGCAGCATCGCCCCCCCGGTGTAGTAAGTTTCAAAATATTTCCGAAAGAGCTAAAGAAAAGTCTTTCTCTAAAAAAATTATAAAGTCCATGAGAGCTAAAGAGAAAGATAATTTCATCTAAAAATTTAAAAAATACTATACTATACGTACTCTTTCAAAATGTCACAAAAAATTGCATTAATTGAAAAGTGTGATAAAACACCGCAAATTGTGACAAGGGCGAGTGAGGGGAGAGCAAAGGAGCATGCAATTTGTGACATCATTTATGGATGGCCCTTTGCAAGCAAATGCATTGCCTTATGAAGGCTTTAATTTGTTATTTTATGAACTGTATGGAAAGAGTCCTCTGGCCGAATAAAATAACTCAGCGGGTCGTCGTTTAGGGAACACTGGTGTACGTCAGAGCCAGTACATTTTTGCGTGTATTTATAATAAATAATTCCAATATAGTGCGGCAATGAATCCACGTGTTTGATCCAGAACATTCATATGATGTCAGCAAACAATGTTTAGTAAACAAGTACAAGTGTTAGTGTACAATAACTAATCGGATCGATATCAGTCGATGACGAATACAGGAACAGATTTATTCTGTTAGTGACAATCAACTGACTCAAGTGTACCTGCTTAGCAACGGGTTCTACTGTACTAACATAGTAACAGTGCACAAACTACTAGTAATCTATAAAAACATCGGTGAGATTTGTCACTTAAATTTTAAATAAGCACAATAGGTTTGTTATTGATATATTCATTGTTAGTACACGTGCACTCAGACCTTGAAACAATCATACGTCAAAAAATGTTAAATGATTATTCCGAAATTATTAATAATAGTCTACTTATAGTAAGCTATACATCTACCCAGTTGTGGCGCATTATAACGTGTTCCACTAACACGTAAAATTTTTAATTTGGGGTACCTTATTTCTTAGAAATTTTTCTACTGTAATTTGATTTGATCGTGTTACGAGAGGCAATACCCGATCAAAAACTGAAAACGACATGCGCCACGTCAATGGATTTACTTTTTAATTTCTTAAATATATATTTCTACATTTTTTGACGGTGGTAACGAAAAGAAAATGATTGTGAGGTTTAGACTTACGAATTAAGAAAGGCGCAGAGTAGGCACTGGGGTGCAGAGGAAGAGAATCTTTTTTTGATCCTCTTTCTTCATGTCCCCTACTTCTCCTTTATTCTCACCGTTTCCTGCTTCTCCTTCCTTATTGCCTGTATCTTCATCTATCACTTCTTGCCTTTCTTGTCTCCTCTCGACAAACACTCTATTATCTCTTCATTATCCTTCCTGCCTTTTCTCTTCGTTTTCACTTCTCCACTTATGTCTATTACAGGTACAGACGCTCTATCTTTACTATTTCTTCTTGACTATCTTCCTTTACTATTTTATTATTGTCTCTATCTCCGTCATCCACCTCTTGCCCTTATCTCCTTTCCGAAAATCCTCTATTTTTCTGGACTGAAGTTTAACTGTTTCCTCGCTACTTCTTTCTTTTTCCTGCTTCCCTTCACTGTCTCTTTTAGTACTTAGTAGACCATATAGAAATCTTTCAAAGAAGTCGTGAAATACAGGGGTCGGCGCTGGAAGGGTTACCAATTTCACGCTGCTGTAGCAACCAAACGGCTAATGACAGCGCGCTCATTTTTTGACAAACGTTAGTCTGTTATGTTGTTTATAAGCCGACACAGTCGTTCTACGTCACTGATAAAGAAAGTTATCGAAATGAAATTCAAACACAAGCGTGTTATTGCTTTATATTTATCTGGAAAATCACAACCAGCCATGGTTAATGAGCTCCGACATTTACATGTAAACAAAATGTTTGTGTATCGGACCATTACACGTTACATTGATACTAGTAGCATCAAAAACGCCATGGAGATGGACCTCCCAAAGTAGCAACATCGCCAAAAATGGTTCAGAATTCAACGTAATCCACTCCAATTAGCGAAAGATGTCCATATGCTTGCTCGTAGCATGAGGCGCATACAAAAAAATGAACTAGGAATGAATCCCTACAAAATACAATAAGTACAAGATTTAACACCTGCACAAAAGGCAGTTCGTCTAGCAAAAGGTGTTAAAACACTTGCACGTTGATGGCGCGCTTGAAAATTTAGTGATGAATTTTTTTTACGGTTCAGGAATATGTAAGCTAACAAAACGATCGTTTATGATTAGAATGCAAATCAAAAGACAATTTAGACCAGCGAATTGCTCTGCGAAAGCAAGCGTCTGCATCAGTGATGGTAACTGCCATCACGCTTACCACTCGTTTCCATTGAACAGGGCGTAAAGATAAATCAACAAATCAACGTGAAAAGATTTTAAACGATACTCGATATCAATGATTCGAAAATTCGATGATATCGAGTTCCGAGCACTCTTATTATTATTAGTATTATGTTAACAGTAATATACGATCATTTTATAAAGAAAAGGTGACTTTACAAAAAGAAAAGGTGAAGGTTGCATCTTTTAACGTTACACTTCTAACATTGTCACATTTTTATACTCTTAACGCTCTTGCTGAAAGCAAAATTTTAAAGAAAATAAGGGAGGAATGTATAAAGAAGGGGAGGGGGGAGGAGGTCCAAAAAAGAGAAAGGAGTATTTTGAAAGGAATGGAATGGCGATTGAGGAGGCAGAGAGGAGAAGAGAAGGAGGTGCAAATGTGAGAGGAGCTAAGGAGAAGGGATAAGGAGATACAACAACAGAAAAAATTGGGAAAAATTGAAAAAAGCAACTACAATACAAGATATAAAAGGATTTGGGATAGTAATGTACCTCGGTACCTTATAGAAAAAGATATAAAACACATAAGAAGGACAGCAAGGTTTAGATTGGGAAATGAGGAAAAAGGAAACAGATACTGGGAAAGTAGTGAGGAAAGAAAGTGTAGAATGTGTGGAACGGAGGACGAAACACTGGAGCACATTAAGTTTGAGGGTAAGGAAAAAGTAGTGAGCGAAAGGAATATTAGCCAGCTATTAAAGGGAGGCAGTGAAGGAAAGAGGTGAATGGCGGAAATAGTAAAAAGGAAAGGAAAAACAGGACAATAAATAAGCTTGAGGCTCGATTGCATAAGGAACATGAAGAGAGAGGAAGATACAGGCAATAAGGAAGGAGAAGCAGGAAACGGTTTGCCGAGAGGAGACAAAGAAGACAAGAGGTGAGGAAACGGTGAGAATGAAGGAAGAGGGTCAAGAGAAGAAGAAGCAGAAAGTACTTTTGAAAATAAAAAGGTCTAGAATAGTTTAAGTTTAATTTCAAGTTGAAGTTCTATGAAATGTATTAAGAATGTAGATTGTAAAGCCGAAAGGCGAACAATTAATATAATATAATAATAATAATAATTATAATAATAATAATAATAATAAGAATAATACTCTTAACGACGTTCACCAATTGTTAGCTTTGAAGTAATGTAGCAGGGCAATCACAGTACGATTTTTACCAAGTATAATCGGTTGTAACTAACGAGAGGTATTCTCCATATTTGTCAAGTGTTACCATAATCATAATTTCAAGGAGATCTGAAGTCTGATTCCCTACACCGGAATAATTTGAGTCGAACAAAATACAAGGTACACGAGCATGGCCCCCACGAATCAATGGTCTTATCACATTATGTAATTCCAGAAATATACTAACCCGCAGTATGCACGTAAACTGAAATACTATCTGTTTGTTTTTCTTCTAATCTGTAATCTACAATATTTGTTGTAATGCTTTCGAACAATTTATTCCATTCGTAATCTCCTCACCTCGCTCTTGAGGTTGAGGTCTGACGGACGGACGCGGTCAACTTCATTTAACTTATACTTCAATCTAATCATTTAATAAAATATCTTTAGAAGATTGACTGATTTCTAAAAAGTAAACATACGGAAATACTTGTTGTTTTCAGACTAATCGCAATTTCTAAATATTTTTTATGAGTTCTGGGAAAAGTGGAATTTCCAAATAAACTACTTTTAGTATACGTGAGAGCACTGAGTTGGAGTTTGTCAAGGATAACAATACGAAATCAAAGAACCTATGTTTTTTAATCTTTTATTTTATTAATAACTAGCTAAGTCCGACCATGGTTTGCTGTGGCTCAGTCAAATGATCCGGTAGAAAGAAATGAATTGAATTTTCAAAAACACGCGCGTATTCGAATGCAACGTTGTGTCAAAGTTTCAAGTCAATCGGCCGACTACTTTTCGAGTTTTGCGAACACAAACATACGCAAGTTTATATTTATTTATATAAATGTATGAAGTGATCTCGTTTGCTTTTTATATCTACGTTTGCTGCCAACTGCAGAACTTAGTTTTGAGTTGGTAGAGTTTGTAAAGTTTAAAATCTAAATTTTTTATTTTATTTAAACACTAAGATTTTGCAGTTGACACTTTATACGCTGCAAGAAGAATTATATAAATTTTGGTAATCATAAACATAAAACCTTTAATACAAACATTTAAACATATACATAATGTAATACCATTTGTTTAAAAAATACACTAGAAAAAGAATATAGTTATTACTTTAATTAATTATTACTTTTTTCGCATATTCTTGCTGAAAAGGATTTGTTTCTTCTTTCACAATTTTTGGTTTTTTTACTTTTCTCACTTATGACTCGACATTGTGTTATCATCTTCTTCACCAATCAGTTCTTGAGATGTCTTTAGATTTTTATAAAATTGTTGTTGAAATATATGTAAAATCAAGTATGGCAGCTTCTTTCTAATTCTGATAAGAGGTTGAGAAAAAATTACTACAGGTGAATTAGTTTATACTTCCATTGAACTACTTGCCTGCTAAAGGAATTCTCCACAACGTCGTCTTTGCGCTTCCAAAGATTACCTTTCAGCAATATTGCGAAATTTAAAACATCTCCTTGAGCCATTGCTTTTATCATTTTATTTCATTACCAGAGATTATTACAATCTGTCCTATTTAGAGGACATTCAAGTGAATTTATGTAAAGAGAAAGTGTCTTGCGCGGTGTGTGCCCATCCCTCAAATTCAATAGATCCTAGAATCTGATTAGTTGCTTAATTTGTTAATTAGTTGGAAATTTCTTTTTTAGTCTGCGTAATGCCGGATTATGAACATTAGATAGCTGGCCAAATTGTTTGGATGTTCAAGTATTCTCTTCTTGTAAGTTTTGGTTCTAAGCACTATTTCTTCATTAATTGTATTATTTTCTTTGGTTATGCAACAGCTTTTCTTACAACTGTGACGTATTTGTTGAGTCCAATCCAAATTATAAAAGTTTTCATTGAAGTGCTTGGAACGTCACGTGTTCCTTTATTTCTTCCAGTGAGGGTAATAGGATTAATGTTACAATACAACGCTCGTTGTCTGCAGCAAGTGCATGCCTATTCTGCCCTCCACAAATTTCAGAATCCAAGGTTCACTTCGTGTTTGAGATCATTTAAGATAATAACTTGACCTAATTTCACTTGCACCTTTTGCAGCTATACCTTCATGTCATAACTAGTAATATGTTACATCTTCATCAATCATATACTCATTAGTTATAGGTCCAAAGTGATCGTTTATAAAAAGCAACTGAATTTTATTGATATATTGAAAAGACAATATTGCTTCCTGTTCTAGTCAAATTCATTTCATTTTTCTTTATCTGCTTTCTTTGCATTATACGCATATTATGCATCTTAAGCATCTTCTGTAGATGGTAGATGTAGTATATACTCGTATTACCTAGTACACTGAGGCTTTAATGTTCTTTTCCACAAATTCCAAAGTATTACAAATAAATAACTAGTTACAGGAGTGGAATTTGACAAATTGGAATTGTATCAACCAGTAGCTCTTTTTTTTCACATATTTCTGATCCCATGTTGTCATTTGGTGCGTTGAACGCAGCAAACACATGATATATCTATAATATTATATATATTTCGTACATATTAACGGTTTCCTTAGTAATTATTTTCATTAAGGTCATTAAGGTCACTATCCATACAAGCTTCCTTTGCTAATGTATCTACCTTTTCATTCCCAATAATTCGCTAGTGTCCTGGTATCTATAAAAAGCTTATGGTAACACCTCTTCTTTTTAGCTAACAATATATTTTCTTCATGCTTATTTTGATTTTAATATTGCTGTTTTTAAAACTGCCCTTGTTTGCGCTTCCATAGTTTAATTAATTAATTAAATTAATGATGAATCAGTTAACAATGACAATAACAAAAATCCGTAGCGTTATAAAGCGTAACATTAGATATGTTTGCAAAACAAATTGCCCAGTCGCGGTTCGTGAATTCAGTGTGTTTCTTATTGTTCTCTTGAATTTACACTCATTTCAATGACACTTTTATCATTTCCGGTTGGTTATTCACGGTCACCGTGTTCACAGATTTCGTATTCCGGTGTCCAGGCCTGTGCGCACGTCCAGTTACCTACCTGTCTCATTACTACCTGACTTAACTAACAAATAGAATGCGTAGAAATCGGAGACGGAGCAGAAGCATTCGACGATATTTATGCGAAATAACACAAGTTAAACCGCGTCTCATAGGTGGTTTTAAATCAAAACCGTGTTTTAACATTCCACATTTTACAACAAATATTTCTCTCTTAAAAAATGTTTCTTTGGTGAAATGTATTAATTAATTATTGATATTTAACGAAAATATTTAGAATTTTTTTTGTTTGAATGTATGCATCGATATAAGTTAGTTCCTAAAACCTGACCATAGGTTTTGCAATATTTACGCTGCTTTACTTGCGTTGTCAGTATTCGAATATCAAGAATTGGAACTTCTAGTCTTTTTCGATTAAACATACAGGTAGGAAGTAAGGAATACTAAGCAATGTATTTCAATTATTTATCGGGTCAGACCATAATTAATAATGTTAAACAGTCACATGCAGTTTTCCTTCTACTTAAATTAAGAAGAATCTCCAAAATGAAGAGGTAAAACACGTTATGGGGCAGTTCCTTCAAATTATTGCTGTTTTCAGAAATATATATAATGATTCGTGAATAATGAAACAAAGACGTAATTACGTTTATTTGTAAAAATAATTTTTTTTATTGACAATACGTATTTACAACTGTGAACCAATTACATTATCTGTTTACAATAGATTCACTCACCTGTAAAAATAAAAGAAACAAAATTTAAAGCCTTTATTTCAGGTTTCTTTCGGTCAGTCATGACATCTAGTAGGTTTTGCCGGTAACACGGCAAATACAAATTTAAGAAAAGCGGTTATCTATGAGTGAGGTAGTTTTCCTAACATATATATAAGGCATTTTGAGAATTGTACATTTGTAATCAATCTTATGTGTTGCTTCTGAAATCAAAGACTTTTATTTTGGTAATTTACATACACATTATAATAATTACACTGTTTAATTTAAATCGTACTGTCTTACCTGAAATCAATGAAATGACATTTAAAGTTTATTATTTAAGTTATTAATTCCTTTTTATCTAATTTTACAATAACTTATCATTATGTACAGTGAGTTCTGTCGACTCCAAATATCAACTGTGTTGGCCGTTGGCACACATACTACAATGAAAGTAGCTATAACTAATATATACCGTTAGCTCATCTGACCAGAATGCAGCTTAGATAATAGCAGAGAATGCAGTTGTAATATCTGTAGTCAGTGTTACCAACTAAAGAAATATAATTTCTTTACATATATTTCAGCAGCAATAATAATAACATAATATAATTTGCAATGTTTAATTATTATAATATACAAGGGTAGTTTGATAATTCAGATACTTTTTTAAGTTTTTCGCGTAGCTCCCGTTAACTGCCATTTATTAATAGACTACATCAAATTTTGAGCAAGCTTTTAGTTTGTGTTTGACAGCCATTGCAATCAGCATATTCTCCATATTTAGCCCCTTGCGATAATTTCTTGTTTCCAAACTTATGGCGCTTTCTGGTGGTCGGTAAGAGGTTTTGAACTAAATTAAAACTAAAATTAAAATACATAGAAATATGATAAGGATTATCAATGAATAGACAAAATTACAGAATGGTAACTACCCGATTCAGCACAACCGATAAGCGAACATCTCGTTATTGAATACATGTTGAAGGAAAACTAATGTCTAAATCCTGAAGTGATTAATATTAGCAATAGCAAATGTTCAAGTTGAAGTTGATGTACGTGTTGGGAATAACTTGCAGAGGACTTAAAATGGCCGCCACACTCGTTATTACCTGACCAATGCTGACCAAGAACAAGGTCACCGAGTAATTATAAAAACTAATTTAACTATAATAATTACACATTAAAGCAGAAAGTGTTGCTGAAAATGATTGATGGTAGAAAAGAGGAGTAATTGTGGAAGTTATAATTACGAAATGGTCAGGAGAGGTTAAAAATAAACTCAAGGTACACAACTTTAAGGTTAAAGATCGATGACAGATGCAATCTTCTTTAATGTTTTGTGTTTAATACTAAGGTTCCTGTAGAATGTAGAATTAAAATTTCCTACCTATTTCTTTTCTTGGTTGAATTGATTCTTGATTTTATTCTAAAAATAAAGAAATGACTTGAGACATTGATAAATATTTACAATTCGAAACTGAAGTACGGGAAATGGTTTGATTTTACAAACCTTAATGTTGGGATCTTATTTTCTCATAAGATTGCATCAATTAAAATGCCAAGGGTAGCTTAAATATAAAGAACTGTGAAATAACAAAATTGACATTGTGTTGTTTACGACTACCCCCTATTTGGCAAACCATGGTCCTACCCCGGGCTGGCAATTTATGATGGCTGGCCTGATTCACATATTTGAAGAAAAAAAAATATTTTTACGGTAAATGACTTTTTCAGTTCTCACGGAAATTTTCAGAAACTTATTTTTGACTTTATGAGTCAGTTTTCCTTTTTCATTCAAGTCTCATTTTTGACTGAAGGGGGGATGGGGGGGGCACCGATCCTGAAAGAGGCACTGCGCCTCAGTCAGTGTTAAGTTCTTGCCCTGGTTCGAAAAAATTATAGATTCTGCACTGTTTACGAAGATGCTGCCAGTATGATTAAGGGCAAGATGGAAAGGCGGTCGATAATCTTCTGTGTTACTAAGCAAATTGGAAATTTGTGTGTGTGTTACACAAATATTGTAAATGTTTTTACAACATAGTAATACACCAGCAGATAATGACAAAAAAAACTGACCATTTTTGACAGGGGGTGTAATCTTAGAACAATTAATATCAAACTTTACGAAAAAAATTTAAATATTTTTCGGAAGTTAATATAAGAAACTCGACGGAAGCGAAATACCATAATGATCGATAGCGACTTACATGATGAATTGTATATTTCCCAGCCTTGGGCAGGCGAAAGCGAACTTTGAGTAACATACATAGGAACCATAACACGAACGTATACACTACCTTAATACTCGTGCAGTTGTATGTATTGATACTAATATATTGAACGTATATTATTAAACCATACCGAAAAAATCGGATGCCGAAAGTAGTCGGTATCAGTGTGGGAGAGCCCTTAGTCTATAAGCGCGATAAATTTCGTACTTTTCGGACTTTTAAAAGGACAAGAACATTCCTGCTCACTTCAAGTACAGTCGCATCGAACGCCCAGATAGGGGAACGCCAAACTGTTAAACAGGGGAAAACGCACTGTTGAAGGAGACCGCCCAATCATCTCGCATCTACTACAAATTTCTTTCGGATCGGTCCATATTGTATTTTTGGTTGACCAACGACTTTGAGATATCAATAAATTAACGAAGATTTATTTAAATATAATAAAACGCATCTTTACTAATTTTTTGTTGATGTGCTTGAATTTATATTGAAACCTTTCAAAAACAATTCATTACTTTGAAGTTAGCTATTTGTAACTTGAAATAATAGTAACTGTCCACTCCAGGAAACAGTTTCAGATTCACATTCCATACCTCGTCAAGATCAACATTATCTTAGTGAAGCAATGATCTGTCTCTTGTGCGCCCCACAATGCATTGCGTTGGAATCCATTTACTTGAACTGTGTGTGTTTACATGAAATAAAGAACAAAACCAACCTCATATAAATAGAGTTTCGCGGCTGATGGTGGTCAGTCGGTCGAGTTGTGCTCTGTGACTACAACGTTCAACAGTTCTGTGTTTCCTCTGCAACACCTGCACCAACAACAAGCGAAGCACAGTGGTTCTACGCATAGCTTACAGTCTGCACTTCACCTGACAGATTTGTGTTGTTTTTATCTTTGTTTTGCGTTTTAATTATTCTAATTAACATGAAGGTTCTCATTGTGTTATCGGTTTTGAATTTAATTGCATTCGCTGCAGCTACTAAGGTTCAAAAGTGTCAAGGTAAGCCACAGCAATTGATTATTTTTTTATTGTTGTGGATATAATATAATAAATAATTATAATGTGGTGGGATACTTATATAAAACATGACTTTCTATTGTAACAAATTATTAAATATACAAATTGCTTGAGTGACTTAACAATCAGCAAATCAATAAGGTGCAAAAAAATACAAACGTTACGTATACTCCATACAGGCTAGTAATTAATTTTTTTCGGAGACTATATACACAATACATATAAGCTTTTATATATATATATAGTAAACTAAAAACAACTACACTGTTGAGCAATATGGTAACGCTGTATTTTGCAACGCAAATATATTTTTTATTATGTGGTCAAACAATTTAAAAAACAGTCAAAACGTTCCTAATTTATTCCTCTATATCAGTTTATAAAAAATCTCTAGAACCGTTCCTGAGGTATACGTTAAAACGATGAATCTTTTAATACTTTTTAGACCTGCTTCATGTTAAATATAGTTCAAATTACGAGAGTTCAGCGGCGACTCATACTTAAAACAAATTGTGAAGTATAAACTCAACTACTATACTCAACTGATATAACTAAAAAGCACTAACTCTTTTATTTTTCTATAATATAAATAGAAACGAATAAGATTAAATTCATTATCGTATTATTGATTTATACCGCTTTTATAACCTCTTTTAAAAGTATATGTCGCCGCCGAACTCTCGTGATTTGGACTATATGTGAAAATTAATTATATGTACATATATCCGTGCTTCATGGCCAAAAATTGTCAAAACATTTCAAATTTTGTAATTAAGCTAAGGACAATTATATTAACGTTATATTTAAATTTGATGAAATACTGTAGGCCGAATTTCAAGGCTGTCTTCTTTGAATTGTGGGTGCCCTATCTCAAATTCTATTTTAGCCACGACCTTGATTGTACGCCATATTTAATAAGGCGAGTCGATAAACAAACCTTGAGCCTATCAAGTCAGGGGTCTTCTAAATCTTTTGGGTGTTTCACTGTTGCTACATTTCACATAATCGTATCGCATTTAAGCTTAAAACTTCCTTGTACTGTTGATAAATATGAAAAGTAAATATTGTTTATTACATACAATAAATAAATTTCATTATGGAAACTACTTCGTTTCTTATCTAATGTTACAATCTTTAGTATATGTATTGGTGTGCATCTTACGTGTACCCAACACCTGTCAGAGAAGTATATTTTCATAACTCTTGCAATGCATGCTGATGACGTCATTTGAATAACCGATCTTAGTTATTGTCACAGTAGACCCATAGTGGTGGTCCGTGCGCTTATCTTCCTGTATTCTTGTCTTCCACGTTTGATATGATAAAATAAATGCGTCTGATGCGAGCTGTGCGTACGCTTCCATTTACTGTCTGTATTATAAAAGATACTTAGAAGGGAAGAGAGTAGGAAACTGATATTACGTTGATGGATTAGTAATTTAAAAAATGTGATTGCCCTTTATAAGGGTTTATTACGACTAAAATGTAATTAGACGTTTGAGATTCTTTATAACAAGCATAAGTTTGTCAATATTTAGTACAGGTTTATTCAAATGCTTGCGCTGCTTTAACATCTTATGGCGAAACGCAAAGATAGCTGTTTACACAGAAATGATAAAACAAACAAAATATTCTCTCTCATTGCGCAACTCCCGCTTGATGTCTCCATGTTGGTTTGCCATTTCTAATCGTCATTAACATCGTAACACGCGTACGAGTATTCGAATTGTGTTGTAATGCAATAGTTATTTCTTGAAATACGAATCCTTCTTTCTTTTTGATGATTTTAGCAATAATTATTTATTGCCTCATGTTGCTAATTATACGTATATTGAGTTCTCATAGTCTTTTATATATAGATTGTCTTTCGACAGACAAACGTTAGAACTACGTCCCTCGGTTTTCATACAGAGGCGGTCTTAGGGGGTGGCAAGCAGGGCAATCGCCCGGGGCCTCGCATCCTCGCGAAACAACCTAATTATAAAAATTCATTACTGCATATGTATTTGAATCTCGCGCCTCGCACTTTAGAAAACCCATTTGAATCCCTGTGTATATCTATAAAGAAAATTTAAATATTTATAGTCTTTGTGCTTGTTAACTTTTATAAATTTCCAATATAAAATTCAAAAACTCTTACTTTTATTTATTTAGTTATAACTTTTACATTTCTCGTCAATCATTATCAAAAATACTTACTTTCTATATACATAAATTACACAATGAACAAGGGCTTCCCAAAGATCTGCCACTCAGGGTCCTCGCAAAGTTCTACCGCCCAGTGCCTCGCAATGGCTAAAGCCGCTACTGTTTGTAAATGATGTTTCGCGATGGCCTAGATCAAACAAATGGAGACTACAGCTTGAAGAGTCGACCTTGATTTTTTTTTAAATTTATTTTACGTCGACCGATAATGAGTCCTATCACCGACGACCTCATAATATGTTGCTATATAACAACACTGCTGCCTAATGTATGTTTCTATAGAACATATAGGACTGATCCAGTGATCAAATGCATAAGATCAGATTCATATAGAATTTGATGTTTTCCAGCTTTATTAATAAGTAAATGTGATTTAGAGCTTAGGAATGAAAATATCTAAATAAAAGCGATTTTTGTGACCTTTGACCTTTGAAAATCAAGACTTGAGTACACGAGATACTATTGATTTATTTTTTATTTTTGAGTTATTTTTTATTGAAAAAATCTTGAATCCAAAGAAAATCTCAGGAAAAAATCTTATGGCCTCCAGGCACTTGCCTATGTTGTCTTTGCTTGAAAGCGGTCTTGCTCCGAGGTTGAATTCCCAAATAAGTTGATTCTTTAGTTATAAATAGCTTATAGTTTATCGGAGATTTTGAAACTTTATTGATAACCAGGGTATTTAATTGTAACACGTTATCCTAGAACGGAAGTAGATTGAATCAACAAGCTACTAAAATAGCAAAATGTATCCCCTGTAAAATTCTCACCGTTTTGAAGTTATTTGGGATTTTGTAAAATATCGTAAATGTCGTAAAATCACTACCGTGCATCCGATTTTGTGTCAATATTTCTCTATTATCTATTTTTCATATTAAGGTATATCTATGCCCCATCTTACTTGCACTCTCTTTTGTGAAGAACATTGACATAGAACTTGTCAGGCATTACAGGTCCAATCTTTGCCAATATGTAGAACCTGGTATTTCGATGAACTACCATATTCACTCGCATATTCAGTGCCGCCGGGCCTGACTCTTGTGGAGGCTTCGCGCAACAACATTATTACATATCAAAATTATATTTTTTAATTATATTACATATTATAACACATCTGAGGAATTCGATGACACCAGATCTTCTTTCAATTGAAAATGACGGTACCTCATTTGTTAGATTATCATGATTTAATTAATGATTTAGGCTT
Organism: Panorpa germanica; assembly: GCA_963678705.1. Classification (NCBI taxonomy): domain Eukaryota; kingdom Metazoa; phylum Arthropoda; class Insecta; order Mecoptera; family Panorpidae; genus Panorpa; species Panorpa germanica. The sequence goes on along the minus strand of OY783207.1, from coordinate 24,921,826 downwards.
ACAAACCTTGCTTTACTATATTATCATTAATATTTATCGTCTTTGTGCTTGTTAACTTTTAAAAATCTTCCAATATAAAATTTTTAACTCTATATTTATTTATAACTTTTGAATTTTTCGCCAATCATCATAAAAAATGCTCACTTTCAATTTACTTAAATTACACAAAGAACAAGGCCTCTGTGTATATTGATGCAAACTAATGTAATCACATAATACAACTCTGCGTTAAATTCAGCTATTTATGCGCTGGGTTGCACAGCAACACGTTTATTCATACAAGTAACAACTTCTGACCAACACGGCTTTCACTTCAGTAATAAGACCAGTAATTAACTCAGAAATTTGTACGGATTCGTACAAATAATATGAACGCCAATACATAAATATTAATTGAGGTTATGTTTTCAGTAACGCAGTTGAATTATCAACGAAAATAAACGGTGTCTCATTGTATATGGTATTTGCTTTGAAGCATTGAAAAATATGAATGTAATGTGTTATATCATCGTATCTTGCGTCTTGAAGATTTGAATAATATTAACATAAGTTACGACATGAAAATATTGTACAAACATAGTTCAGGTAATCTTGTGTGCTGTAATGATGGAATCGTCGTAATATTTATTAGAGACAGGAAAGGTACATTGTACAGGCTATTCTTACACTGAAGCAGATTGCGTCCGATCGCCGGCTATGTCAGTAGGGAGTAGGGTGTAACAACAGTTGTTTCGAATAAACAGACTTTATCATGAGAGTAAACTTATAGTTTAACGTTCGTAGTTCACACCTAGGTAGATTTATTTTTTGGTTTCCCCTTTTATGTAATATGCTGTTTTATATGTTTCAACATAGTGGGGTGTATTAATAAACATTAATGTAGAAACTCTTTCCCATGATAAAGTGTGCGAAACAACTCTAATATACCATACTGAAAATAGTTGTTGTACTCGGCGGTCGGGCGAAATCTGTTCCAGTGCGAGTGAGTTTTATAGGTTATGCCACCATAATGATTAAGGAAAAGAGATTGTAAAACAACTACAATTAGTCACTTCGAAATATTAACTAAGATGAAGTACATGACTGAAACATTTTACTCATACTTATTTGTCTAAGCAAAATGTCCTGTTAAAACGAACATTGTTTCGATAGTATTTCGTTTCAGAGACTAAAAATTGAGGCCAGTTGAGGCCTTTTATAAAAATACAGTCGTTAAAATATATAACTTTATTATTACAATTAGGTTAAAAAAAACGTGGATAAACAAATGTATTTAAGACACACCCATTATATCATTATTCAAAAAATAACAAGATCAATTTTAAATAAGAAAATAGCTAGTTTAAATAGCGATAACCTCTTGAATATTTATGATCCGAACCGGAACTGGGATATATTTATGGTTATTTTACAATAGTTCATAGTTATTATGCAAATTACTGATTATCAATCTTTTTGTCGGAAATCAACTTGCTGAATCATGCTGAATTACAATTCTAAAAGTTTGGGGCTCCATGGACATAAGTGTAACATTTCATATACTCGTAATATACAATTTGATTAATTTTATTTATTTATTTAAAGACGCAGTGTGTTAAATTTTTAAATTATTTCCTTCCTGAGAGAATTTTTATTTTTCTTGAAAATTGGAATTAAAAACCCGTGTGATTTCCTTGTAATTTTCTGCCGACTACATTAAATAACATTGCATTAGGGATTTCACCAAATTTCATTACAAACATTTTGAATATAATACTCGTTATTAGTTATTTACGTTAAACCTAAAACTTAGAATCAAAATCAAAATAAAAACTTTACAATATCATTTCACAATATGGAATATTTGATAGCCATGTTTCAAAATCTCAGAGGTCAGACTACACACAGTTACAGCACGTTGTATTAACAGGTCGTTGACCTCCCATGACCCTCCCATGACAGTCAGATGTCCCTTGAAGACCAGCCGTGCTCTTGAAAACCTCCATCGTCCGTGTCGTTAGAACTTTCTCTATTCAACGTTAGATCATGCTTAGTTTCTATGGATAAAACATGATACGATGTGTTATGTTTTAAGTACTTTTAATTCATTTGTTTAGGATCAGATCATTCAATCGAATAGGTAAACAATCGATTACAGTATAAGCAAAACACGTAAGGTCAGCAAAATAAGCACCGCTAAGACAGTTATGCAATTCTATTTTCAATACTTTAAATATCTAAACATATTTCTGAATATATATAAGTAATGTACCAAAACACAATAACACAAAACAAACCACAAAAAACAACAGCCAAGTAATAGAATTATGCAAATTAACACTTAGACTAAATACAATATTTTTACATTACTTAAAGTTTATTATGTACATCTCTATATTAGATAAGCGTTCTGGCTATCCGAGCTACCAGATTTAACTTTTAATTAAGTTGTGACTTATTTGTGACAAGAAGGTCTAACTTACTACTTAAAAATTTTACTCCTGTTTGTTATTTATATTTTTTATTTATATCCAATTTCTCTTATCTTGATTTCTAAATTGTTTGCTATTTTCTCTGTCATAGTTATTTTTTAAACTGTTATTAAATGGTACCAATAGGTAATTGTCTATAATATTATAAACGCTTAAACGCTTGAATGAAGTGGAGCAACCATAAATATTTTCAGGGATTGGAATCAAAATAAACTCCATAAGATCCTAAATCCAAGGCCAAGATCATAGAGCCCTCAAACTTATGTCGTTTTAGCAAATCATTTTTTGAGAAATTTTGAGAATAAATAATGTAATATGTAGTTAAGGGCGTATGCATACTTGCTAGCTTGAAAGAGGGGCAATTTTAAAAGTAGCAGGTGCAATAGGTACATAGAAACCTTACTCTACATAGAAACCTTACTCAACTGCGTGAAAGTATGATGGCTAGGGTATATATATATATATATATTTTACAGAATATCGTTAGAAATGAGCATTCACTATTTCCAGACCCCTCTAACTTCCACCAGATGCTTTAAAGCTCTCTAATACTTTAAAAAAAGTCGTCAAACAGTAATATCGTATCTAACGTATATTTACAATCACTAGTTATTCTCAAAATTTCAATTTTGCTAAAACTTCTGCGGCTCTAAGATCTTACTATATAAGTTTCATAAAACTCGGCAAATTTCTTCAAAATAATATTCCAAAAGTTACGCAATTTTAATAGAAATATTATGCATAATGATTGCAGTCCATTTTATGATGATTGTTATATTATGTTTTCCAGGTAGTCCAGCACGAGCACTGGATGAAGGGGCCGTTGATGTCAGCAATTGCGACAAGGGTCCCTGCATCCTCAAGAAGAAATCTACCATCCATATTAATATGAAGTTTGTCCCTGGTAAGCATTGGAAGAAAATGACAATTAATTTATTAGCCAATTTAAAAAAAAGCATTAGATAATATTTACAAAAACATTTCTAGAAAACGACGTATCGCAGCTGACTACTGCAGTAACCGCTCAAGTTCTTACTCTGGAGTTACCTTTTGTTGGTGTAGATGGCACTCCAGCCTGCGGTCATGTTTTCGAAGAAGATGGAGAAACGCAGGCCGATTGCAAGAAATTAGAAGGCGGCAAAACATACATCTACAAAAATAGTTTCAAGGTAACACCATTTAAATGATATCAAGTTGCATTCACATGATTTGTTGTTCGCGCGTATTAATCTAAGGTAGCACTGTACTCCTCTCCTGCAAGTCGATGTGAGACTAATACGCAGTAATGGTACCGCTAGTTTCGAATCGCGTGTGAACGTGTTTCTCCGGGCGAGTCGAGGTGTCGGTGTTGTGTACGCGTTTCACGCGCGAATAAAAAAATGAGTAAAAATATTTGGCAGGAATGTATGACCTCTAGCATATCACAACTTTTAAACATACAGAGAAGTGAAATATTACCATACGACAATAATAAAACCCTCATTCATGCTATTTTTAAAATTTTTAGATAGTAATTTTTATAAAACAAAATTGTTTCAATCCTAAGTCGAAACATCTAAAGAAATTACGGTTTTGAATGTGATCTCGAACAAAAGGGTCGAGTACTTATCCAGTCTTCAGTATAGTTTTCTTTTAGTTGTGATTAGTAAATAAATAAAAATTGAAAATGGTGTTTATAAACCATTTCGTTCGTCCATTTATAAATGGACGAACGAAATAAATCTGAACAGTAGACACCTCAATCACAAGTTAGCAGAGACCTTGTTAAATAACTTACTTTTCTTTTTGTAAATATTCTCTTATTCTAGAGCAGGTTGAAAACATTCGTTTGAAATATGAAAGCTTCCGACGTATTAAGTTGCATGTCGCACTAGTATGGACGTGTTCTATAACTTCTTTCAACAAATATTGGATTTCGCATGTTTAAGTCGCACACATATGTGCCATTCTTTACGGTCGATACAATTTTTTGTCATCACACTTGAGTGTTTGGCCAACTTTTGAAATCCGCACACAACGACGAACATTTTCGGTTTAGTGTCGATAAAATAGAATATATCAAAACGCCCGAATGTTTGCCTCAGCCATGTTCGTACTACATGCCAGTCAACATGCGTTGACGACTATGATATTAAAGCATAACCTACAATACTCAGTATAAACATTTATTAGCCTAATTAACAATTTTTACAAATATTTATGTTATAGTACACAAATAATTGTAATAATGTAAGTCTTATTTTATTTAAATGAATGTGCCATAAATCCTTTGCCATTGGCAAAAAATCCTGCATGTTCACTTGATCTCAAACAATTGGCAAACAGCACAAATAATTGAACACACAAGTGTGAATGCATTTAAGATGACACGGTATACTTTGCCTTACTTTACTACTTCAGTTTTAGTTACAAACATTTTCTACAATTTCGTTATCGAACACCGCTTATTTATGGTTTCTAATTGTAAGATTGGGTGCATACAAATTAGGCGTATTCTTGTCATCAAATTAATTTAGTACTTAATATATTGCATTATATTTAACATTTATTTAATTTAATTTCAGGTTCTTGAAATATACCCAAAATTGCAAACAGTTGTGACTTGGGCGTTGACAGATGGAAATGGGAAGCACGTGACGTGTTTCAAAATTCCCGCTAAAATTACATAAATTAAGATGGCCGACTAGTAACTATAGTGTATGGGGTGCATGTGATAGACAGTTATTGTTATACATATTAAATTTATTAAGGTGTAAATTAGTCTACATAGGACTTATGTAAAATAAAACATTTTTATAGTGCCTGAGCAGTAACTTTTGTTTTTATTTGTTGTTACTAACTCTCTTTCCGCTACACACACTGATGTATATGTCAAGTTTATTTAATATAGAGAAGTGTTTACCTTTTACATAATTTTTTTTTAGGTAATAAAATGTAAGATTTGATTAGCAGAAAGATATGTGTTAAGTTTTATAAAAAACCTCTGGTTTTCTATAAGGGACGTCGCGTAATAGCTTAATCCAGCGCGAACTTATTATTTTATTTTTTATTTAATTTAATTATATATTTTTTATTTTATAAATCGCTATCTGTGGGTAGTGATTTGTTTGTGAAGAAAATAACGGATGTAAGCTGTTACAATATATTTTAACTTATACCGTATGAAAATATAATTACAACTCTTATTTTAGAACTCAAACTTAAGAACTAACTATAGTCCAAATCACGATAGTTCGGCGGCGACTTATACTTAAAAGAGGTTATATATAATCTATAATACGATAATGAATTTAATCTTATTCGTTTCTATATACATTATAGAAAAATAAGAGAGTCAGTGCTTTTTAGTTATATCGGCAGTTTATACCTCGCAACTTGTTTTAAGTATGAGTCGCCGCCGAACTCTCGTAATTTGAACTATATATAATTTATCTTTTGAAACATTGTACAATTGAAGAGGATAACAATATAACAAAAATTCTTTTCTCTTAGGCGGTGAAGGTTCAATATAACAATAAAATATTTGAATAATTGAATGTGATGTAAACAGTGTTCAATATTCAATGTTCAATGTTCAATTCAATAAAATCTGAAGACACTTACAATGCAAATACATTTAAATTAAAAACTATATCAAATACGTAAAATATGTTTTGCTTCGACCAACGCAATACTGAACAATATGTACATAACAAAATTTATCTTGCGATATAAAAGTATGTTTTGTGCCGGTAACAAAACTTTTTGTAAGAGAATTATTTAATTAACATAAGAAGGACAGCAAGGTTTAGATTGGAAATGAGGAAAAAGGAAACAGATACTGGGAAAGTAGTGAGGAAAGAATGTGTAGAGTGTGCGGAACGGAGGACGAAACACTGGAGCACATTAAGTTTGATTGTAAGGAAAAAGTAGGGAGTGAGATGAATATTGGGCAGCTCTTAAAAGGGGGCAAGGAAGGGAACAGATGGATGGCAGAAATAATTAGAATAAGGAAGGCTGAAGCTTTTTAAATGTTTTTAAGGCAGAAGAATGTAATACCGAAAGTGAAGGGAAGAGGTGGATGGCGGAGATAGAGAAAAAAAAAGCTAGGAAAGAGAAGGAATGGCAGAGTAGAAACAGAAGGGACAGTATCAGGAGGAGCGAAGCAGTAGCAGTAGCAGTTTTGTTTTTATTTTTATAAGGAATTTTATATATTTTTTTTTCCGATTGAATAAAATGAGAATGTTTAGATTTAATAAGGATCAAAATTGAATTAAGCACAATGACATAGTGCCAAATGGCAAAAACATTAAAAAAATAAAATAAATAATAATTAATTTATTAATGAAAGATGTTCAATGTATTTTGTATTTTCAAGATAGAAAATTATTTAGCAATGTAAGTACATTATCATACTTGCTAGCAGGAATATAAGTTAGTTCTAAAGTTCACTTTCTATTTCTCATCTAGAAATTGTCTTGAAATATAAGTTTCACACTTGCTAGCTTATTACAAAATTATTATTACAAAAGTTTTACATTGTGTAATATTTTTTCCTGAGTTATTAAATGACAATATGCATAACAGAATTACATTAATTTTTGGTAATAACAAAACGTAACATAACGTCAAAAATGTTATGTTATATAATACATGAAGTGAATGTTGTAATGCATGAAGTGATGTATATTAAAAAACACAAAGAAACTTTAATTACTCGATTTATTTCTTTTATTCTGAGCCTCTATAATATATGGGGCATCTGGAGCTTCTGTACTGTGCGTTATTAGGCGATTGCACATTGTACATTTAAAATTAATTTGGCTTGTTGAACCAATTCTCTTTTCGCTATGAATGTATAGACGACCCTCAGCACATATTCTGCGATGCGCATCTCTTAAATTCAAAGCCCAGTCCAACACATAGCCTAAATTTATAATTCTATTACCACTGATTATTGCGGAACAGGTTTGTTCTGATGATACCGTTTCTGGCTCGATCAATATACGAGTATTATGTGCCTCCATGCTGTTAGGTATTTCATTAATTTCGCAATCATTAGGCCCATTTAAACTATAACATATTTTTAATAATAAGATAGTTAATATATGTAGAAATGATATAATACTTAATATATCCAATATTTTATATGTACAGGGTGTCCCAAAATTGAACGATAAGCGGGCACCAGAGGGTGGTCCTGCTCATGACTACACGAGAAAAAAAGAAAAAAAAAATTGTCTCATTTTGTTTTGAAATTACAAAAAAAAAAGAAATCTTTTGAAAATTGAAACACCTTAAGTATATATATATATATATATATATATATATATATATATAATATAATATATATATATATATATATATATATAATATAATATATATATATATAATATAATATATATATAATTTTTGCTTATATATTTATAAGCATCTTACATATTATCATTCGGCGAAAGTCTAATTGGATGTATTTTATTTGTCTTCGGTCCTTGGCAGGTACGAATAAAGCTCTTCACTTGAGTCTCTTCGTGTCTGTAATAATTTCAAAAATATATGTGTAATTAATTTGTTTTATAAATAGAATTTTAAGTATTTCAAAATGTATGAATATGTTATTTCAAATATGTTTAATTGATTGAAAATATTAACTTACTGTATTTTATTTAAAGATCTGCTATGAGCACTACTGCCATGTTTTGCATAAACTCGCTTACCTGCAGCACTTTTTTTCTTACTTTGAGTCCTTGATCGAACCATATTTATACATTAATTAACAATTAAAAAGAATGTTGAAATGTTTGTAATGGAAAAGTTTAAAAGAATACTTGCGCTCTTATTAGAAATAACCTTGATAATGAACCCTATGCATGAACAACCAATTTAATTTCAAAAGAAAACTGGTTCTTCACAAAAGACATTGGAAAATAATAATAATTCCACATTCATCTAGATGAATGTGAAACAATAGGTAATATTTAACCTCATGGTAAATAATAATCCTAAGATATAAATAATAATAATGATAAGATGTATTAAATGGGCGCTTATTGATTTTTATAAAAATTAACAATTATTAATTTTCTCTTAAAATCTATTTGAAGTCACTGCCAAGAGGTTAATACAATATAAAAAATGTAAGTGATCTTTTCAATACGGCCTGAGTATCCGGCGACTTGTGGAGTATAAATTTGGGGAACCTCTGAACTGGATAATACATACAATCTTAAAGGTAACGTCCGTAAAGCTAGCATTAAACGCATTGGATTTATCATATACAACAAGGAAAGGTGTACTTATTACTACTACGGGTCCACTGAGACATCAATTAAGTTGCTCTTCCAGTAGCCTTGTTGAAAACTCCTGCGATACCACTAAAACCGTATTGCTCGCTGCATACGCCTTTCCTCCCGTTTCTCTCTTCGTTTTACACGATAAATCCAATGCGTTTGAAGCGAGCCATGCGAACCTGTGGACGCTTATCTTTGTATTGCACTCAATACTTGCCAGTTATGAGGTTGTTTGTTTACATTGAACGATTACGATACATTATCAATCAGAGAATATCGTTCTATCATGCACTCGATCCTATGACGAGTTGTCACCGAACCAGCGTATCATGAAGAGACCTGTGACTGTCACTGTCATAGGATGCCAGCGATGTCAATCAACGTATTATCTACGTTTAACCTTTAAATGACTTTAATCTGACATAACTATGTCCAATGTTTTGGGTTTTACCGTCAAATGTGTTTCATTTCCTTTATTACTTAATATTGTCGTACCTTGTGACAAGGACAACTGTATGTTTTTGCTTTTTTGTGTATTTTTTACTGCCAAAGCATTTGGTCGTCTTTACTGCGTTCGAAAAACATATATGTGAAAAATTTTGGTTCGTTTATCTAAAATCCAACAATTAAATTGCATTAATTCGGATAAACGGTATTATATTTAAAAAAAAAAGTGATTAAAATTTAGCGTCGCGTTCAAACAGTGACGTGGAGCATCGTGAGTTCTTGCCGAGAAGGTCGTACGGTCAATATGAAATATTACCTTCAAGTTTCTACCCACAATGTTCCTGTTCCCAAAACTGAAAGAGACCAATGAAGGAAGGAGGTTTGACACGATTGAGGAGATAATGAATTGAAGAGATCAAGGCCATACGAAAAAACGCATATGAGAAGTGCTTCAAGGATTGGATAAAGCACTGACACAAGTGTTATAAGTGTATAATTATATCTGAGGGGGATTACTTTGAAGGGGACAAAATAGATATTTATAAATAGATAAATATAATAAAGTCACATTTTTTTTGAACAGATCTCGTATACCAAGAACTATTATTAATTGAAAATATTACATATTCAATTTTGGCATGGCTTTGAAAATTTGGTTCCGATTTTTGTCATTTTTTCAACTCTTTGAGCTTGCTTAAAAAGAACACAATAGCAATAATGAACATAATGCCATTCTAGAAATGAAAAGCACTATCTTCTTAACTTTACCTGAATGCCTATATTACATGAAACCATTTTTTTGGTACCAGATCTAGTCAGAATTTGCCTATATTTTCAGATATCTTCACCGATCTATATGTTCAAAGGAAGTTCCAATACAGTATCTCTAAGTGTTGTGTGTCCAATGTCCCGTGTAGAAATCTCAACTCAAACTCTTCGTGTTCCCCATGTTCAAATCGCCCAGACACGTGTCGTGGTCCATAAGTCCCGAAAGAGTTGCATCCATGATTAATGGGCACCTCTGTTTCTCTGTATGATGTCAACACTAGGCCTATGTTGAAATCATAGCGATATAGTGGTAGTATTCATAGCGCCAAATAGCACTAACAGATGATTTTTCCTTCTCTAGTACATTAATTACAGAGATGTTATTTCACCACATGGCAATATCATTCACAAAGAGTGTCTGTGCATATTTTGAGATCAATACCATATGAGAAAATAACTGAAAAATCGATTACATACCATAAGCGAGTTAACAAAGTGTAATAACAGTATAAAAGTATATAATTAGCACCACCACCACAGTATCACCTGCGTTGTATTGTTTAATTTGTTACAATAATTATTAGTTGCATAACGTTGAGGTGTTTTGCAACTCGGGATTGCATCAGCACTTATTCATTAAACATACGACTGCAATCTGCAATGTCATCACAACCAGTGGCGCTGTTTTAATGAGTTCATAAACTATAAACATTGGCTCGAGTTATGTTTGACGGACTCACGGACACAACACAAGTCTGATTACACTTCCTCATATCCAATCCGAGACCCCGAGCTTCAAGACGTGTCCATATCTGTATGTGTGTACTCGTATTCCACAATACATGCGTAGTATTTAGATATCTTAATGCTAGCGCTATTTTGTTCTATAAATACTCTCAGTGTGACAGCTGTAAATTCATCCCAAGTCTGAGGTGCCCATTCATCAGGAATGCTGATTCGAAACTTATGGACTAAGACACGTGTCTGAGAGACAACTGTTGGACTAGTTAAGTGTTCAACACGAGATGTAGGATACAATACTCAAAGATTCGGCATTGGAAGTTCGACACTAAAGTTCGAGTACTAAATAGTACGCATAATTTGTTTTGTTTGCTATTTTTCCTGGAGTATTATACCATTTTGGAATTCTAATGAGTTGCGCCAATTTTTAAAAAAACTTGCCATAGTAGTGTTCATACTTTTTTTTTACACCACGATGAGTTAAAGTGGACTGAAAGTAAAAATCTTTAAAAAATGTACTGAAAAAAATAATTTCGAATGATATTTGTGTAAAAACTACAGGCATTCTGGGATTTTTAATGATTGTGGTTGATAGCAGTACTATTTAGGTTACCGATACAAAAAAAAAATCAGAAATATTTGAAAAATTGTGGTCATGGTAGTTAAAAACATTTTAAGGTGTTTCAATTTTCGAAAAAAATTTATTTCTTTTTGTAATTTCTAAACAAAATGAGATCAATTTTTGACCACCCTCTGGTGCCCGCTTATCGTTGAATATTGGGACACCTTGTATATTGGATTGGAATTGATCCCAATCGAATATATAGAGGTAGGTCTCTTAACCGATCTGTATGTTTCGAAATTTACTCGTTGAATTTTTAAGTGTTGTGTGTCCCATGTCCCATGCTAGGCTCCCAACTATAAGTCTTCGCGTCCCAACTATAAGTCCATGCTCGTATTAATGATATATGCTACATAATGTGAAAATAATATCCTATGGTATATATTTTGGATATACATGAAATGAATATATACATGACATGCTTTGTACAAGCAGCAATGTTTAAATATACACATACTTTTGTATTTGTAAATACATATGACATACAGTGTAGGTTTTACATCACAACAGCATATACATAGAATATGCAATATACATGAGTGTATATACCTTGAATATCGTATGTAAAATTAATTTTTTTTAATAATAATTTACGGACTTTCTAGAACCACGGTCCTTTTTTCGCCCTTCCTAATTCATTTTATTTACATTTTACATATTTACATTTCATTTATTATTACACCTATATTTTTAAACCCGCTATATTCTATATCCTGTCTATCACTAAGCACACTAGCCACCTCGGATATCTTAGTAGTTCCTGCATACTCGTTGACAACACCATTCCATTTTTTACCAAAACTCTGTATAAATTATTTCTGCAGGCCTCCGTTTTTGTACATTGGAAGATCAAATGTTCTGGATCTGCTACCCCTTCTCCACAATTACACATATCTACTTGCACCAAGTGATTTCTTTTAAGATGTGCCAATGCAGTCTCGAGATAAGTGATAACACTCTTCTCGGACCTTGGGCTTTCCACCACCAACGACGTGTATATTCAAATGCTTTCTGGAATTCCTCACCCACTACTGTGTATTATAATAATTGAAGACACAATGCAATTAAATATTTTTACAGATTACAGAATTTCTAAGATAATTAATCAGTATTCTTATAATCGCAGTTATTCTCCGACACGTAACCCAATACTGTACTATTAATAGTCATATATCTTGTTCTGAAATTATCGAATGTCTATATATAGGAATTATGAAAATTAAAAGATGTCATTTAAAATTTCTCTAAACCCCCCTCCTCTCACTTTGAATTAAGCCCCGCCCACACGAAACGCTATTCCACAATTAATTATCAACCAATTTAATTACAGTAAGTGTGTAGGATCAGTTTAATCAGTTTAAATGATACTCGTACTATACTTATCACAGAACGAGTGATTGTTTATTGATTTGATTTAAGTCCTTGAGTTGATGATGATTTGTGATTGAAAAGTTATCACATTGATTACGCGGCTAATACAAATCGTACACATTTATTTAATTCGCTAATTGCTTGTACTTAATTTTTATATGAACATTATATTGTTTCAAAAATGCGTGAAAAAATATTGTGCGGCTTAACTTGTTTGACGTTCTTCGTCACCATCGCTTCCGGAATCACGTTCCAAGACTGCTCTGCAGGTAGGTGTAAAAATGTCTTCTTGTTCTACGGCGATTTTAAGTAAGGGATCTTAATTGCCGTTTCCTTTCTATAAATTTTTGGTAAGGTACGTCTTAATCTTCCTTCAGTAGAATAAACTCAGTCAATGTAATTTGTAAAGTTCATCATGTCAAAGTTTCATATACGTACGAGTATGTGTGAATTACATAGCTAATTGGTAAATTGATAAAAATAGATGAATATTGATAAAAGTGAAAAAAGATGATATTCTTTTTCATTATTTTCTACTCATAGGACCTCCTGGCTTTCCACCCATATATGTTTCTTTCTTCTACCTTCCTTAGTTGTTCCAACTGAATTTTTTTATCTAATTTATTTTCTTGTCTTTCACTTATTTATGCATTCAATTTCAACCTCTTTCACCATAAAGTTATTCCTATTGTATATTCGTCCTTAATGACATATACTTAGTTATCTCCTTCCCATAAAATCAAATAACATCTTGTCATTGACTAGAAACTACCCTTATTTTATCTTAAAACTTAACCTGCGCTTTATTATGTCTGAGCATTATTTTAACACATGTTTGGTGTTTCTTTTGGCCCACACTTGCATCTGTTACTTCAGTCACACGCTTTCTTAACTTTGCATTTATAAACACATGATCACTTATCAAATCAGATAAATCAAGTCCAGGCTGGAACCCATTATTCTCTGTTATAAACTTAACATTCTAAATATGGTGATGCAGTTCTCCCATTTTCTGGAATTTCCCATCTATTCTGCAATTGAGCCAACATTTTTCATTAATTATCCTTTTATTTATCTGAATTCTTCTTTCATGGTTACACCATCCGTATCTACTGTTTGATTCGATACCATTAACAGATTAAGTCTTTGCACTGCATTTACCCAAATCAAATAGGCAAAAGTCAGCAAATTTTCAATTGATCGTTGGATCATTTCAGTAAAGCTGCACAATCGGACGCGGTGGTAGAGACGGCTACATGGCCATGTTTCATCAAGTTGGGTTCTAGCTGTTGATTTGGGACCTGAAAAGAAAACGTTATAAAATGATAATTAAATTTGCCGCTAGACTAAACGCAAGAATCTTTCAAATATTCGAATATTTTTTCTTGTGCAGGGGGTAAGATCTCGAGCTAGTGATTCGCCAGTGTTCACAGTTAGATTGAATGTTTATATTCACATAAATAAATATAATTTTTTAATTTAATTTGTTTAACGTTGGTCTACTTCCGAAGCTGAGTCCTGTAACCGACTATCGTGATCTCATATATGTGAACTACACCGCTGTGAGATAAATTTATAATTATATACATATGTTCCTAATTTATTTAACGTGATAACAACGAAACCCAGAATATATAATCCTGTGTGTATAAGTGTGGAGATCGAGCCCAAAAAACCACAGCAGTCAGCGTTAAATTTCATTAATTAATGTAACTTGTAGATCATTTTGCATCATGGTGCAACTCAAGTTGCTGATCGTTTATGCTTTTGTGCTAACGTACCAACCGTGTTGTAGCTGGAGCAAAGTGCTTTGGTTGCATCATTGATTACACGTAGTATATTTTATAGACCCCATAAGTTATAAGCCACATAAACCATATACGTTCTATAGACAACAAAAAAAGTTATTTGAGAAAAATTTAATACCAAAAAAATCAAAGAATTAAGAATTATGAAGCAAGGTTTGAAATAAGGTGTCTTTATACAACGATATCATTTCCAATATGTAGTTCGTATTGAATTGATTTTTTATTTCAGTTCATACAAGTTCTGGGCTGCAAGCAAATTCTATGAACTGCTGTAATTGAAGTTGCAGTCTCTCAAACAAAGACTTTTATAAAAATAAAATCTAGTTTATGCAACAGTAATAAATCAAATGAAATATGTACACCAGAACCAGGAAGCGTTGTAAATAATCTTATTCATAAAACACATACAGTTATAATGCAATACAATAACATTACAATACTTCCTGGTTCTAAAACATTCAAAGATTTATTTCAAAGTTTATCCTTCAAGCAAGCGTTCACGGGTCCGTGTGCCTTGCTTCAAACGCAGTGGATTTATCGTACCAAAAAGGAAGCGGAAGGAAACGAATATGCAGTAATCGGAATTTAGTGATATCTGTATGGTTATTCGTATAAATTTATTAATGTCTGCATTTTCAACGAGGTTGGGGTCATCCGTTGATTACGTCACCTACAAAGAGGGGTGGGAGAGATATCCTAGAGGGATCATCTAATCTTAAATTCGATCAAAAAAGAAAACAAGACTAAGACACAAAAAAAGACTAAAACAATTTTTCAAATATATGATGTCAGACCAGAAGGGGTGGGTTGACAATGTGTGACAAGACGGAACAATGAAAAGAAAAATTAGTAAAACCAACGAAATTTGTATAACGTAATTAAGTTGTTATTTTGTCTCAGATAGTCAATGGAAGCTATTTAAGCCAATGTCACCACTTATATATTTGAAAAATTGTGGTCATGGTAGTTAAAAACATCTTAAGGTGTTTCAATTTTCGAAATTTTTTGATTTTTTTTTGTAATTTCTAAACAAAATGAGGTACATTTTTTTTCTCCTTTTTTCTCGTGTAGTTATAAGCAGGGCCACTCTCTGGTGCCCGCTTATCGTTGAATTTTGGGACACCCTGTTATTATTAATCTAAACTATACTCATTATTAATCAAGGTGCTTAAATATAGTGAATTAAATGAGGTGTTTTTGTATAACATTCCTAAACCAATTTACTGGCACAACATCAATACAACACAATTAATAGTATTGTACAGTGATAGTACACAATTCAATCCATTCAATGAGTTTCGAGCCTCTTACAACGTGAATAAACGAGTATCTAAAACCTGAAATAGAACAGAGACAACAAATGAATGATTCAATTGAGGCTTTGTTGATTAAACAATTCAAAAACAAAGCAATAGTTTCGCACAAAACAAACAACTTTGTAAGAAATGTAGATAAATGCAAAAATATTGAAGGTCGACTCGACATTGTTCATATTGTTTACGTGATTTTGAAAGATAACTAGTAATTCTAGTTGTGTTAATTCAACGCATTTATTTATATTTTTAAAAAAAATTTAAACAAAAACAATCAATCTTTGAGGTGCTAACTAACATTTCTTTTATAATCCTTGACTATTTATTAAATACATTTTTACAATTTATTTATTTTATTTCTTTATTACGTGACTTTTGGCACGATTTGTTAATTATGCAGTAAAACAATTTTAAAGCTTTTTGTAAACAAAATTAGATATTTGTTTGAAATTTTCTATTAATATTTTATGCCTTTAAAATTCTTTTTTTTTTTTTTATATTTACTTTTTAGTGCATCAACTTTAAATAGTTATTAGCACTTTCAAACAATATACACATTTTTCTTTTACAATCATTTTTACATTACATAATTCCTTAATAGCTATACTTATACTATATTTTCACTTTTACATTTTTATTTCTAATTTCTTTAATAACTTCATTTTTTCTTTAATATTCATTTTTTCTTATATCGATTCATTAATTCTTTTTTTTCAACAACAATTGTACTACGATATGACATAGGAATCGCCGCCACTGCGATGTATCTTTATTGCATTTCGCGCTTCTTCGAATTTCTTCTGTTGAAGTACTTTCTTCCATATGTCTTCCAATTGTTTACTTTATTTATTAACATCTATTTCTTTTTATAACCAGACCCAGAAAATATATTTCTGGTCTGAGGATCGAACCCGAAAACACAGTAGTATAACGTCAAGCATCATACCTTTAAAATTTGTAAATTAAGTTCAAATATTTGCATAATTATTTTTTCCGATAAGCACAGTTAACGTGTATTTAATATTTTTCCCACATAACAAAAAAAATGCGTTGCTTAATAAACGATGTTACCTTGATAAAGTGTTTGTGACCTATTTTACTGGTTTTTGAAAAATAAATTCAACCTTTTGCTCATTAGAGAACTTATGGTCCAGTCATTATAGTAAGTTCACCTCGGAATTCGAGATACCCAGCTGTAAGTCTGTAAATACTTGTATATTGACACCCTAAAGTTGTCTCAAAACCGAATGAAAACCGTAGGTTTTGAGACAACTTTAGGGTGTCAATATACAAGTATTTACAGACTTACAGCTGGGTATCTCGAATTCCGAGGTGAACTTACTATAATGACTGGACCATAAGTTCTCTAATCTAAGTTCTCTCCGGGAAGGGAGATTTACATTTGTAGTGGGTGCAACAGATCAATATACTTGTACAACCGATATACTGTTTTTACCGATATATTTCATTTTCAGACACGGTGTATGTTTTACAATCGCTGGCAATAACTGGATGCAGCGATGACGACAACCGCTGCACTCTTAGAATTGGATCTGTCGTCAACGTCACTGCCGAATTTATCCCAAGTAAGTATGAATCCATTGAACTAGTGGTTCACGACTTTTTATTGGAGATTACGACGCAAAGCCACGTCTTTTTAGAGTGTATGATTTGAATCCAACATAATAATTCGTAATTTTATTTCAAATTTTTATTTTATTTTCAAATTGAAATATTTAGCTCGTTCAATAATAAAATAATTTTTCATACAAATTGACTAAAGAAAATATTTTTTTCCACAAAATATAAAATATTTTGAATTTATTCGTTTTTCAAAATTTGGGATTTTGTTTTTCGATTTGTAAATAAGGTACCAAAGATAGCCCATATATAAAATTTTAACTTTCTAGCCCAATTTTTACCCTCGACAAAAACCACACCCGTTCCACCAAATAAAATTTTTGTATTTTAAATTTTTTTTTTTAGTAACATATTTTAATATTAAATAATCCAAAATTTGAGAATTGTCCAAAGTTTCCTACCGAGCCCTCTAATTTTCTTAACTTTTCAAATTATTCAATTTCTAATATTCAAAAAATGTTAGCATTGAACACCGTAATTTACATGCCAAATTTCAACTTTCTATCTTTTACGAATTAAAATTATTTAGTTTTTCCAAAATTACGGGTTTCCAGGAAGTTCTGAGAAAAATCCGAGGCTGCCAAAAGTCTTAGGAAATTTTCATAAAGATGCATGGAGCCGTTTTCGAGCCACCATACGAATCGCGCAAAAATATAAACATATAAACTTTCACTTGGAACATTATAATATAGGATCATTCTTTGATCAAATTCAGTAGAATATTGGTTTTTACTAATAAACCTCTTAAGTATTTGTAAGGAGTGTCGGAAATAAGGTGTGAAACGGGGAATATTCTTTGCAGGAGATGGGCACTTAATAAAAACATTAATAATAATATTAATAATATTTATATTGTATTTTCATAAATAATTTTTCAAAATTCGTTCAAACATAAAATAATGCGTCAAAGTAATAAAATGAAACAATCTTCTCAAGAGATTGAAGATGGGCGTGTGTTTTCCCTATCGCCATGGCTACCATTACTTTCATCAGCATAGTCCGCCTCAAAGACTTCCTCATCATCAGCATCGTCCTCTATTATTTCGACAACTTCTTGAAAAGAACCATCTCTGTCATTAAATATAAGTCTCCTAGAACTTTGCCGCAATGTGGGAACAACACTTGAATCTAATATGATCTCTGGCTTATTAATATGAGGGTCATATTTGAACACTATGCCATTGGTCTCTGAATCCGTCTTTTTTACCACGCATGAATTCTTTTTCTTCGACAGTTTAACAGCAATCACGTTGATTTGCCTAAGCGGTATGCAGTTCTACTGAAACAAAGAACATTGAGAATACTGCTCAAGAAATGTGACTTCTATTTGAACGGTTTGATTATATTAGCAGTTTAAAGGTACGCGTCAAGATGTAGCATGGAACGTTACGTATCTTCTACTTATAAAAGACCATAATATTTGATGTCGAAAGGAGAGAAAAAGTAACATAAGCTAAAAAGATGATACGGCGCGGTGAATGACCGTCCCATCGTGTTCAGATCGTAATACTACTCATACAAGTGCTCTGTTCAGTAAGGTATGCGTCGAAACGACGCAAATGCGGATGGGAATTGTATGAAGGGCAACTTCGCCGATTCTTTGATTCTATTGCATTCTAAGCGCATGGAACTCCTGCGCAAATGGAATGCTGCTGATTAGGGCTTCTGGACTCAATTCGACCCGGACCCGAATCCATCGGGTATTTGCAATAAACCCGACAGATCCGGCCCGAATGCTCTTGCTGATGTAAATGAAAAAGAAAATAAAACCCAATGCGCGCCGCTCGAATTACACATCCCAAAAATGTAAAATATTTCTTAAATATTTATGTATATATATATATATATATATACATAATGAGTGAGTGAGACATAAACCTTGATTACCTGATACCTGGAAAATGGCCGCCTGGCCAAGTTAGCAGGTAGGCATACGATTATTGTACATACTAACACTACTCAATCTTACACATTTTGTTCATCAAAAAATAAGTGATGTCTGGCGGCCCTGGGATCTTGCTCTATTGCGTCCATATATGAGTATTGGCAGTTTGTAAGAAACATTCATTCATTAAGTCCATGCTAGAACGACAAAACAAGTAATAAATTGCGGTCGCGTGCAACGTCAAATGTCAAATGTCAAATGATGCTTGCGCGGAGTTGACCAAGACATAACCGCCACGCGTCCTAAACCTGTTGACCTAATCACCTTTAATGATAGTACATATCCTCGGTCGTGTTTGCACTTGTATGACTATTTATAGAAATAATACTAAAATCCATTAGACACGATGCATCGATGCTTTGATGCATTAGATACGATGCATCGATGTTATTTTTATTGAATTTGTTTGATACGATGCTTGCAATGAGTTCTATACTGATATGTCGACGCGTCCCTTAAAGGTAGTTCTCGCACTGCAATAACTACTTGCGACGGCGACTTTTTGCAACGAGTGGCAACGATCCACTGTCCATGAACTCGTAAATACAAAGAATGACCGCAGTCGTTCTATACAAAGTTGCATCTATCCAAGAGAGTTGGGAAATATGCGACTGCGTATATAACGTTAGGCGGTAATTTAATATACATAGGTATAAATCATATTATGAATACGGATGTGTGAAATACAGAGTAATTTGATAGCGTGGTGTATTGATAAACATTAAAGTATAGAAACTTTCTCATATGGCGTTTATGCGAAACAACTCCTATACACCCCACTGAAAAAGTCGAAGATCGCAAGTAGTCTATTATCCAAGTACGATAAATAAATGTTAAATATATGTAACTGTGTTTAGAATTATGGTGTTATATTTCATACTCTGACTTGCGAATTCAAATGCATCATAATATCTTGCGTTGATTGCCAAGCATCAGCAGGAGTGTATTTGTTCCAGTAGTACACAACTTTTAAGTATTTCTGAATAATTCCGGCATAATATTTACCCATCCGATTCGTCACTCTTCCAGGATCTAATAACACCATCTTGTTTGTAACTGAAATAAACAATTAAATGTATTAAAACGTAAATTGTTGAACAGATGAAGACGCTCCACACTAAACGCAGTTGTGTAATGTAAGGCTTTATTTAACACAAGCCACCTGGCCTCACTTAACATAGGTCATATGCCTCGCTTTTACATAATCTCTTTGGGATTAATATAATGTAAGATTATACAACAAAAGTTCGTTATTTCTTCGACATAGTTTTCTTTAATTTAATTACAATATTTCAAATGCTTTTTTATGCATGTATTTTAGAATGGCAAGAACGCTGAGTGAGCCAAAACACAATAAATTTAAAAATAAAAATTCAAATGCTGTGACCATTGATGTGAAATTGTGAAGCGAGATAGTAATAGTTAAAGTGAGCATATTTAACATGCAGAAAGCCTACAAAGTATAAAAAAGACATCGTTTCGACGTATGTCTCAAAAACAGTTCTAACGACTAAGAATGAGTTAAGGACTTAATAAAGAAAGTTTTGATTGTTTTTAGATTATTTGACCATTTAGCAAAAAGATATAAAAGTTTGAATTTAATATTTTTTAAAAACAGCGTAGTAACCCAGTAAACAATTTGGTGAAGTGTTCCTTTTTGTGATGTTTCTATCACTATTTCACTTCAAATATAGTTCGAATCAACTTTATCTTCATTTATATTCCGACAGATGGAGTGGTTTCGCCATTTGTAGCCGATAAAATAGACATTTCATATGAACGAATATGAGAAATTGAACTGTAAATGAACTCTTTCATGACCAAAAAGTCATACGCATCTTCAATATGATGGCGATACAATTTGGCAACGTTGTATACTGTCATGCTTTGCGTGTTAACATGCATAGAGTACACTTTACTATACTACACGGAAAATGAAGCTAAATTTCTCAACGGTGTGATTGTATTTAGTCCGAATATATATAACAAACGCGTTCATGACAAAAAACTCATGAAAAGTAATAAAAATGAAATTAGAATTTACTCTAAAATGATTACTGGGTACCTTTATTGAGTATAATCTCCGAATAAAATAATATATACCTAACTCCAGTTTTACATGGATTTTTTGTACGCGGATTCGTAATAACACGGTTTGCAGAGAATGTCAGAAAATTGATCACGCCTAGTGACGATTAAATTATGTTTTTTTTTATATATATAATTTCTCGGGCTTCCTAGGCACGTAGCCCTTTATTGCTCCTAATAATTAAATTATGTTTGTTTCGGGATATTTGTTTAGAATTAGGTTTCATTTGATGTTTGGAATTGTAATTCATTTTAAGCATATGGAATTTCAAAATATCTTTTAAATCGGATGTTATTGTAAAATCAATCTCTAATAAAAAGAAAGGCAACACCAGATGATGTTATTACTGAAAGTAATGTAGCTCCTTTAATGAATGTAATGCAGTAATGTAATAGGTAATAAACGTGCGCGCATATAAGCTCGTTAAAATGAACTTTATTTCTAATTGAAACAATAATTATTTATGTTTTTTATGTATGCGCTTATAGACTAAAATGTGTATTTCTTCTTTAATTAATTCAATTTAAATTCAAATTAAATATTTTGAAAAAGGAATAATAAATTTGGCAACACTGTAAATTTACGTGACAAATAAATTGTTATATTTTATATAATATTTATTCCGATTTTAAATTTCCTGCTCAAGTTGGCATTTGCAACGTTGCCGGCTCATAACCCACAATTACTGTTTCTTACTGGTTTTATTTAAATATTTTCGTATATAGGTATCCTTTTGATAATATTCTTTTTACGAAAGTTACCGAAAATATTATTTTATATACATCTAGTTTTTGAAAGCCGTGTCACCATTTTTTTATAGTTAAAAGTTATATTATGTGGTGAAATTGAGCTAAACATTATGTTTTGTATGGAAAATGACTATTTTTAATCATGTATAAAAAGAAAACTATGAACCCTAAGTCTCTAAAATTTTGAGACAGCATGTATTTTAACTATTTGTATCGACCCTCCAAATTTCACGACGTTTTCATCATTTACGTTTACGTCCTGTACCTCCTTAATACAAATATGGTAGAAATGTGTAAACATACTGTGTAGAATTTATAAATTATAGGTTTTTATAATTTTGTAACAACACGGCTTTAGATTATAATATTCTTTTTTAATGTTGCATGGTTATTTTTAAAGTTGTGGAACACATCCTCAATTTTACCATATGCAGCATGTATTTTTTTACACGATTTCTTTTTACGCTAATATAATTCGAACGTATCTACCGTGTAAATTGAGGTTTGGGAGTACTGTCCTATATGGTGTGACAGCGTGTAGTTAATCCTACTATAGGTTTGACCTATAATTGTACCTTGAGACATGGCTTGCTTATATCAATGTCACTTAAACTTATTAAAATTAATTTATGATTAAACAATGTACAATAAATATTTAGTACTTACTTGTGAAATATTTTAAATTAAGATTTCAGCAGCAAATTACGTTGAATAGGAACAAGCAGGAGTTTGCCTTTGTTGTGGATTCGGTCGGAGCTGTAGTCAAGATCGTTATAGCAATGATGTTTCAGTAAAAATTGATAGTAACATCTCTTGTATAGAACATAAATAATTAACTGCTTAATAATTATTCTTTTATTTCATTTATTATTAATTGTGTTTGCCTTTCGGCTTTACAATCTACCGTATTCTATTTCTTATTACATTTCATTCTTATCTTAACAATTAACCTTAAAACTAAACTTTATTTATTTATTAAAAACTAAAAAAAAAATATTCCATACTTTTAGTACTTCCTCTCTTTTCATGTTCCCCATGCAAATCAGATATCGAGATTATTTTTTGTCCTGTTTTTAGTTCTTTTTTCTATATCCGTCATCCACCTCTTTCCTTCACTGCCTCCCTTTAATAGCTGCCCAATATTCATCTTGCTCACTACTTTTTCCTGACAATCAAACTTAATGTGCTCCAGTGTTTCAATCTCCGTTTCGCACACTCTACACATTCTATCCTTTCTATTTGCCCAGTATCTGTTTCCTTTCTCCTCATTTCCCAATCCCAAAATAGATGAAAGAGATAAGGAACAGAGTAGACGTTGGAACATACCAAGAGAGAATGCGAATGAAAAGTAGACAGTGAAATGGAGATACAGAAGTTGTTGAAAGGAGTAAAGCATAAAGGACGTGGATTGGGGACGTACAGGATAGAAGAGGAGAAAGAGAACAAGATCGAGCGTTCAAAGTAGAAATGGGAGATAGATAAAAGTTACACGAGGAGAAGAGTTAGATTAAATGAGTATTAGAACGTTAGAATAGTTTTAAATGTAATTTGACAGACTGACGTAATTGTACAAATTATTGTGGGAAGCATTTTATGGCGGGTTCAGACATTTGGTGTTGGTTTACAAAGGCACATATATGTGGACACGTAGTTCGTGCTCAGTTGGCAAACATTTGGAATTCGTACACAAAGCGCCCAAGTATTTGCTTCGAGCATGTTTTAGGTACCAAACACAACAATGCACAAAAACAAAACATAACTTAAAATAAAAATATTTATACATAATATATATCAAAATATTATTAATAATGTAACATCAAAATATGTATTATTCTATATTGTTTATTATTTTAAATTTGTAAAAAAAATTATTATTCATTCTTTAATATGAAAGTATTAATTAATATGTCACCGAAGTTTGACAATTATCAAACAAACAAGCGAAAGTTTGGATGAATGTTTGGGATTTGAATATTTGTCATATTTTAGAAATAAATGTAGACAGGTGATTCGGAAAATACTCGTATAAAACCTTGGGGGGGGGGGGGGGCAAGCAGGGCAACCGCTCGGGGCGTCGCTCTTGTAGGGGCCTCGCATTTTCGCGCAACAACCCACGTAGAAAAATTTATTACTATATATGTATTTGAATCTCGCGTCTCGCTATTTAGAAATCCCACTAGAATCACTGCGAATATCGTTTAAGGCATTTATGTGTCTTAGTTTATCATCATTAATATTTGTCGTCTTTGCGCTTGTTAACTTTTATAAATCTTCCAATATAAAATTTTATTTCTCGTCAATTATCATCATAAATACTTACTTACAATTTACATAAATTATACAAAGAACAAGTGCGTCGCAAAGATCTGCCGCCCGGGGTCTCGCAAAGATCTGCCACCCCGAGGCCTCGCAAAGATCTGCCACCTCGGGGCCTCGTAAAGATCTGCTGCCCGGGGTCTCGCAATGGCTAAGGCCGCCCCTGATCGTGCATTTCTACTTGACCTCAAATAATTGTCAAAAAGCACAAATAATTGGACACGCACGTGTGAACCCGCCAAAACATTTAGCGGTATACTCGCATACATTAAATTAAGTAACTTTTTATAAACAGCATAAACTGAAATTATTTTTTTCTAATAAAAATTTATTTTTTATTTGTCAAATTCTGATGTACAATTATACTTAATATTAAAAAAATCACAGAAGTCAATATTAAATTTTGTTAAAATTTCAGTTACTTATAGCTCCATGATCCAGCAACTGCGTCAGTTTTATTTACTAAAAAACATGGCTAAAACTTCTACTTAGTCACACGATGTTACTCAAAGTACAATCACTCTTCATCGCAAGTCATCGCATAAATCAATGAATTATCCCTTATTGCTGCTGGAGTCATGTGCGATATTGTTCAACCACTTTCTCACCCGACCTAGAATGGTCAGGTATCCGACGTGATACTGAACCAGTGCATCCGGGGCTGCCCTGTTCTTAAGTGTGATAAAATGCTTGCCTGAAGGACTCCTATGAATTATATTTTCATACCTATTCCCGTCGGCCAAGTCTTCTGGAGTAAGGCGCTTTTCCCGAATCACAGACTCCACATTATCACTGGTACCACTTCCGTCTTCCCTGTTTATGTTATTGTTGGTCACAGGAATCACCTGTTGATATATATAATCTTTTTGGTTTCTGTTACCTCTTGCTCTTTTAGGAAATCCTTGATTTGAATTGTTAACTGGAGGTGGAATTCGTCTTCGTTTGTTTACATGATCATCAAACACATGAACTGGCATAACAATGGGATTAAATCCAGGATTTAGTCTATTTTCTTCCCATGGGATCCAGGGTTCTTGATATTGGCTTAAAACTTGATCTGAATACTTGTATGAATTGTGATTTTGTAGTTTCCAGATTTCTTCTTGTTTGGTACTTTTTCCTACACCCATCGACGAGCCATAACCATCATTATTATTATTAAGGTGATTTGATTTCATATTGGCATTTCTACTCTGCATTTTGGGGGGCGTTTTGATATTTTTTCTACTATTAACGTAGTAATTTTTATAGGAATCATTTATGCCAAATTCAAATCTTTTGAGAGTACATCTCTGGTTTGATTTGCTTCTTTTAGTAAGATTTTGCTTTCGTTCATCTCCTTTGTCTCGACTGCGTCTGTTTACAACGGTCCAATCCGTTGAATTCTTATTAGGAGTAACAAAGTTCTGATCATTTTGATTCAAATTCTCATCTAGAATTTTATTTTCCGGGTTTTGATCTAAATTATTATTTGTAGAACAGATTTGCAATTGACTGTAATCTTCTACGAGGCTGCAGTAAGCATTTTGATCTAGAACTTTCCCTTTACCATTTTCATCAAGGATTTCGCTGCAGGGTTCGATGTTAGAAAGGCTTTGGCTTTGTTTCTGTCTCATATCCTTAGTTTGTCTTTCCTCTAGATTTGAATTTGGTTTCTCCGCTTGGTCAGATTTTTTAATCTCAAGATTCTTTTTATCTTCTATCGACTTGCACTGAAAAATACGTGTACATGATCATATTGCAATGCATTTCCTTAGTTGGAGTTTTCATTAACAGCCCTAACTTTAAAACATATCCAAAAATTAGAACTACCGGCCCTCATGTAAGGTAAGTGCCTTTCATGGTTCTGGAAATTGGGCTATAAGTGTATTACTTTCATTAAGTAAGTTCACTAATAAAATCATTTTGCTAAAGATTATTTAAAAATTAAAATATGATGCTAAATATTAATATAAGTGTCCTTAATCCTCATCCTCGTAAGGTTGAATGACAATAAAAACGCCTATTTGCATGTGGCCTATTCCTTTTTTAAAACTAATATACTGTAGAGCATTAAATTAGGAAAGTTTTGACTGTTTTTTTGATTGTTTGATCAGTTAGTAAAAAGAATATAAAAGTTTAAAGTTGATATATATTTAAAACAGCATAGCGTTGTTGAGATATCTATTGCGACTTGGCAACATACTATGTAAGATGTTTAACGTTGGAATCCGAAGTATACTAAAGTGGTTACGTTGCATTGGGCAGCGTTGTCATACATCTCAAGAAAGTGGTTATATTTACTATATATATAAACCTTAAGTTTGTATTGAATACAGTTTCCGAAGAAAATAAAATATTAATGTAAAATAAAAATATTTGTACTTAATATCTGACTATACTTTTGTCTACTGTTGATACTAGCGAACTACCACACAATTAAGCACAATTTTTGGTAGATTAAGAGAAAGCGATACCATTACATTTGTAACCCACCTGGCCTCCATTTTTATTTAATTTCCCTTTTCTAGTCATTTTATCTGCAAGTTAAAATTAAAAGAAATAAATTGACATTATCTTAGACATTTTGTTAAACAATTTACAAAGACGAAGTTGATAACTATCGGAATAATCATTGACATTCATTCACCGGGTATATTTTAAAGAATGTTGTAAAGATAAAACTATCCTTATACAGGGTGTCCCAATATTCAACGATAAGCGACTCCTACGATTCAACGATTCCTAAATTATTTCATTTGTTTAGGAATTAGAAAAAAAATTAAATTTTTTCGAAAATTGAAACTGATTGAAACACTTTAAGATGTTTTTAACTACCATGACCACAATTTTTCAAACATTTCTGATTTTTTTTTTGTATTGGCAACCTAAATAGCACTGCTATCCACCACAACCATTAAAACTCCCAGAATGCTAGTAGTTTTTACACAAAAATCAATCAAAATTACTTTTTTCTCTAAAATTTTTAAAGATTTTTACTTTCAATCCGCTTTAACTCATCGTGGTGTAAAAAAAAAGTATGAACACTACTATGGCAAATTTTTTTAAAAATTGGCGCAACTCTTCAGGATTCCAAAATAGTATAATGCTCCAGGAAAACTAGCAATAAAAGAAAATTATGCAACAAATGGTACAAACAATTTTTCATTCATTTTATAAATTGCTGATAATTTGCCATATGTCAAACTATATTATCCCGCTAAAGACAAAACATACTTAGGTAAAAATCTAGGACCGGTTGTTGTATTCATAGTTTTCGCAAAAGTTCGTTAACATGGCCAGTTACAAAACAGAAATAACAATAAATCGTACGGGCCAGCAGTATCCAGTACTTGACCAACAGGACGAAGTACTGTTATTTCTCTTTAACTGACCATGTTATTAAACTCTTGTTAAGTGTTTAGCAGAAGTTAATTCTGTAGCTGTGTATTACTTATGGATGGCAGTCAATTCAAAGTTGCAAAACACTTATCACTTGTCATAAACAGAACATTTTAAGATATGAATCTGTGAGACACACATTCGGTGTGGCATCCGTGAAATACATCATTATTAATGTATACAACGTAACATCCAAATTGTTTTTTAAATATTTTCATTATAATAAAAAAAAAACTATTCTTTTTCTTATAATTTTAATGTAATTGGTTAACATCTATCAATGAATAAGCGAGAGGCACTTATGTGTACACAATATGAGAACAAACGAAGGAGATATATATTTTTAATTTTTTTAAAAGTTTTTACTCACTATCTGATTAGAGTGTATATGTTTAACTCAAGTAGGATTTAATATTTTAAGTTATCAACATTTAGAAAATATCATCGGAATGGTAGTAGCATTGATCGGTTCCCAAATAATGTACATTGTTTACCATTAGTTAACCAATTAATTAGAGAAACTGTTAGATTTGTATTCTATAAGCAAACATTTATTATTAAGCAAATAGAAATATCTCAAACAACATACTTACAAAATATTACAACTAGTCCACAAAACGGTCAATGTATTCAATGGTATTCACTGCTCGAATCGATGATCAATTTTATCTTTAATAATAAACAAAGCAATATTTTAAATAAAACTTAATAACAACTCGTTTCTACATTGTTTTTAGAATTGTTATCAATCTGAATGAGACAAAATGATTGTGTGAAATAACCTAACTACTGCGTCTGCGTGATGAACAGCTGCAGCTGCGGCAGCAGCTGGTTCGACTTATATATTGGAATGCTGTCAAATGTTTCTAAAGCTATTCAAATTGTAGTTTCAAGGTCATATTTAACCGATTATCATATTCAAATTTAAAATTGCTTAGTGCGGTAGTGAATTTTGTATGGTAGCTCGAAAACGGCTCCGTCAATGTTTTTGAAAATTGCCTATTTCGTAAAGAAAATTTTTTTTTTACTTATTGCTCTATAACTTTTAATTCGTAAAAAATATAAAGTAGAAATTTGGCATGTGTATTACGGTCTTCAAAGCTAAAATTTTTTGAAAATTAGAAATTGAAAAATTGGAAAAGGGGGCGTTGAGAATATTAGGAGGCCTGGTAGGAAACTATGGAGAACACTCAAATTTTGAATTATTTAATAATGAAATATGTTATTAAGAAAAAAATTTCACAATTGTAATTTGCTAAATAACTTTTGAAGCACACATAGAATCGATGGGGATTCTTAAAACTTTATTTGTTATGGTAAACCCCAGCTCTCCACCAATATTTGGCTCTCCGGCAATTTTTGTTATAATAAATGTCTATCTTGACCGGGCTATAATGACAGTTCACTAGTAAATAAATACCCAAATCAAAATGTTGCTAGTTTATTATAATAAATAAATATTAATATACAGTAAACATTATTCAAAAAATATATAATTAGAAATGACATATTAAATATGAAAATACTTTACAAATAAATAACCAATCAATTTAAATTTGGAGTTTGTCTGTGCGGATACGAGAGCAGCATTATTTGTGGAACTGCCATTCCTCATCAAAGCAATCTTCATCAGACGAACTGGCCACTACTCTTCTCTTTCTGGGAGACCTGGTTCCATATGCCCTTTGACTCTTATTACGCAGTCTGCAGACTTTATCCATATTCGGGTCATCCGAATCAGAATCCATTTCCTTCGTGCGTTTGCTTGTCTTTGTGGGCGACGACGAAGTTTGTTCTTCGGAACTTGATTCACCATCATCCGTATCCGATGGGGATCCTGTATCCTCTTCTGGGTTAAATTGGTACTCGGTAATTGCAAAGCCACGACGCAATCTTTCGTTTACCTTCTTTCTAGCTACCAATTTCATCAAGATCCTTTTAATACGGTCACGCTGAATCTGAAATAAATACGTTATATTTATCTATTAAAAAATATCCAGCTATACATGCATTTAAGATTCGTTTGGCAAAAGTTACCTTTTACGTAAAAAATATTATGTTAATATTATTATTATCATATTTATTTTCGGCTATACAATCTACAATAATATATTTCTTAATACATCCGTACATACATACATACTCCGTCATAGAACTTTAAACTTAAAATTAAAAATACAATATTCTTAATGTTTATCCTTCTAAAACTACTTCCGACCCTCTCTCTTCATGTTCCCTACACCTCATTCCTTCTCAACGTTTCCTGCTACTCCTTTCTTCTTGTCTGTACCTCCGTCTCCCACTTATCCCGCTATCCTTCCTTTCTTCTGGCGTTATTTTCAGACATAAACCGTCTGGTTTTGCACATTTAGCACCTTCTGATTATTTCAGCTATCCATCTGTTCCCTTCCTTGCCCTCTTTTAATAGCTGCTCCACCTTCCTACTGCTGCCCACGCTGTCTCCACCTCTGCTTTGCAAACTCTGCATTTCCTTTCTCCTCCGTCCATCCAGTATCTACTTCCATTTTCTTCCTTCCCCAATCTAAATCTCGCTGTTCTCCTAATATTCTTTAGGTCACTGTCTTTTTCCCTCATACAGTCTGGCATCCCACTTTTACATAATTTACCTATCTATCTCTGATTCCTAGTTCCTCTTCTACCCTTCTTCCAGCAACCCACTTTCTCTCCACCTCCTCTGTCGCGCATTCCATTTCTTTCCAAGTATTATTTTCTTCCTTTCATACCTCCACCTTGCTCTTCTTACATATCCCCTACTCTTATTTTTCTCAGAACTGCACTTTCAGCCCATTCTATTTTTTCCTCAAATGTCACTGCTCTTCTACCTGCTTCAACGCTAAGGCTGCCCCTCTTCAGCTCTTCCAGAACCATGCACCCAGGCGTGCATCTGTCAAGTCCCAGTACACATTTTATGTACCTTTCTATTTTCTTTTGCTCTCTGTACCCCCATGTCTGTACCCCGTATAGAAGCACGCTTCTATTAGTTTGTCAAACAACCATATACTTTTACCAATGTTCGCTCCAAAAACCTTCTCTCCTTCCCCACACCCGTCGCATTGCCAGCTCTGCCTTTTCTGCTTATCTGCGCCTCTTCACTATTATTTTTCTTAAATGTGTAACCTAGGTATTTGAACTCATGTACTTCTTCTATAGTCTCACCCTTATATTTCCAAGTTCTTTTTTCCCCTACCCCATCCCAAAAGTTATGTTAATATAAGGTTATGTATAAATTTAAGCCTTCTGATATAAATAAAACTTTTATGCAAGATTATGTGAAGTTACATATTAAACAAATTCCCAAGCTAAACGTTTTTCATTATACCCGTATAGCAAAAAATAAATTGTTTAAAATTTACGCGCATAAAGATGCGCATTCTCGTGCGAAGTCATAGAACTATTCTTTGTACTCAGTAAAAAATGCTTTAGACACCTCTTTCTTTCTCTTTCAGACTAAGGAACTAAGAAAAAGAATAAACCTCTAGACTCACAACTTTTAAAACAATCCTTGTAAACGAAAGAGAAATAGGTTTCTTTATGTTTTACTAACACATTACTAAAATTACCTTTTCTTTTATGATTTCTTTATCATGAGCCACTTGATCCACTGTTCGCCATGTCTTCGACTTATCCAGTTCCTTCCAGTACACCTGTCTTAAAAAGGTGGTGACACTCCATGCCTGCATTCTATTTTCTAGTCTCTGCTGCATTTTCACTTCCCATGGGTCAACTAAAAATCAAATCTTTTTATAATCTTCCTGTGTGTTACTCACATCATTTGCACGCATGTTTGTGTCTTTACTGCCTAAAGCCAGGTATCCACCATTAAAACATTGTTAATAAATGTTTATTAATAACAGTCACTTTGCGAACATTGTATGCATAAACTATGTCTCCACAGAAAACTCAACGCAGACAAAAATCGGATCAACACTGATGCTTACAAAAACTATTTATTGAACAAACAAAAACTATTTGTTTCGTTACCCAAAGCCAATATTTTTTATAATTTTTTAAAATCAAATAATTGAAATTATTGCAGTTCAGTTCATGCTGGAAGCCATTTAAAATATTTTAATTTTTTTTTATTTTGTAATAATATGCCACGTTGCAATCTGTTACAATAAGTACCTATGCTAAAAATGAAAATTAACCTAGATAAGAAATAGTCGTCCAGTGACGGCTATATCTATGAATGACAATTAAAAACGTTGTGGTAGCTTTAATACACTATGTCCTTTTAGTCTTTTATAGTCAGACTAATGTTTACCTAGTAAATTACAGCTTGATAGTAATTAAATATTATAACAAAAAAAAATTAAACAATAATTGAAATTATTTAGTACGTTTTCTCTAAAATTATAAATTTATTTTTGGCATAAATTGTAAGCAACACTGCTTAAAATTTATTTCTAATAATTTTACAAATAACCACTAAATGCAAAATATTTGTTATATATGTAAATGATGAATGGTGTACTGAGGCCAATACTTTATTGTGTAGGCAGTTACTAAATCACATAAAAACAACCTGAAAATCCGTCGTTAAAAAGAGGCCAACCGTGCATTTCGAGTTGGCAGTATTTTTTTGGTTTCATCATGTAAAATTTATAATTTATCATTTATCAATAAAATAAAGTATTGCTGGTTTTTCCCAATAGGGGCATTGTATATATTTTTAATAAAATTGGACTTTGACATTTACATTTTTAATATTTTATGACGAGAAATCTGCACTAACAGCCTTGTCAAGCATGTCTTAATTTCTGTAAAACTACACTATATGTTAATAAAGTTTGCTGTAATTCCTTATAATTTAGGAGATATTAACAATTAAAAAAAACATTTTTTCTTTTTAATTGATATAGTGATCCAATGTTATAGAAAATTCATACAATTTTTATACAATAGAGACGCATAATGTGTGTCATACGTCGTTTACTACTAACAGATCCAATGAAGTGCATGTAACGAAGGTTGCAAACAAAGAAACACAATTTCAATTACTTATTACTATTTATTTCTTTTAAAACAAAATGCAAAACTGAAAATCAAATTTGATATAGCTATACCACGGGAACACGAACTATGTATAGCTATAACCCCGTATATACGAACATTTATTTCAATCAAAAATTAAAAAAAGGACTCTTAAAAAATTAGTTTACAAACCCATAGTTAAGGGGTTATATCCACTTGTGATTCTCAAAAAATCGATTTTTTTTTATTTCATTTTTTGAATGTACATATATTCAAGAATATTCTCTAAAAATTTCAAATCGATCCGACAATTAGTTTCGGAGATATGAGCGTTTTAGTAAGAACGTCTCCGAGCGTTAGAAAGGGACCCAATGCTCATTCCTACGTGAGTAAAGAGGACGCAGAGCGCATCTCAATTTCGGACGCAAGAGCGCAAGGGTCGACGCGCGAGGGGATAATGGCTCGTAGACAACAACAACTAAACATTTTGGAGGCAAACGATGAAGCAGAGGGTTCCTCTTATGGTGCTGGAATAGATGACACGATGTAAGTTGAAAAAATTTTTTTTTAATTT
Organism: Panorpa germanica; assembly: GCA_963678705.1. Lineage (NCBI taxonomy): Eukaryota > Metazoa > Arthropoda > Insecta > Mecoptera > Panorpidae > Panorpa > Panorpa germanica. Next base: position 24,888,326 of record OY783207.1, on the reverse strand, counting down.
AGTGTAAATCGTTCCCGAAACTTTAAACGCGTTTATTTTAAAACCGTGTTTTCAGAGTCGGTGACCAAAATTTCTCCGAAACCGCTAAACCGATCAGTTTGAAATTTTCACACGACTTACTCAGATATATTTTTCAGGTAATGATCGAAGGAATAAGGTTTTGGACAATAATTTCGATTTTTTAAGCCACTTTGAAGTGAAAAATTTTCATGAAAAACTAAATTTTTTTTTTGAACAGCCGCCATTTTGTCAAAAATCAAAATTTTGACTAGACCTTCGATCATTACCTGTATTTATTTATTACAAAACTAAATATTTTTGGTTTTTGGTTTTCAGATAATTTGGACCAGAGATATCTTGGTCACCGCCAAGCACTTTTTTTTGGAGGTCTCTCCGCAGATCATCTACAGGAGCTAGGGGATTCAATATTTTTTTAAATAAACCGCTGATTGTTAAAGTACATTAAATTCTGTTTAAGAACATTTTTTCCATTAATGTATAAAATAAAATGCCTCTTTGGAAAAAATTCACAAAAAAACGCGTTTTTTCTGCCTCGCAAGTGGATATAACCCCTTAAGTGATAATTTTTCCAACGTATGTTCGAGTATATGGAACCTGGAACGAATGTACCATCCGTCAGTGACTCCGAAAATTCAAATTTAAATCCAGGTTTGAGTTTTTTATATAATGGCAAAAGAAAATTCCCATCTAATCAAAATGCACAGTTGGATGACAAAGTTCACCGACTAGATGTGGACTGATGCAAATGTTTATCAACAATTTTTGTTAATTTACAATTCTTTTTCAAAAATACTTAAATAAGTAATCTTTGATAACTCACGTTTACGTGGAGCCGCCATCGACACAGATTTTAGTTGGCGAAACAAATTTAATTAATAAATTTACTAATTGAAATACGTATATTTCTTTCAAACGGTTGAACAACAGACAGGCTTTAAGGACAGCAACGTCCTACAGAAAGTTATTATCGTGGAATAGAAAGAGAGAGAAAGATATGAATAATAAAATGATAGATAATAGAAATTGCATTTCAAATAAAATAAAACAAATTAAAATTTCAGCGTGAACCAAACAATCATTTTCGATCTTTAAAAAAATAACTTTGGCTACTTTTGTTCTATGTTCACACTACCAAAACTATGTGCCTTTTTCACATTTTTCTTAACTTTGATCTATGCGCAGTACCTTTTGTACCAAGAAAGGTCAGGCAATCATGCGATTCCCTATTTATCTATCCTTAAGGTATCACCGTGCAAAATTTCAGCGTGAATCAAACACTTAATTGAAATGGAGCACTAGCCCTGGAGCATTTTATAAACATTGACCGAAGCAACACGTATTTCAGTGCAATAACAAATATTATTTAACATTTTCCGAAATATATACGAGTATAGCTACAAAGACATTTCAAAGGCATTAATTAACATTAAGTTTTAACATTTAGTTGTATTATCCGTTTCAGATTTACGTCCGCAAAGTGTACCTTTATGAAATAAATTACAACTTAAAACATATTGTATCACAATTTCAAACGTACCACTATTCACTTTTATTGTAAACCTAATGCCACCATTTTCTTCTACGATTCTAGTTCTCTTCATTTGGTTCTAATGAGCTGGATGCTGCATATTGGAACCCCTACATTTTATCTCGGCAATAAATTTCCCCTAAGTCATGTTGAGGAATAAAAAGAAGTCGCAAAAAGTCAGGTCAGACGATTACGGTGGATGCAGCAGCAATCCGTAGTGAATTTTGGTCGCGACAATTCGTGATGAATATGTTGATGCGTTATCATGATGAAACCGCACTATTTTCTCCTTTTTAATTTCTTAGCCAATCTATTCAATAATTCACTGTAATTTTTGCTTCTGGTCTTTATTCGTTTCTGCTAAAACTCCATAATGATTATTCTTTTCGTATCTCAAAAAATCGTGACCATGACCTTTCCTGGCCGTCTTTGCCTTCTTCTGGGTAAAATCACCCGGAAAAATCCATTGTTTTGACTGTCGATATATTTAGGTTTCACCAACAGTGCAACTTGACGCAAAAACCATAACGAAAATTGCTTCGACATTGACATTCGTATCCGCTCGTTGCAAATAGCTGGTTTAGCCGAGCAACTTATGTAAACAAAAAAACGTAGCTTTCGGTAAAATGCATTATGTTAAATAATACGTGAATTTACTTTTTGTGTTTAAAGGGCATGAATGCCATCTTACATTCTTGTAATATTTTACTTAAGAGACACATTGAAATATTTCATCTGAAGGGGTCTAAACATGTATAAGTCTAAACATGTAATGCTTAAAAGAACTGCTTAGGATTCCATAATGTTTAAATAGATTTTCTAAAGAAGTTTTAGGATTATATTAATAGACAAAAAGGTAGTCTATTTTTCCAAAAAGCAGTGAAATAGGTCATATAATCCTGTATTTTAAATAACAATGGTTACGTAACAGGTAAGTTTTGTTATAGTAGGTAAACTAAGCTTAATACAGCAGGAAGTAAATAGTTGAAAAATAATGGTATAGATATGTTCTGATGAAGGACTTAATAAATAATGAACAAGGTAATGAAATTTAAATCAAATGAAACTGTCTGATTATACTCGTAGTTTAGATACGTGCTTTTATAAATATAAAGAAGTCAGTTTTCTAAAACACGAATGTAAACAAGCAGTGAACGAATATTTCGAATTTGACCAAAGAACCAACAACAAATGTTATTGTTCTTCAATTTATTTTTATAATGACTTGGTATTTCATTCTAGCAATGATCAAGGTTATACAATTGTTTACAACTACTTTACATAAATCAATTTAAATATTCATTATTTAATATTCTGAATATTATTTAATTACTATGAACATTAGAGTGGCACTTATTTTCAAAGTTAAAATTTTTTTTGCGGCACCCTCCCATTTGGTGCCAATGCCAAAAAAAATGATCTGTGTAAAATTTTAGGTCAACCGGATAACGGGAAAACGTGCCCCAAGAGCCTCGAAAAATGAAAAATTGCAGACTTTTCTTTTAAAATTCTTATATCTTGAAAAATATTAATTTTATGCAAAAACTTATTACGCAAAAGTTGTAGATCTAATAAAAATACATATTTAATCATCTATTACTTTTTCTCGTATAACTAACAATTTTCGAGAAATACGTGAAAATCAGTTCCTTTACTATAAATCCACGAGAATCGAAAAATTACAAAATCACGATTTTATATATTTATTTTACAAAATATTTATTATACACAGAAAAGTGTATAATAAAATAATATAATTAAATGATATACTATAATGTATTTAATTATTATTTCGCAAAATAAATAAATTTTTTAAAAAATGTATGGGATTTTATAATTTTCCGGGCTCTTGGGGCACCCTTTCCCATTATCCAATTGATCTGAAATTTTACACCTATTATTTTTTCATGCAATGGAACCAAACTGAGGGGTGCCGCAATAAAAAATCTCAAAAATAATTTTCACCAAGAGTAAATAAGGGCCACTCATGGAATAAGGGAACATCATGGAACTATTTTTTCTTGCCTAATTATATCATCATCATCATCTTGGCGCTAGAGCCCATTCCTTCCTATTGGCGGCCTTGCTCTTCCAATTCATCACACCTATCCCCTTTACGTCCTTCTCTTTCGGTGTGTTTTCCTCACACTCTTGCACCCATTGGATTCCTTCCATAAATTTCTTAGCGGTTCTGTTTCTGTCCATTCTTCCTACTAACCATTAAAAACTTATCTCCACTCTGTATTATTAAACGTAATATTTTTATCTAATGTAATCTTCCGTTATCTACGAAAGTTTAGCAAAATTTTGTCAAATAGATGCAAAGGATATTAAAAGCGTTTCATCAATATCCCGCTAAACACAATTTCATGTACCCAAGGTTTATTTAAGAGGTCACACGCGAAGCGAAACGAGATCCCCCGAGAGAAGTTGTGACAATTGTGCAGACGGAACAGTAATAAATTTCGCATTAGATATGTCGTCATCTAATTTAAAATTCCATTTCCAAAAAAAATGGAAACAAGAGGGGGGAAACAAGAAAATGGAAAAAAGAATTGGGAGGAGAGATAAAAAACTACAGATTTGTAATTTATGGAAGACCAATAACAAAAAAAGGATACTTCATTCAGTTCATTTTCTCTAACGCTAATGAAGCTAATATTTAAACGCAAAATAAATAATAAATAATGCAAAATTTCCAATGTTGTTGAAGGAATTATAACATTTTAATTTAAATAATATAAATATGACATAATTTAACAATAACGAATTCTAGATCAATATAAATAAAGTAATTAAAAATTGAGTGTTCAGAGTACAGCAGACGAGGTTACTTTAACGTATATAGTGTAGGGTCGTTCCCAGGGGTGTACTGTAGCACTAACCCCTCGGCCAGCAATGGCTGAATGGCTGCTTCAACGTTTGCAACGGTAGCAACTGCTCCCTGGAAAACATAACATTATTAAAAAATCAGTTTCAAAGTTAGCTCAAAAAATTTCACGTGCAATTGGACTGAAGGCGACTCCGAATGCGCTTCAAAGCAATGTATTGGATACTGGCGTTTAGGTGTTCCACTCCAGAGGGTGCGTTCCACCAAGCGTTCACAACAATCACACTCCCGACCGCAGTTTTTCCCGTTCCACTTGCTTGCGAGCTTTGCAAGCATAGACTCAAATGGAATGGCTTATGAAGAGTTTTGAGTGGTTTTGATCGTTAAAAAAAATAAGGATTGTATTCTCATATAAATATAATACTATTCTCTATGGAGTGTACTTAGTATGTAGTAACATTTGTACTTAATACCCGACTATGCTTTTGCCTACGATTGTAAGTAGTGAACTACCTTAACGGCCGTTTTAATTTGATTCTTGTGGTGTTTCTTCGGTCTAACTTATTAATTCTTATGAAATTACTTATTCACCAAGGATGATCGAAACCATTCCTACTGCGTTGAAATAGAACTCTATGACAATTTCACTTAAGAAATTTTGCGAGTTATCATATGCGGACTATCATATGCGGACTTATATTGTGGGTTTTATAATTATGTGAGGACTTAGGCCGTCCGCACATGAGTCGACTGATTGCAAACCTTAGCCCCGAATCTGCCCGAACCGAATGAGAATGCAACTGTGTTGTTAGTGAGAGAACGCACGTGTGTACGAGTGAGAGAAGACATACGGCACGAACGAAACTAAACTGATTTGATAAAATTTCTTTTTAAGTTTTTAAGACAGTGTGATAATAATCCAGGTAGAAAATGTAACGCCTTAATTAGTTTGTAGTAAGAAAGCAAGTGTGAAACTTGTATTCCAAGACAATTTATATTTAAGAAGTAGAAAATGAACCTTAGAACTACTAGCTTGTGGTAAGCTGGTAAATTTCTACCAAGGCAGCGGATTTTATGAATCTAATTTTAAATACAGCAATATATATTCACATTTTCCATACTTACTGAATGCATAACATTTAGGAAAAATACGAGCGTCGCAGCGTCGGCCCATGGGTGATGCGGTGTATTTCGTTTAACCTGTCCCAAGTAATGTAGAATAGCCGTTCTAAAGGTAACTTCTGGGGCGTCCATCTTTTAGGTAAAGCAACAAGTTCCCGGTCTTTCTTAAACGTGTGTCACGACTAAAAGCAGAATCACGAAATCAACTCAATTATTGTGGCAATTACAGGACATTGCAACAAATTGTTCGTTAATCCAACGTTCATTTTATTTCATTTAAAACAAAGTCCTAACTTACCTTATGGAAAAGTAACACTAAATGAAATCGTTTTGTTGTTTCATTTATAATTTTATTTAATTTTATAATAAAAATGAAATCAGTGATCGCTTTGAATTCAAATATTTGCTTACAAAGAACTGAGAACAATGAAAATGCAACAAACAGATCCGGATCTAAGATTTATTCAAGGCGAAGACTTAAAAGTTTCACCCCTTCTCCATCTTTATTTTAGTTTCGCAGTTAATGTGTACTTTCTGGGAGCCGAAAGTAATTAACAAATTTATATTTGCGAGTTTAATGGGCTTGTGTCCTATGTCTTAATTTTTATAAAACTGTACTATATATTGATAAAGTGGGTTACTAGAACCTCATATGTTCAATTATTTTTTAATAACTCATTATATGGTGGGAGATATTAACAATTAAAAAAGTCATTTTGTCTCTTTAATTATTAAAGGGATTCAACGTTGTACAAACTCCAAATGCATGTGACATCACAATGCTTGTGTAAGGTTACCAACCTTTCAGCTCATAAATCTCTGCTATATGTATTTATATATCAAAATATCAAATATTATTTACAGCTATTTCAAGGAACAATAAAATTTCAATATTATGTCTGCCTTAGCAGGGTTAAATAAAATAAAAACTTATTATTCTTTGACTTGATTTGATTATTTGACTACCAACAGCTACAAAACATTACCACTGCACTGACCTACTCAACAAATAACTGACGTTAAAATACATTTCACGTCATAAAAATATGGCCGACCATTTCTAGCGCTAAAACTACAAATCAAATTTTTAATTGCTATATCTTCGTCAATATTTAGATATTTAATAAAATAGACACGCCAATACACATTTATTAACATCAATTTCAATCAACAATTGAAAAATCGACCACTAAAGAATGAGGACACAAGCCCATTCCCAAGTTCTTATTCTGTTTCAGGGAAACTGTTCTCTTATGAATAGAATAAAAAGGTTTTTTATACATTGCTTAAATTATATATTTTAGAAGTATTACAATATGTTTCATGTTTTAAATACTTAACGGTTTACTAATACAGCTAAGTCACTTTTGTCAGTTATGTTTAGTTGTCATCTCTATTATACAACAGAACGTAAAAGAGATAGCATACTTAACATAGAACTCTTATACATATAACAAATAACTAGCCTAGCCTTTAATAGTGCGATATGTTACAGGATTTAGCATCCAAGACATGTGACCCCATGTCCGCTCTGTTGCTATCTCCTTTATAAAACAGAGCGTAAAAGAGATAGTATATTCATGACAAAAGTCTGACAAGTTTTCAGGTTGCCAACCTTACAGATCATAAATCTGTGCTATATGTATTTATATATCAAAATATCAAATATTAGTTAAAGCTGTTTCAAAAAAACAATAAAATTTCAATATTATGTCTGCCTTAGCAGGGTTAAATAAAATAAAAACTTATTATTCTTTGCTAACTAACGCATGCGTACTAGGTACACAGGAATACCAACAGTTAGGAAACATTACCACAGCACTGACCGAATCAACAAATAACTGACCTATCGGATTACATAGAAACGTCATAAATATGGCCGACATCTGTAGCGCTAAAACTACAATTCAAATTTTTAATTGCTATATCTCCGTTACATTTAGATATTTAATAAAATAGAAACGCCTACACACATTTATTAACATCAAGCTCATAATCAACAATTGAAAAATCGACCTTTAAAAATGAGTACACAAGATAGACCTTTACGTAATGAAAATGTCGTCAAACTTGGAGGGTCGATAAAAATAGTTAAAATACATACTGTCTCAAAATTTCAGTAACCTAGGATTCACAGTTTTATTTTTAGAAATGATTTAAAACAGTTAATTTTCATATACTATATCATAAATTTGAACTCAATTTCACCATTTATTAATTATAACTTTTAGCTATGAAAAAATGTTGACACAGGTTTCAAAAACTGCGTGTATATAAAAAAAATCTTTTTCGAAACTATTTTTAAAAAAGAAAATTATCTCAAGGATGTCTATTTTCGAATAACTTAAATAAAAGCAGTAAAACACAGTTAATGTTGTCAAATTTATTATGACTTTTTTTAAATATTAAATTTGACAACAAACCATTTAATTGGAAATTGAACAATTTATTCGTAAAGCTATAGTCTCGATATTTGTTCGTCCCTCATTTATTTCGTATGTAACATTTCGCATTACCGAGATATTTACTTCTTGCATTGGCGGTTCGTCCTGTACCTCCTTAAGTAGTAGAATGTTTAAAGTTAATAGATACGTAAATGTTATGTTCATATGTTACTTTCGTGTTCATTAAAAGGGTATTGCAAATGTATTAAAGAATTAGATGAAATTTAACATTTTATTTTATATAAATTGTTACTTTTACAATAATACATTTCAAAATTTACTATAAACAGGTAGTTGATTTTTCCCATAATAATCCATACAGATCGATATAACTAAATTACATATTAAATGTTTTTAGTCTTCTTAACGAGGCCGGGTTTCATGGTAGACACGCATACTGTACTGCGCCATCTTCTTCTCGTACGCGCTTTTTAAATATCTTCTGATCCACCATATACTCCAGAATCTCAATGGTCTTGGCTTCGTCCATAGGATCAACTACATCCTGGAAAATAATAACACTCCTCAGTACAATATAATTCGCTTATCAAATATTGTTTTCTTAATTTTATTTATGATTTTGGGCTTCCTATGCACGTAGCCTTTTATCGCATAATAATATTCTGGTTTTGTTTTTTTAACTTTATATTCCGACAACAAGATTAATCTATGCATTAGCAAACTAAAACAGCAAACAAACTAGAAAGATACAGGTGGCTGTTTATTTATTCGTTTATTTCGCGAAGACTAAGGCCACGCATTATCACACTTTATCATGAGATGAAGCCTCTACATTATTGTTGTGAGGTTATCTTCAATTCATACGTCCGGGTTAATTTTATGGTTCATGCGTATGTTGATTACATTGACGCCGACCCTTTATTGTCTGTTGCGCAGCTAAGCTATCAATCCGGTCAATTTAAACATAAAAATAGTAGTCAAATAACAAAAATTCCCGGAGAGCGAAATATTGGTGGAGAGCAGGGGTTTACCATTACAAATAAAGTTTTAAAAATCCCCTTCGATTCTATGTGTGCTTCAAAGGTTATTCGGGGAAAAGGTCAAAATTTGAGCTTTTTTGGATTTTTCTCAAAAACGGTAAGCTTTATCCAAAAAAAAACCTCAAACCAAAGTTGTAGATCTTAAAATTCTCTACAAAAATGGTCGTTATGTTTTTTCCCTAAGAGTTACCATTTCTGAGATATCGCGATTCTAAGAGTCACATTCATTAGGACCATTTTAGTAGAGAATTTTAAGATCTACAACTTTGGTTTGAGGTTTTTTCTTTGATAAAACTTACCGTTTTCGAGAAAAATCCAAAAAACCTCAAATTTTGACCTTTGACCCCGAATAACTTTTGAAGCACACATAGAATCGATGAGGATTTTTAAAACTTTATTTGTAATGATAAACCCCTGCTCTCCACCAATATTTGGCTCTCCGGCAATTTTTGTTATTTCAAATGTCTATCTTGACGGACGTATACAATGTACTGTACTGTACTTATTAGTTTTCGTGTGGTTTTTGATTCTTAAAAATGTTACACTTGTTTTGCACTTCTTTTTGATCAGCCTATAACGTTATTCTTATCTGGAAAACAAGATAACATTCATATTAGTTTTCAATGGAAGACAAAAATAACTTTACTAATTTAAAGATAGGAAAAAAAGTGCGCAACGGGTCCAGCGTTTTTTTAGCACAAATTTCTTGATACACTTGGTAAAGTTTGGGGACAGCGTTATGCGAGATCTCACTGTATGAAATAAAGCAGAAATGTGTTCTGTACTACAGATAAGCAACGACATAGCTGGCAATATTGAATGAAAAATTATTTTACTGAAATACTAAACATAATTCTGACTACGTGTGAAAAACAATGAAATTCTACGTAAAATATTATATGCTTAAGGTGGTTCACTAGTTACAACCGTTGGCAAAAGTATAGTCAGATTTTAGGTGCAAACAGTATACTCCATATATTCTACAAGTGTTTTATTTCTTTCGGACACTGTACTTAGTACATGTTAGCCTTTATGTACATATTCACGTTGTTGAGAAATGGGACAACGCTGTCCACTACAACGTTGTAGTGTTGGGCATGCTAACGAACGCTAAACATGACAACACATTAAGGAGTTCCTATGCATGGGATATCAACTTTAAATCTTTATATATTTTTTACTAATTCGTCTAACAATTTAAATAAAAGCCAAAATTTTAGCTCCGTAAAACCGTTATACGATATATACGATAAAATTATGCCTTTTTATATAGCTGCCCAAAACATTTGAAATTTTATAATAAAATTGAAAAAACTTATCTACATCTTTATTAAAATTGATCAAATTCAGTGGTTTACTAGTGAACTGCCTTTGCGAACAATTGTTTTATTTAAATTAGTTGCAATTTAATGACGCGATGTAAAAATGGGACATTTATAGAAACAAAACAGCTGCAGCAAACAACAAAATAATAAAAGAAACCAAAGAAATCCAAAACATCGTATAGTCTATACATCGCGCAACAAGATACAGATCAAATAAGAAGAATTCATTCAGTTGGAAGTAAAATATGGAATGGATCATATGGGATAATGATTTAATACTCACTACCACGCGGTCATTGCAGACGGCCTGAATTTGATCAACTGAACGCCAGGGATCCAATCTTTGAGCGAGATAATGTGTTCTCCCTGTTGACAAATATTCCAACACCAGGGATTTGTACACGTTATTTGCTCTTGTTGTCCAATCTATTTTATCCATTATCTCTTGAATAAGTAAATCAAGTGATCACAAACACAAAGTGAGCTCAGGGTTTCCTTACACCTGTGTTGACGGGTATCACTACTGACAGCAGAATCACTAAACCAATTTAATTTATTTAGTACTTGCAACAGATTCGTTCAAATTCTTCAGTGGTTAACTTTATGATCAAAAGGAACACACAGTTTGCTTTGAATTCAAATAATTGACTACAAAGAACTAAAGACAATGCAACCAATAATACTATAACACTAGTAACACTGTTTTTAATTTTCTAAGCATCAAAACAATACAATAAAACCAGGCAGGACTGAACTGGAAAGTGATTTTAAATATAAAACCAAAAGTTTGTATTAAAACGTCATGCAGTTTTGTTCATTGCAAGTTGATTGATAAATTAGTGCATTTGTTTAACATTCAAAGTTATGTCTTCAGTGAATCTCGCATGATATGATATACGAGTATATCGCTTATATGATATTCATCATTTGCAAAAAAAGTAAATTTGACCCATGTTTTTCGAAACGAATCTTTGCACACACATTAGGGACGTAATAGTGAACATAAAAATTAATATATCGAAAAGACAAGTAGAATAATATTTTCAGCCGAAATTCTTCCAAACTGTTCAACCAAAATCAAACTGTTTAAAACAACCTCTAATTGAATTCAAATCTGTTTTACTCAAGAGTAAAGTGTCTTTTTGCACGAGCAGAATTAATTCTTACTCATATGTATTAGAAGTAACATAATTTGTACCGTTAAGAAGGTACAGAACGTACCGCCAATGCAAAAATATTATCTCTCGGTAATACGAATGACGAAATAATATTAATTCGAATTAATTAATTAAACGAATTAATATTAAAAATTTAATTAAGTAAATGCCGGTTCATAACCCACATTTACTGTTTTTGACTGCTTTTATTTATTTATATTTATAAATAGGCATCCTTGTGATAATTTTCTTATTCCAATAGCTTCAAAACAGATTTTTTTATGTACACGTAGTTTTTTGAAAACTGTGTCAACATTTTTTCATAGTTAAAAGTTATTTTATGTGGTGAAATTGACTTAAAAGTTATGATATGTATCGAAATTGGCTATTTTAAATCAATTGTAAAAAGAAAACTATGAACCTTAGGTCACTAGAATTTTGAGACCTTATTGATCCTCCAAATTTCACGACATTTTCATCATTTACATAAAAGTCTTGTACCTCCTTAAAATAGAAATTTTAAGATTTTGTACCGTCGCCTAAGTCGATCTGAACGATTCTGCCCAGTTGGTCCAACCAGCTTAAGAGAGGTACCTATAATCTTCGACCTTTGCTTCCAACAACGTCAGCAACAATATTTTAACCAGTACAAGTAAGCATATTGTTGTAGAAGTAATCTTACCTATCTAGATTGTGTTGTTATTCAGGGACTTGTTCAAGGGACTCCACACGTGGTGTGTTCTTGGGCACGCGCACCCTGGCAAAGCCATTGGCTTTTATAGAATGTAGTGTCTGGCTCACATTCCAATTCTTCTAAGATAAAGAACTCCATAAACATTTGTGTGGAAATTATGTTACGTAAATGTTAAGGGTAGATTTTGAAAATATATAAAAAGGTTGGGCTAAGATAACATTTTATTCTATTAATACTTTTACAAAAATACATTTCAAAATTTACAATAATAAATAGTTGATTGTAACAATAACAAACTGTAAATCGATATAAACAAATTCCATATTCAAAAGTTTTGCGTTCATATCCCTATACTCGTAGTTGCATTCCCTAACATTTAACAGTTAACGACCTAAAGTATTGCCAGATATAAGGATTACAATATTTTGTATACCATCAATTACTATCTGGCTCTGTATTGTTAACTTAACGTTATCGTTTAGCATTACAGTTAGGGAATTTGACAGGTTACTCATTCGCAGGCTCACGTCGAAGCGAATACCCTCGAAGCAAAGGTGACAGCGCATACACTCTTCTGCCATCTGACGGCCGCGTCCGTTCTTCAATTAGGTGGTCTTCTAGTAACCCATTTATGATATCATTCAGTTTAGTCGCGGTTAACGGTCTTACGAAGAGCTAGAATAATAACATTTATTTTGAATTTGGTAGGAAACATCAACACTCAATTTATAGCATTCAATGTCCGCTGCAACAACCTGACAAAAAAATAAATCTAACAAAATATAAGAAATTTTGTATGTATATGTGCAAGACACTAATTCGAAGTCTAAGTCACATATCTACTTGGAAATAGCTAAGCATGTAGAAAATAAAATGAATTTTAATAAATTGGTTTATGAACCATGTCTTAATTTCTATAAAACTTTACAATATATAGATAAAACTGTCTAAAAGGACTTTTAATAACCAATAAAATAGTCATTTTTGTCTTTTTAATCATCCAGTAGATCAAAATTTATTAAAAAATATAATTCTACCTACTTATAGTAGAATTCAAAACAGATAACTGAAATACCATTTACACCTGTCTCAAGAAACACACATAAATGGATTGTCATACCCGCTAAACACAAAACATGGATGTTTTCCTATCTAATATTAATTCATGTTTCAATTCAAGCAATATTTCATCGAAAAGCAATTAATCCTTGGAACGACCCTTAAGATTCTAACGGTCTACTAAAGAAGTTTTATGTAAACGGGGAAAAGCAGATGTATATTACAAAAATTCATCACAAACACGCGTAACTCTGTTTAGTGGGTAACATGGCTACCATTTCAATTAATACATTATTAAAGTAATCATTTTTGTCCTTAAACCATTAAAAGTATAAATAAAAATTAAAATTTCTTTAGTCTTTGACGTTGTCCGTTTCCTACCGTTTATTTTCCAAATAATTTTCCTCTCTGTTATACAACAGAGAGGAAAAGAGATAACAGCAGTGACTACGAAATGGGACTTGAAAATTCACCAGTAAAAAAAACTGCCAATATAAATATATTAACCTATATTTCAATTAAATGTTCTTTTACAACGCAATTTTTAACTTATAAAGGTTGTAAACAAATTATATACTGACGGCTCAAAAGAAGCAGATGGAGTGGGTGCAGCAGTAGTAGATATTAACAATAGCAGAATTTACAACCTTCATAATCAAGCATCCATATATACAGCTGAGTTATGTGCCATAGATCTAGTTGTGGATCTAATCATTACTGATGACAGAGACAACACTTTAATATTATCCGACTCGTTATCAGTCATACAGTCGTTAATCAATACAAAATTAGACAACAAAATTTATTATGTCAAAGAAAAAATAAATAGGGAAATAGATAAGTGCCAAAATATTAACCTAATTTGGATACCGTCACATAAGGGAATTAAGGGAAATGAAAAAGCTGATCAAATGGCCAAGGTAGTTGCTTCATGTGATAAATATATTTCATATTTTATAAAATCAGATATGAAAGCAGAGTTACAAAAAAATGAAATGAAAAATTGGCAACACAAGTGAGATAATTCTGATAAAGGTAGAGAATTTTATAAAATACAACCAATACTGAGACGTAAGCCATGGTGTGCCAAACTACAATGGCCAAGAAGATTAATAACAATGACCTCAAGACTAAGAATGAATCATACTGGAGCTCTGAAATATCTAGCAAGAAACAAAATGCGAATGTGGTGAAAAGGAGGCAGACCCTGACCACATTCTGTGGCAATGTAAAAATACAGCAATGGCAAGAAATGGACTCCAAAGGGCGGTGCTACATACTTCGCAGACGCTTCCTGCCTTTTTCATTGAGAAACCGAAATTTATAACTGCAGTAGCCATGAATAGATCATTCTTGTTGTCTGGATATAACGTATAAGAAGAAGCAGAACAATATTAGGGGCGATAAAAGGCTACGTGCCTAGGAAGCCCGAGAAACTATATATAAAAAAAGGTTGTTAACAAAGATAAATGAAATCGATTACTTAGGGACGTTTTCCTATATCCATTGAAACACACAACATATAACTGAACTATCACAAGCTCATTCCAAAATTAAGCAGTAGGACAGAATTTGAACTTTTAAACAGATAATACCTTCGTCAACTTTTGGGTACTTAGAAAATATAAAAAGACACAAATGTTAGCAAATATTTTAACCCACTAACAACCCCAATGATGGCAATACTTTGCTTTTATATAAATTATTCAGAAATAGATGAAGCGCTTACCCAATGACAGTCACTCTTTTCTACAAGTTCCCCAAAGGTGATCCAGTGATTAACATTAGCATAATGGCATTGATTTGGTCGCAACTTATCGATTACAAATGATCGGTACACACCATTTTCTTCTTCTGTGATTGCCTCTTCTTTTAGGAAATCCCAATCCATTTCCAATGGTCTAAGTAAATCAACGTAATCAGTGAGTTCGTGGTATCACCACTATACCTTGAGCAGAATCAGCACTGCAAGCCAAATCACTGGACCAATTTCCTACCGTACAAGTGCATTAAACGATAGAATTCCAGCCCCAGGAAAAAGTACAATTAAATTTGTTTATTGATTTAAGAAATCTGATAATATTATAATAGATATCGATTCACAGTTTGCTACACATTGAAGTATTGCCCTAAACAAAGAACTGCCGACAAAGTAACAAATAACATAACAGGGGTACCACTGTTGTTGATTCCTTTAGCAAATCAAATTAAAAAACCAAAACGGAGCGGAACCGAAAAGTTAATGTTGGTACATTATCAATGTTGAAGATTTAAAGTTATGATTCTTCCGTCCGTGATTTAGCTCGCAACGTGTGCTAAAATGGACCGATGTCGTCGAACAAATAGTAACATTTAGGACTAGATAGGATTGCATTTGATATGAGAGCAAAGAATGGGATCATTTAAATTCAGAAATAAATCTGTTGATAAGGCATTAGCCTCCTCTTAGTTAAATGGCTCAATTCAAGACCAATAGCTGACGACGACTTATGTGGTATGTGATAACAGTTACGTAAATGCTACTTTTATAAGTTACTTCGATTGCATTTCAAATATTTTAAATGATTTCAATGAATATAACAGTTTAATTCAAAGATATATTTAATTTAACAATTATACTTTTACAAATTAACAAAAGTAATTATTTTATTTTTACAACAAATTTCAACATGAGAAAACATTACATAAATTTTCAATAGTTTAGAGTTTAAGGTTATACCAAGATTATGAGATTTAGTCCAGCTTATAATCCATTAAATTCTTTATCGGAAAGAGTGGGTTGATTTGATGCATGAGAGATACGCCAGCCGTAATGTGGGCCAGCGCTGGTAACCCCTGAACTGCCGCTAATGACGGCCCTGATGTTGAAGGGCCTGGTTCTGTCGGGACTGGCTGGTCGAGTGAATCTATATCCGGAACTATGCTGTACAATACTGGACCTGCTCCCTCGGGAATCTTCTGTTTAACTAGCCCTTCTGTTATTAACATTTGCAGGACTGTGAGAGTCAATTCGGTGTCCATTTGAGGTATTGGAAGCTGGAAAATAAAGGACACGTGGTTTTGAAAGTACTGTTCCACCCGTTATTGCCTTTGTTTGCCTAATGACGACTATATTGAACAAGTCAACACCTGCTAGTTACGTTGCAACTGTTCTAATGAATATTTATACATTACATAAGAAACTAATCGGTACAATTTCTCAGTATGGAAGACGATCCACCTTAAACAAGACAGGCAGATTAAACAAAACATAGTTAACTAGTTAGGGAAGTATCATGATTTATGAGTGATTTTAAAGGTATGATTCATTAAAACCATCATTCGAAGCGGTTCATCATTAAACCCTCGAAAACATATCGACATATTTGAAAATTTGGGTCACCCTTGTTTAAAAAATATATTGTATAGTGGATACGATTTATCCTGCCTTTCATGGTTTTGGTGATGGTTTTTTTACGTAAAAAATAATACCTAATCAGCTCACGACATTCATTTTTTTCATTTGCGTTAAAACTCACGAGGTTATCTGTTTTCAATGGCTGTCAATCACAAACTAAATGACGCAGTTTGCTCAAAATTTGACTGAAGACTATTAATAGATGTAAGTTGACGAGAGCAGTGTTACATTTAAAATTACTGCGCGAGAAATTCAATAAGTCATTGACTTATCAAATTGCACTTATAGTCGGGGAGATCCATTGTTAAAAGAAAGCTTCGTCATTTTAAAAGCTGAATTTAAATTTGAATTTTCAGGGTGGCCGCTATTTCACCGCCATCTTACTTATTGGAGTGTAATCTAGTTTTTATTTACCTTGAAAAGTATAAGTTCCAAAGAGCTATTGATAATATTGTTATCTACACGTTTTAACCAAACTTTTTGTTGCAACTCTTATAAAAAAGAGCAAAATGCACTCTTTATGACATCACGTAATGCAACAAAACAATGTTAATGAAAGTTGTAGAAGACCATGACAAAAAGCCATGTTACGAATTTTTTTTTACATTTATAGTTTTCATGATAAACAAAAAGTACTGATTACAACCTTGTTTTCAAGAGGCGGCTGAGATCGGTTCAACAACGGTTCCCCGGACTAGGATATGACGTCATGATTGTTCTATTCTTACCGTCATAATGTGGTTTACGGCAGCCTTTACTTCCGCAAGCGTTTGCCAACTATCTTCTGGATTAAATTTTGCTTTGGTCTTTAAATGATTCCATGCGTATGACCGGTACACTTCTGTGCTTTCGTCGGGAGTTGCTTCGATTGCCATTTTTGCTTACGCAGACAATTCTACGAAGTCAGTGAGTTGTTGGTGATGATGATGTCTTCCTTGCACCTGTGCTTGACGAGTGTCCACTACAAACAGAATCAATTATATTCACAACGAATTTACAAAAACATTAAACGTCCCGAGTACTAGCTTCAGTAAAATTACAGCCAAATAGTTTTATTGTTTAGAACATTTGATTTCATTTTTTAAATAAATCAACTCACAGTTTGCTTTCAATTAAAATATTTGTTGACAAAGAACTCAACACAATAAAAGAAATAGTTCTACAAGTATTACACTGTGTTTGGACACTGCAAATCACTGCAAATCACAACAATCAGGCGAAGCAGGAGCGAACTTGCAGTTTTATTTTTTGTTTACTTTTTTATTTTATTACAAGGATTTAAACATTTAGCTGTAATATAATAATTTTGTGTTTTGTAGAGTTGTTTATCATAGGTGTATGATTTGTTTATTATTTAGTAAGTTATTTCTTTTACTAGTCATGGAATAAACTTTTTCCATTTCTGGGAATCGAACTCAGACGCAACCATAGTTGAGTAAAAATAGTAAAGGTAGAGAGTCAAGAAGAAAGAGTAAAGTAAGAGAGTCAAGAGGAAATAGTAAAGATAGAGCGTCTATACCTGTAATAGACATAAGTGGAGAAGTGAAAACGAAGAGAGAAGGCAGGAAGGATAGTGAAAAGATAATAGAGGGTTTGTCGAGAGTAAAATATTCATAGTACTAGTAATGCACCCGCCTAAATATTACATCTGCACAGACAATCTATGCGCGAACATCCACGCCCAAAATATTACATCTCTAATAGATTGCATATGGTATGGTATGGAGGTGCGTTGATAAACATTAAAGCAAAAGCTTTGTCTCATGATAAAATGTACTAATGCGACTAATTCATGCTGAGACCTTCTGTTGATTAAGTTCATTTTCTTTTTAGTGTTTTTATTTTATCGCTCAGTTTGTTATGAAAAAGAAAACCAAATTCCATTGAAAATTAAGCTGGGCCAAATAGAATCCTGTGTTAAAGCACTGTGAAACATAAATTCCAACAAGCTAGTCTTGATTTAATTTTTGACTTACGATCGATGCCCTTGATCCTCCTCTGAATCAAGTTATTGCTTCAAATATTTTTCCATGTTGGAAAATGCTCATAAATTCCCAGACCATCTTAATATCAAATCATTAATTACATTAAAATTGAATCATATTTAATGCTACTTAGGCAAGCAGGTATATATGTTACGTTCGTCTTCGTTGAGAGGAGGTTTCAATTATTCTAATAAAACACAAAAATATATTGAATATAACATTTTAATATAAATAAATATTTTCGATTTAAAAAAACATGGATTTGTAAGTGCATAACATTTGAACATTTTATTTATCTAATTCCTCATCCCTTTAAAATATATTCTTGTATCTTGGTTCGTATACCAAGTTCTGCCAGGAATAGAAGCTTTACAAACAAGTCCTTCCTGAACCATGGCTTCGAGGACTAGTGTCACGAACTCCAAGGACGCATAAAACTGATCTTCATTCTAGAAAAGAATATATGTTATCCTATCAGTGTTATCTTTAATGCTAGACGACATCAATGAAATACGACAAATCAAAGCAGATATACTCTATGTGAATTAGCTAGAATAACCAGAGGAATGCAAAGTGCATGACCTGCAATCTGCAGTCTGCGGAGGGTTAGTCTGGTCAGTTGTGTTCCTCTGATTTGTAGGGGTTTACTTTATTTGAAATTGTTAGTGTTACTGTTATTTAAAGAAAATGTACAAAAGGAGTTCAAAAATTGAAATGATGATGAAACAATAAATTTGCAATGCTTACCGGGTGCCAAATTGACATTATATGTTGCTGTACATCTATAGCATGACAATACCTCGCAAGTAAAGAAGTATCGGTTCGCCCGGTTAAATACTGCCAAACTAACGATTTCATGACGTTTTGGTATACATAAGCCATCTGCATTCTTGCTTCCATTTCAACCCTTAAATCCTCATGGGCTTGAGCTGCCCATCTTTGTTTTATCTTTAGCGTACTCATTTTCGTAAAATAGAGTGCTACGTTTTTCCTTACTGACGAGTATTTCCATTCAGACGCTACTAACACTAACACAATTATTCCTCGTTAATTCAACGTCGATTTTACTTCTTTTAGAAAGATGCTACATTACATTACAACCAAATTATTTTATTGTTTGGAGCACATTGTTTTAATTTTGTAAGAACAATCAACTCACAACACAAAGGTCTAAGGACAATGCAACAAATAATAGGAGAAACGTTTAGAACTGTTTTGGTGACCTTCAGCAAATAATAACATTCAGGCGAACCAGGACCGAAATCAAAACATCATTTAACTCAAAGTGTAAAATTCTCTTTGAAAGCAAGAAAAATACTTATTGGAGCCATCAATAATTTGTAAATTATAAATGTTAGCTTTTGAATGATCCTTTTCCTTTATTAGATGTGCATCAGATCATCAGTGTTATGTGTTAAGAGATTCTCACATTGCATCGGTCACCCGACACGGTACCGCGTACTCCTTTGTAAGGAACAAGAGGGCAGTAATCAGTATGCAGAATAAAAAAAAATGCATCAACAAACTATTGAATGTAGGGAAAGATGGGGAATGGCGGTCACTTCAGCAGTAATCGAAATATTTTCTTATTTTAAGGACTTAGGGAAAAAGTAACTGACTTTTTACATAGCTAATTTAGTGGACTTTAGATAAATACGATACACATTCAATACAACCAATACTGAGACGTAAGCCATGGTTTGCCAAACTAAAATGGCCAAGAAGATTAATAACAATGACCTCAAGACTAAGAATGAATCATACTGGAGCTCCGAAACATCTAACAAGAAACAAAATCATTCTAAACTCTAAATGCGAATGTGGTGAAGAAGAGGCAGACCCTGACCACATTCTGTGGCAATGTAAAAATACAGCAATGGCAAGAAATGGACTCCAACGGGCGGTGCTACAGACTTCGCAGACGCTTCCTGTTAACACCGCCTTTTTGATTGAGAAACCGAAATTTGTAACAGCAGTAGCCATGAATAGATCATTCTTGTTATCGGGATACAAAGTATAAGAAGAAGCAGAATATATTAGGGGCGATAAAAAGCTACGAGCCTAGAAAGCCCGAGAAACTATATTTAAAAAAAAACGATACACATTATCAATCTATTAAGCGTTTGTTATTTTTCTATCGTTTTTTAAAACCCTTCGTTGATCGTCCTTATCCCCAACCTGCGGGTAATGGCGGTCAAATATTGGGGTATTACCATAGAGATATAAGACTAGAGTGCGCAAGAGGCTGAATACTGTGATATAGACAAAGAGAGAGATAACCTCGCAATTTCTCTGTGTCTCTTTCTAGCCGAGTACTGTAAAATATAGCTATACTAGAGTCACGTTGCGTCATAGTGGGGGGCTGTCTGTGTCTTTATTCATTGTCTGGACGTATATATATATATATATATATATATATATATATATATATATATATATATATATATATATATATATATATATATATATATATACATATATATATATATATATACAGAAGCGTTATGCCTATACTCAGCCGTTGGGGCAAGTGAAGTATTTATAACTTTGTTATAATTATTATAAAGCCTCAATGAGTAGGAGGGTCGCGGTGGTGTGCGCAGAAGGGGCTGGTCGTGATACTGTCTGGAGCCGCCATCGGAGCAGATCTTGATGGTAGTAGCGAAGAAACAGATAGGAACCTCGGTAGGGTATCTCTCTCTTTGCAAATATCACTATGGATATTACTGTTCATTCGAAATTACTCAATCCTTAATACTTCATTGTATTTCATAATGTTACAAATGGTGTTAAGATATATTAGGTAGTAAATTAACACAGCTTTACTTCTAAAATAAAGTAATTAATAAAATAGGATAACGTTTTTTTTTATTTTAACAATACATGTTCTTTAATTTTTATATTGTAACCAAAATTGACCAAAACATTTTCTTTTATAATAAACCAAACGTATTATTATTATTTTTATATTTGTTTTATGAAAATTACCTACAGATCAAGACGCCTAAGGCCTGTCTCAGTATGGCACCGTATTTAAGCGAATTTCTGCCGGACGTATACGGGCTACTACGCTTTACCTATCCGAACCATGTAAATGTAATGAGATCGCTCTGGAGCTCTCAGACTGCACTACAAAGCCTACCGAATCCGGCCGAATACGGGCGGCACTACCTCGCACATTAGAACCGTATAAAGGCGAATTTTATCCAAGCGTTACCACTACTACAACGATATCCTATCAGAACCTTTGTAAATGCAAACAGCCGCCTCAGACTGGAGGGGATACCTAAGATCGCTTGTTCTTTCGCTGCAATACGGATCTTTTCGGGTCTATCGACGACATCGCGTATGACGAGTATGTTCTGCATGCAGTTTATGTTTGTATTTCAGTAAATCATGGACACCGATACCGATACCGATACGATAGAACTAAATTTAAATTCACGCCCACCAGAACTCAGATATATAATAAATGCTAAAGTCCCTTTAATACCAGTAGTGTATCGATAAAAATTAAAGTTGAAGTTTGCTCTCATGATAAATTATATATGTGCTAAAGAACTCCAATACACCCCCTAATACACGACTACAGACATCTGTGACACACATAGGCGGTTTGCTTTGTAGCTCATCCAATCCGCCGATTTACGTCCGAATACGCCGTCGCTTAAATACGGTCCCATACTGAGACAGGCCTAAGAACTCTCCCTTTGCTCTCACAATAATAGCATAGATCCAGTGACCGCTATTACCCGCTAAGAATGACTGCCTTGCCACTTTAACCTTACCTTCATCGCATTTTCATTTTTTATGAGTGAATAAATATATTCAGGCGTATACTAGACGGTGGTACTAGTAGCGTTAGCGAAATGTTTTTGAAGTTTTAGATTGCAATGTGTCCGGCATTACCCACAGACCGCCATTTCCCCATCTTCCCCTACTTACACTACTGAAAAATGTTTGCTTTGACACCTGTCTCCTTTTTCAACATACTTTCATTTTAGCTCGGTGTACTTATTCCATTGGGGTTTGTGTCTGGTTACTTTATGCTCCCCAAACAGGGAAGGGGTGAAAGTTTAAGTGGCTCCACATCTAAAAAATATCTGCTTATTAAACTCACTGTACCAAATTTCACATTTCTATCACAAAGTGCAGTGTTGACCGGCAATCTCTCTCGACTAATAAATCTCGTGTTAAGGGGGACGGTGGTTTAGAGCTCGAAATTTAAGGTATTTTGAGGATTGTTTTCTTATAAAAATAATGGAAAACGATATTTTAACTCACTCTACTCATCTACATACTACTGCTACTACTACTCATCTCTACTCACTCATTCTACATACAAATTTTTATTTTTTAATTTGTAAATATTGTTAAATATGTTAAAAATGACGCTGACCCTGTCAAAAAATTGGACCTGGACGGTGTTGCCTATTTTGACTCTTCTATTTATCTGAATAATAAAAACCAAAAAAGTTATTAATTAGTATGAGTATTAGTACAGTTGTCGTCGGAACTAAGAAAAAAAATAATAAAAATTGACAAAATGGCGTGCTTTTGAAATTGAAATTCCAAAAATTGGGTTCTTTTTACCAGTTGTTTAATAAAAAAAAATACGACATTATTGAAATAAAAAAATGATTGTGGTTCCAACGATAGCTATTGATGTTGTTAATAAAATTTACGCGATTCGTTTGAACATTTTTTTTTCTACAACACCATACCGAAAAAAGTAGTTTTGAAATAAATAAGATTAAAGTTTTAAATATGCTATGGCTATTGAAGTATGCTAAAACGGCTGTGAAAACGAAGCTATTGGCAATATCCTTACAAAAGTTTAAGAATATATTCTTAAAAGACTATACTTTCAAAATATCAACGAAAAAAATTGATTTTGTTATTGATTCTAGATCACCGGGATCCCTTGATATTATACTATTATACAGATGCGCGGCCTCCACTCTCCGCGCTATATCTCGGGAAGGGCTAATCATTCGAAAAAATACATAAGATCAAATTTGTAGAGAATTTTATGATCTTTAATTTTATGAAATGCAGCCCTGCATCGTAAACAGCTATCGTGATACTGGGGTAGACGTTTTATTTAATTAAATTATGAATAACGAAATATAAAAGTAAAGTGAATGCAACATTTTAATATAAATAATAATTTTATTTAAAAAAAACAATTTCTAGATAGATATAAACACAGTATTCACACATGGTGCACTTGGGACATTGGCAGATTCGTGTATAGCACTAATCCGTCTTCAGTTGTACTTGCTAGAATTGCTTTTGTATCTAATAACAATTGCAGGATGGTCATGATGGATTCCATGGTCTTATAGCTCGCATCTAATAACTGAAAAAAATATATTACCATGTCAGTGTTGCCTAGAATATTTCAACGACGTTATAGGCCGCGTTAACACTTGCGTGTTCGGGTCCAAACATTTGGGTGCGTACACATAGTTCGTGCTCATTTGGCAAACATTTGGAATACGTACACAACGACAAACATTTTCGGTTTAGTCTCAGTAAAATAGAATAGATCAAATCGCTCAAATATTTGCTTCGACCATGTTCGAGGTACCGTACACACATAACTCGATTATACGAAGCATAGAGTGCGCGAAGAGTACGGCCGTGTAAGAGGAAGCGATAAAGGGAAAGAGAGAGAGATAGCTGCTGGCTAGCAGTCGCAGTTCTCGGTTAGAAAGAGATACAGAGAACTTTCGGCAACTATCTCTCTCTTTGCCTTCATCGCATTATTTAGCCTTTTGCGCACTTAATTCTTATACCTGAATGGTCTCATTTGTGTCACATATATGTGACAAGTATGTGTGCATGCGGCATTAGGCACCACTAATACTGGTACATATTGTGTTCATATCAAATAGGAAGCAGCTAATGAACAATCGCACACAAAATCAACAAAATTCATACGTTTACTTGAATCAGATAAAAACTGAATATATCAATGTCTACACAACACCGATTAAAATAAGATTGGTAGTTCATGAGTAGGCAAAATGTGGAATTAATTAGGTTTTAAAGAATATTTAATATCGACCAATTTGTAATAAGATCATTTTAGAAGACCTAAGACTGTCCCATTGCAGTAGCTTTAAATTGACAGTTGTACATGTACACTAAAGTAGACTTTCAAGAGCGTTTGTTTATGCCGGTTTCACACCAGAGAGACAGTTCAATAAAACCCGAATAAAAACTTGTTTTTCTGAACAAAAACACCAAAGTTTACAACAAACAGACAGTTGTTAAAACACTTTTGTCTTTAAAAACTGTTTTAGTAAACAAAACACATTCCCATCTGGAGTCGATAAGATCAAAGGAAAACCGTTTTGTTTTTTGTGAACATTTGCGCTTTTCAGTTGTTGTTTATCATATTTATAATTTTTATGAGACACACAGAAAAACACTAAAAACAAAACCAGTCTGTTCAGTGTGAACTGATTGAAGTGAGATTGAAGATCTGATCTGATCGGGCCCTAACAATGATGCTTACTGGTCCCATGCTTACCGGTATCTCGTGTAGCACGTTGATTCGTATTTCTACAGCCGTACACCACCGACACTCGGGCGAGGTGTTGGTTCTCTTTCTTAAAAAATTATATATAGACGATTTGAGAATTAATACATTTCGTGGATTCATTTTCGTTTGTATGAGTAAGCCAACAACATCAGTGACCCCAGGATGATGATCAGGGATCCCTTACACCTATACTTGACGAGTTTCACCACCAAGCAGAATCACTAAACCAACTATTTCGTGTTAAATCGACGTTTAAAACGAAGCTATAAATCATTGAGCAATGAAAATTCTGCTTCAGTAAAATAACAATAATTGTTTTATTGTTCAGTTAACTGCATAATTTAACTCGACCCACAGTTTGCCTTGAATTAAACAATTTGTCTACAAAGAGCTGAACATAATGCCAACGCAACAAAATCATGACAACCGGTTAATACAGGACCGTATTTAGAAGTAAAAATTAAACTGGAACATTTATAAAATATCTATCGCAGCAGCTACGGCTGGACACCGGTTCCCCAATGAATTGGTTCTTTCACTTAAAGATGTGAAGCAAAAGTGGTTTACTTAAAACTACTTTTCTATAAAAACTTTAGCCACTAAGGCTTGTCTCACTATGGAAGCATATTTTGGTCGAACGTATACGCGCTACTACGCTTTACCTATCCGAACCCTGTAAATGTAATGAACCTCACATACTGCAAGCAACCAAGCGTTACCTAGTTCTCACACTGCTACCGTATTTAAGCGAATTTTAACCAGACGGATACATCCCAGTAAACATTTTGGAGTCACTTTCATAATATTGGAGATGCGTATGATTTTTTTGTCATGAAAGACTTCATTTATAGTTCAGTTTCTCACAATCGTTCATATGAAATGTCTGTTTTATCGGCTACAGATGACGGAACCACTCCACCTGTCGGAATACAAATGAAGATAAAGTTAATGCGAACTATAATTGAAGTGAAATAGTGATAGAAACATCACAACGTTAGTGCAAGACAACTCCAATACATCCTACAATACACAAGCTTGACTTCTCGTATTGTCATATTGGTACGTTATGTGTATGTATGGTGACACAACACCTGCAAGGAACACAGGAGTCGGCTTGCTTTGAGAGTAATAGCCGCCAACCAAGCCGCCGATTTACGTCTGAATTCGCCGTCGCTTTAATACGGTTCCATACTGAGACAGACCTAATTATTATAATAGCAGTGCGTTTAATTTAATTACAAAATTTCAAATGTTTTGACTAGCTACAAAACGAGATATTAATAATTAAAGAGCGGATACTTAACATTGAGAAAGTAAAAACGTCATCATTGTAACGTATATCTCGAGAACGAATTTACTGATTTATAAAAATAAACTAATACATAGGTAAGGAAATATATTAAAAAAGTTTTGACTGTTTTCTTTTGAAATAAGAATACGCATAGTGGGAATAGCCAGTGCCATGCTTTACGCATGCAAAGTGCTTACTTATTATAATTTTAGACCTAATAGGACCTATAAAATATCAAAACAAAAATGTATTACCTCTTATTACGAGGTTAAATCCTTATTTAACTGGATTATTAAAAGGAAGCAATTAATAACAAAATAAATGAGTAAAGTATAAAGAATATAATATTTTAATATAAATAAATATTTTATTTTACAATAACAAATTCGACATCGATGGATCGATAAACCATGGACTCGTATTCACGGGTTTAGAATCGGAAGGTAGCTACTAGACGGTCGCATATAGTACCACGCCAGCTTCATTTGTTTGTGTCTCAACCACAAAATCCTCCATCAGTAATCTCAGGATCTTTATAATGTTGTGCAAGGTCGATTCCCGCGGATTGAAACTCTAAAAAATAAATTTATCACATCAGTGATCTCCTTATTCTACCGACAGTGGATTTGTTTTATTTGGCCGTGAGTTGCGCGACAACGAGAAGCAACTTGATCAAAGAAACAAGTCATAACATTAGAGTATATTAAGAGTAGGTGTTAAGTGAAGTAGACCTGATGGAAATCTTGCACAGGAAGAAGAAGTAAGAATTAAAATGAATGAACGATGTTAGAAATAAACTAAGGGAAATTAACCTCAAAGAAGATGAAGCTTGATATGTAGTGTTAAGTCTACTTGTTAATTAAGTTTTATAGTAATATTATGATTTAAAATGCTTTGATGCTCAGTTAGAAATGAAATGTGAAATATTTGTAAGAAGATCGTAAGGTAATAGAGACATACATTCAACCAACACAATATT
The DNA here is from genome assembly GCA_963678705.1 of Panorpa germanica. Classification (NCBI taxonomy): domain Eukaryota; kingdom Metazoa; phylum Arthropoda; class Insecta; order Mecoptera; family Panorpidae; genus Panorpa; species Panorpa germanica. The sequence continues at coordinate 24,860,940 of OY783207.1, read as the reverse complement.
TAATAGAATTTTAATAAATCTTTATAGCTTTCAATCCCATTTGTTTAATAATATAGGGTTGTACAATATCGGGCCGGTCGATGTTGTCAGGCTGTGGTGGATATGTTGTTTTTACGGTATCTGTCAAATTTGATTTTTATTATAGTCACTGATGCCAAATCACCATGACAAGTTACACAATTGTGCAGCACGTCCAAATGATAAAACTTTGCTATCAAAATTAGTGTTCGTTAGTGTATACGTAGCGCCCAATTTACAGCAGATAACATTTTGGATGAATGGCTATGTTAATTGGCGTACACATCCACACGAGGTTCACCAAGTGGCAATACATTGCTCAAATTCAGCAAAATCTAAGGAGCAAAGTTATTGAAAATTTGACTTATCGTATTCGTGCCACCATGCAAATCCGCGGCGGACATTTGAACATTATCACATTCCATTCATAATGGTATACATGTGCTTTTCAAATAAAAAAAGAATTTCTTTAATATCTCACACGGCTTGTTTTATTTCACTTCAACATCGATTCATCTTATTGGAAAACCGATATAAAAAATTAAACGGGTGAGAACAAAACGCATGAAGCTACTAAACCTAGTACACATACTCATAGTGATGTACCGAGGGGTAATGGGAGGGGCATGTGCAATCAACTGTAATGTCTAGTTGAAGAAATATTTCAAACACACACACCGAATATTTCACATCTCCTCCTGCTTCATCAAATTGAGTAATATTGAATGAAAAAGGATTTGTTATACGAATAAATCTTACTTAGTACCAGTTCACTTACTTAAAAAGACTATTACTTTGAAAGAGAGGAGTGTGGAGGCGGGACTGGGTTGAATATGGAGGTACAGCAGTATCAAAGTATGAGGAAAATCGAACAAGTGAAATATAATATAGTGGTACATAAAGGAAGAGGACAAAAGAGGCACAGGAGAATAGCGAGATTGAGAATGGGCAATGAGAAGAAGAAAATATAGGATCTTTCAACAAGAGTGGTTATTTTATAAATGTTTCAACAAGAGCTGACATCTTAAATTAATAGAAAAACGCAATATTTCGGTGACATTTGGTAGATATTATATTTCATTACTCATATCAGAGTTCGTACTTTAGATTAAAATAAAAATTTCATTACTTTTCACGGATGTATTGCTTTTTTCTATTGAATGTATATTATATTTATATAACATTATATTTAAATGACCGCTCTTGTTGTAAACCACTACAGGCAGGGCCGTATTTCAGAGAGGGCAGGCGAGGCTACGGCCCCGGGGCCTCCACAATAGAGATCAAAGCACTAAATTTTTGAAAGATTTGACGGAAAAAAATTGTTCCTTTTTCTCGGAAAATACTTAGGGGCCTCCGACCTTTCGTTGGCCCATGGCCTTTACACCTCTAACTCCGGCTCTGAGTACAGGCACCAAAGAAAGAGAGGGAACAGTCTGCAGAGTGTGTAAGGGATAGAGGAGTGTTAGAACATATAGACGAGGAATGCTAATGGAAAGTGATTAGTGAAACGGAGATCGAGTGATTGTTAAACGGAAGCACTGAAGAAAGCAGGTACAGAGAGTGGAGAGAAGAAGAAATGAAAGATGAAGAAAAAGCAAGAAAGTAGGAATAAAGGACGAATACACGAGGAGAAGAAGAAGTCATGCGCATATTTATTAAATTAATAAATACAATACAATACTTTGAAAAAGGAGGAATAAACAAAAGAAGAAGATTTTTTTTTATTAAATAAAACTTTTCACGCTCACCGGCAATACGTAGCGTATGTGCTCTAAAACTTCTGGCGCACTTGTCCAGCGATTTTCAGGAAAATCTTCGGTTTGCATTCTTAAGAAATTATATGTATACGATTTAAGGATTTCATCATGCGTAGCTGGCTCTTGGCCTTTTATTCCTCTGTTCCATAATCCAAGAAAAAGTCCTCGAAACATGAAGAAGCTTTGACGAGTATTAATCACTTCAAGAAAATCACTAAACTATAGCTACTGCTGTTACAGCAACGGCAATATTATTTCGAAGTAAAGAATGATAATTGAATCTAAAGGTTTAGTTCATCTATAGAAAAAGTACAAGCAAATTCCTTTTATTGTTTTGTTAAAAACAACAAAACTAAAAACAGTTTACTTTGAATAAAAATATTTGCTGACAGAAGAGCTGAATGAAGACAATGAAAGAAATAATAATACAATATAACACAGTTTCTAATTTTCTTCAGTATATACAGACAATCAACTGAAGCAGGATCGAACTTGAGGTTGTTATTACTTTATGAAAAAGAAGTGGAATGCGGTTTTCTAAAAATAAAATAACAAAAATCTGATTCAAAATATGAAGACCTCTTTTGGCTTTAAATATTTTACAAAAGATGCATAAATCTATACTTAAAAACTCCTTATTCATATGCTTCCATATCCGGACATATTATTGGATTATATTAAAACTTATTTGGCTATTTACACTGCAATTTCAATATTATTAAAACATATTTAAATTTAATAATAGGTGCCTTGATTTAATCTAGTATTTCTACGGTGTGTAGACCTTTAGATAGATGTCAGTCGGTGCTAGTCCTCATCCTCATGACCACCAATGGTTTCACAGAGCGAATATCGCAGTTATGCTTAAAAGACGGTGAATTCAGTTACTTTTTTGCTGATCAGTATGACGTAGAACCTTTACAATCTGAGATTTGAAGAAGCATTCCGAGTCGTTGATGCAATACATAATCAATATGGACAGTAAGGACAGCAATACTTAACGGGAAATGTTAAAACACCGAAGCATAAGGTCGTGGACAACTCTGTTTAAACTTGGTTCTCGCGAAATATATCCGGATAAAGAAGTTCCTACTGTACAAACTATCTTCGCTTTTATTTCTAAACATTAACCAAGGTGGGACTCTATATAAGAATTATTCCGTCCAAATCAAAAGTTTCCAAAAAACCTTGCGCATCTTGTACTTCATTAAAATGACGTTTTCGTGTTACCCAATGAAAATTCATAAAGATTTCAATTGAATATCTTTTATTTACATTTTTCACAAAGTAATTTGCCTGCGTTAGCATGGTCATCTAGGGGGCAGTTTTCCGCGTGTGCATTTATCCCTTATGCTCTTTTCTGTACGATTCTTGATTAACAGTTTTACTAGTAGCAGCGATGCGAAAACACATTACCTAGTAAACATTTTGGAGTCACTTTGGCAGCATATTGAAGTTGCGTATGATTTTGTTGCCATGAAAGAGTTTACAGTTGAGTTTCTCACAGTCGTTCATATCGCAAAATGGCAAAACCACACCACTACTCGGAAGACAAATGAAGATGCAGTTGATTCGAGTTATAAATGAAGTGCAATAGTGATAGAAACGTCACAAATATACAATACAATACATATATATACAATAGACGGACTATCTTAAGACAATTTTGTCTTTAACGCAGACAGAAGAAGACAACACCATATGTCTTCTCGGTGTCAACACTACCTCTTGTTTTCAGTGTGCGTGAGAATTTTATTTAATATATATTTACATATTACTTACATACCTACTTATATCTACTAGAAATGAGTAAAATAATTGCTAATATTATTATTATTAATTAATTGTTCGCCTTTCGGCTTTACAATCTTAATACATTTCATAGAACTTCAACTAAAATTAAACTTAAACTGTTCTAGACCTTTTTATTTCCAAAAGTACTTTCTGCTTCTTCTTCTCTTGACCCTCTTCCTTCATTTTCCCTAGTCTTCCTTCATTCTCACCGTTTCAGCTACCAGCTTATTTATTGTCCTGTTTTTCCTTTCCTTTTTACTATTTCCGCCATCCACCTCTTTCCTTCACTGCCTCCCTTTAATAGCTGGCCAATATTCCTTTCGCTCACTACTTTTTCCTTACACTCAAACTTAATGTGCTCCAGTGTTTCGTCCTCTCTTCCGCACACTCTACACTTTCTTTCCTCACTACTTTCTCAGTATCTGTTTCCTTTTTCCTCATTTCCCAATCTAAACCTTGCTGTCCTTCTTATGTGTTTTATATCTTTTTCTATAAGGTACTGAGGTACATTATTTTCCCAAAACCTTTTATATCTTGTATTGTAGTTGCTTTTTTCGATTTTTCTCATTCTCTCCTGTTGTTGTATCGCCTTATCCCTTCTCCTTAGCTCCTCTTCCACACTTGCGCCTCCTTCTCTTCTCCTCTCTGCCTCCTCGATTGCCATTCCATTCCTTTCAAAATACTCCTTTCTGTTTTTAATCAATTAATAATAATAATAATAATAAAAAATAATTGCTAACAATAAGTGATTCGTGGTGTTAAAGATTCTCCGTATTGTTTGATTACTATCGACTTAATAAATATTTGATAGCACGCTTAGCTTTCTGCATTACTTATTTTAATTTACCAAATATATTAATTATTGTTATTTAATTTATGAATAGCTGCTACCATTGATTAATTGATTACCATAACACGGTTAATATGTGTTGTACGAAACCGGGTAAACCTCTTAATGAAGTTAAATCATGCAGACCTATTAGCCTTCTACACATCCTTTCCAAGTTGTTTAAAAGGCTTTTTACTAAAAGGAATAAAACCTTTTCTGACTGACGTGAAACCAAACCACCAGTTTGGTTTTCGGAAATAGCACGCTACAATAGAACAAGTCCACAAAGTAGTAAATGTAATAAATGAGGCTTTTGACAAAAAGACATTAGTCAAGCGTTTGACAAGTATGGCACGCGGGACTCTTTAATAAAATAAAGATGACACTGTCACATTCATTCTATAGGACACTTTATTCGTACCTCCAAGACAGATGTTTCCGAGTCGTTGATGCAGTACATACTCAATATGAATAGTAAGGACAGCAGTACTCAACGGAAAATGTTAAAACACCGAAGCATTATAGTTTCAAGACGAAGCTACTCGTCTTTACCCAATAGTAAATGGAGTTCCACAAGACAGTGTTCTTGGCCCAACATTGTATATATTGTATGCTGCAGACATACCCACTTATGGCCAGAAAACAACAGCAATTTTTTCTGACACACAACTATTTTGGCTGTGCATGCAAGTCATTAGGAAAGATTGGAGATTCATGAGAAATGAATTTATCTCTCGGTATCATTCTTGATATAGCTTCATATGTTACATCATAAAAGTACAAGCTATCCTAGACGAGATTCAAGGCTTAGATCCTAGACAAAGTCAACTCATGTTACATTTTATACCACAATGTGAAGAGGTTAAATATCTAGGCATGTACTTAGATCGGCGCCTAACCTAGGAAAAAGCACTTCACGGAAAAACGTAAGCTGCTACATCTTAAGTGCAGAAATTTACACTGGATTTATTGGACGCAAATCGCATTTATACAAGAGTAGCAAACTAATGATATATAAAACGATACTGAAACCAGTCTGGAATTACGGCATTGAACTCTTGGAAACATCTAGTGTTTCAAACATAGAAATACTAGAAAGATATCTGTCAAGGAAGGGTTCATAAACAACAAATATATAAACCATGATTTCAGTATTTTTGTCTCCAATCAATATAATATATCAATTGTCCAATTGGATTCTAGACAGAATTGGCTTCCAATCTATCTCAAACGACCTTTTCTTTTAGCTCCTACGCTAAATCCATTGTACTAGTCACAATCATTCCGGTTAAATCAGGGCCTCCAACAACAAATCCTAGACATTCGATTCACGTATATACTTGCATATTAAGCCCGAGAATCGCGTTGCATAAAAATATTCGCCGCAAATCCCTACTTTAGTATAATAGATAGCCTACTTTATTAAAATTTCAAACAAAGGCAGCTACCCAATGAATTCGATATCAAAGCAAATAAGAATATCACAGTATTACTTAAGATCTTAGCTACCGCATTTTTCCAGAAAATTATCCTTATCTAGATTCATGTTCTCGTATCAGATTGTTGAAAAATATGATAATGCACTTCAGATTTCGCAACTTATTTTGTAAATATTTCCAGATTTAATTAAAAGTAATTAATTATCAGGTGATTATTATCAAAAGCATAAACAAGAACTACGAACGTAGTAAAGAAATACCCGTAAGTAATTAAAGTCAATCAGATTCTAATCCAGCGCAGATTAGATAAGAGTCTGTCGCCGAATTTCTAACGTATTTACAAAGATCAGGTGCAGTTAAAGAATTCCAAGAAAGGACAGGGGAATGACGCATTGAACGCTATCCGACTACAACTAGGATCTGTGTCACTGGAACCAAGTCGGGGGACCCCGACTATTTTCAGGAGTTCTTTCGCATTAGCGCACTTTATCATGAGTTGCAGTTTCTCTTTTAATATTTATCAATATACCACTGCTATACTATACTATATTGACCGTGTTCCCCTTTCAACGATCCACTGTGTATAAAACAGATTACCTCGGTCTTTCTTCGAAATTGCATGTTTCCCAATAAGTCCAGAAATATATTATTACATGTAGAACATAGTGCGGTACTTTGATATACATACGAACGCACATTACCCAGCAAACATTTTGGAGTCACTTTGCCGCCATATTGATTATGCGTGTGATTTCTTTGTAATGAAAGAGTACATTTACAGACGTCGGTGAAGATAGCAGCGAGATGGAAACTAGTGGTCAACGTAGCAGTGCTTAACATAGCTGTCAACCGTCTCATAGAGAATATTCGAAATTGCTATTATACAGTTCTATTGACTTAAATACAAAATGTAATAATAGAAAATAAACATTTGCAATCATATATTAGCACTAAGCAATGATAAACGTCTATACAAAAAAATAACTATTTTAACAAATATGCAAACATTAGAATAAGTAACTTCTCATCTTTATTTTTATAAAATACTTAACACGTTAAGAGTGTTTACTTTAGTAGCTGAAAACTAATGTAAGTATTTTAAATTATTTTACATTTGTTATAGTCTTGATGGATTTTGTAAAACTGTATTATTGAAAAAAGTTAGTTTGTACATATAGATCGTCCAGTTAGTTAGCGGGAAAAACGGTTCGCAACGGCTAAAACAATGTTCGAATTATATGCAGTCCTGAGATATTCAACAAATTTATCTGCTTTATAATTTTGTTTGATTGGTATATTATTTGGAGGTTATAATTTTACATATAACTGCACTCAATTCAAATTTAGATTTTTCGAAATTTTCTCACTAATGAAGTGGACGATCGATATATAGGAAAGTGAGGTTATGATGTTTATCAGTTTGTAAATTTATTTATAAAGTAGTTAGAAAAGAGCTATACTGTCAGAATTAAGATATCTTCTGCCCATCTGATCCCCAGAAGATAAATGCAGTATAATGCAAATACAAACCTGGTAAACCTGAAATACAATACAAAGTATTACATATAAAGTCAATTTCGTGGAAAATTCCAGTATCCTTAAACTGTAATCATTTCTTAGCCAATAATTATACGTTTTCTTAATTACAGATGGAAATGACAACTCCCAAATGTTGGTCCATTGCGCGTACTGGGAAATCAACCTTATAGCAACGCGGTAAGACAACAATCTACACCGGTGTATAAATGTTAGTATTAGTTGTAACATGACTTTTTCATCCACAGAGCCAACGTTTCTCCAGATGTCTGCATGGCCGAAGAATGCCCGCAGAGAAATCCCTGGGACAATACTGCCACGTATACTGCTTCCCTAACGGTTGATGATGACTTACCACCGGTAATTATTAAATACAGTAGAACTTAAGGTAGTGCAACAGTGAGAAACGTACGCGAAAGTATAGTCAGATATTCAGTACAAACTTTACGTACACTCCATATAGAATAGCATTTTAGCTTTCTCGGAAGAATCTACTCAATGTGTGCTTTTACATACGTATAAAGACTAAACACAATCGCACTGTTAGGAAGTTAAGTCGTAGGTACAGTAAGGTACGTATTGTGTATAGTAAAGCAGGGGTACACACGCAAAGCTTACAACTCGCGTATGCTGTTTTAGAAAAATATCTACTTTTAACCTTTATATCTTTTTTACTAACATTCCAAGGTATATGACCTCACAACCGCTATCTAGCTTTCTCTTTTATACAACTGGGCATAAAAGAGATATATTCTTGACAGAACTCTGACAAGTTTACAGGTTACCAACCTTACGCTCATACATCTCTGCTATATATGTACTTATATATCAAAATATCAAATATTATTTACAGCTATTTCGAGGAACAATAAAATTTCACAATATTATGTTTGCCGTTACAGGGTTAAATAAAATAAAAACTTATTATTCTTTGATTTGACTTGATTATTTCGACTACCAACAGCTACAAAACATTACCACAGCACTGACCTACTCAACAAATAACTGACGTATAAAATGCATTTCACGTCATACAAATGGCGTACATCTGTAGCGATAAAACTGCAATTCAAACTTTTAATTGCTATATCTCCGTCAACATTTATATATTTAATAAAATAGACACGCCAATACACATTTATTAACATCAATTTATATCAACAATTGAAAAATCGACTAAAGAATGGTACACAATTACATTATATTATCACACATTAATTAACACAGATGAATTGTTTCAGTTTAAGGCTTCTCTGATTTGGCAGCTATACTCCGACGAAGATGACAGGATGGTTATGTGCTACAAGGTTCCAGTAACCCTCCGGTACTAAACCTAACCATTCGTAGTGTGAAGAACTAAATGGTTTGAGACTCGGATAGGTTCAGACATCGACTTTGCTACAAAATATAAGAATGTTAGAAATAATAAATATTGATAATTTTAATTAATAGACCATGAAATATTTTAGGCAATTGAAATTTTGGCTTTTTTTCACTAAGTGTTTTTTTTTTTCAAAATTTCAATTACTTATAATAATTAATTTAAGAAAACATGTAATGAATAAATTCGATTATTTTTTCGTAGTTCATAATTTTAATGAAATAATCAATACAAATATTTCGAATGATTTTTAGTAACAAAAAATTTATGAATATTATTTTTAAATCAAAATTATGATCTTATATATTTTAGTTTTTTTTTCTTTTTTAATTTAGACAAAACAAATTATATAAAAAAGAAATTTGTTTTGAATTACCGTTGTTTAATATTTTGAAACCGTAAATCATGAAATAATGCTAATTATTATAACCCCGTAAACACAAAAAATATCTGCTACCTAAGTGTTATATAAAGTGTTACGTAAGCTTGATGTAAATGGAACTTAGAAATGTAATTCTATTTTCGACACATTAACAAAATCCAGCAAATCTATGTAACTGCGTCATCAATTTTGTAGACATCTACAATTCCATGATGACGTCATTTACTTAAATACCATAATTATAATAATTTTACTTTTTGTTTGTAAATCAAACAGAAACTGTAAATAAAATTTATAATTAAAATATTTTCTGAATTAAATTAATCAAAAAGTATTAGAAAAAAGATCTTTTATGTTTTTTATATTATTGTTTTTTTTCTGTTTTGTTATTGTATTTTATAATTTGTGATATTACTATTTTAATAAATTGTTTATTATTAATTATTCCATGTATGTATTGTATTTATTTTATGGTTTTTGCAACAAATTTTATTTTTAATTTACTTTACTTCAATTTAATTACCAACAATAATATTAAATCATAACTTATTAATAATAACATAAAATTTATGTGGATACAAGGACATTGTGGAATCAGAGGAAATTGCAGATAAACTGGCGGAGGAGTCTATAAATTTGGAAATTGAAATAATTGTAAAATTACCTATATATAAAAAGATTCCATTAACAAAAGTCAACTAAAAGGAAACGATTATTATTTGTTGCATCCAAATTTAGGTAAGAAAAAGCGGTTCAGAAACGAATCCCACAATCTTATCAAGGTCAATCAGAATCAAAAGTAATCATTGAAAAATTCCAACTCACCTATATAAAGTTAATCTTAAATATGACGATAGATGCCAATGTAACGTATTAGGAACTTTAAATCATTTTATATTTAAATGCATAAATTGTAGTTTAGAAAGATCAAAATTCAGTAATGAAATTTTAGATGTGATTAAAATTTTCCCTATTAATTCTACATTTTTGTTAAGTGATTCAAAATTAATTAGTGAATTATTTAAATAATACTAAAATAGATTTATAAATTACATGTAAAATTATTATATTTTAAAAATGTTAAGTTGTAATTTTTAATTATGATGATGATCATTTCGAATTATAGGAAGGTCAATTTAAATTTAAAAAGAATAATAATAATCAGGTTCCTTGCCATTAGGCATTAGATTTCGTTTATTTCTTACTTACTAATCCTAAAGTTACAAAAAAAACCAAAACATTTCTCTTCATTGCTGTCCTCACAAGGAAAGAGTCCTTTTCTCTTGGCGTACTTTGCTCTACGTTCTCCATTTCCTCCACTCAACTTCCTTCATTTCGCCTACTCCTTATTTCCCTCATTCAACTTCTATCACTCTCTGCCATATAATAAGAAAATATTGTGTTCTTGCAGATAGTTGTAAGTTTAGTGTCTTTTAACAAGAACTGTCATTTTGAAGTTTTTTCAACCATTTTTTATTTTAATTCAAAGTACAAACTCTGCGGATAGTAGTGGAATACAATATCTGCCAAATGTCACCCCAGCAGCAGGTTGGCAGGTCTGAAAAAAAAAGTTATGGTACCAAAACCGTAAAATTATGGTACATTTGCAAAAAATATGGTAGATTAAATGAATACATATATGTCGATGCTTCATAGCGCCAAATTCAAATTTGATTAAAATAGAAGTAGGATTGGATGTATTTTCTTTAATTTAAGTGAGATCATATTAGTTGTTATCTTTATTAAAGAGGTTAGTTTTAACATAATTATTAAATAATAATTAAATACAATACATATATATCTTTTTTTTAAGTAACGAATACAATACTCATATTTTAAAATATTTATTGGTATGAATATAAATTGGTAGCGCTTTACAAATACTTGTATATTTAAAAATTAAAATTACTAAATATTTGGCAAAAAAACTTCATCATTGTCGTCTGAATTGGATTGAGATTGTTTTGGACTATTGCCTGTCAAATTTTTGTAATACAGATTGCTGGTATTCTTCTGATACTGTATTGTTCATCTGAAGGCTCAAATTTTTATTTTAAAATTAAGTAAGTTTTTAAGTAACGGCACAGTAGGCGAGAGCATTGATGCTTGTCTCTGACTACTATGTCCTCGGGTTCGATCCCTGGGCCAGATATTATCTGGGTTTTGGTTATAATTCCCGAGTGGTGACCGGGTGTGAAAGAATAGTCCCAATGTTGCTCATGCATGTCGTAAGAGGCGACTAAAATGGGTACCCAGTGCCGGGGGGTATAGCCTTGTCCTCCAGGCTGGGGGTTGGGCGTGGTGCTAACAACTCCACCCCGTGAAAAACCTTGTTACAAAATCTCAAGTAATTAAATCATTCGAAATAATTCTTGAGAAGGCCAGGGCCCACCCAGGGCTGTCGAGCCACTGAAGAAGAAGAAGAAGTTTTTAAGTAATTAAGTAAAATTTTAACCATTGGGCATGTGGGGCATTTAAGACGGCAGCGCCATCTCATGTATAATATAAAATATAGTAATAAATTCTATTTTTGTAAATTGTTTAGAAATATTAATAAAAATTAATATAATATTAAATAAGAAATAGTGATTTCGCTATTTGTAGCCGATAAAATAGATATTTCATATGAAAGACTGTTAGAAACTGAAATGTAAATGAACTATTTTACGACAAAGAAATCATACGCATCTTCAATATGATGTCAAAGTGACAAAATAAATGAAATTTAAAACGAATGCTCTTATTGAAAGATCCTATGGTACCTAATTTACACTTAAAATATATTTTCCTATAGTTCCTATATCCTTATTTCTTCTTTTTCTTACTTCAAACATTCATCCTCTTTCATCACTCTTCTCTATCAATATCCTAGGCCTAATCCAGTTTTCATTTTCTCCTGACGACTGCTCTTAATGTGTAGAATTTCTACTCGTCCTTCCCACACACCCAGTACGTTTGCTCGTCCTCATTTCTCCAAAATCTGCTTTCTCTTTCTTTGTTACCAAATCCAAACATTACGATAATTCTCGTTCCCTACTTCCCTGTTTTTCCAGTGATTCTGCCATCCTGCACGTCCACAACTGTCTGTGTTTTGCATTGTACTTCGCTTCATCAATCTTTTTTATCCTTTTTGTTACTGTATATGACCTTGAACCTCTCCTACAAACAATATGGATCAGAAGCTTATAAAATTCGATTACGATATTCTCAGACATGACGTATTATCTGAATCGACATTTGGACGATATAGGACGACTGACTTATGAACTACAAAAAGAAACTTGATCATTTCAACGGTTTTTCTGATCGAAAACTAAGGCGGAAGTTTCATTTTTTTTTATTTATTAAATTTAATAGCACCTCCCAGGCTTCCGCCCATATGGGCTACTTTGTCCACTTATTCTACCCCTCCTTAACTTTTACATTTCAATTACATTCATATATAATTATATAAAAACAAATAAAAGATATACAAAAGAAGTTATTATAACTAAATTTATCTAATTTACTGTTCAATCTCAAATCTCTTGCTCTAATTCTACTCCTTCACTTCCTATTACTGTTTCTACATCTCTTCTTCTTACTTCATCATTCTTCTAGTAAGTAATAGCATTTTTCTAATTTCTCTGCATTTACTAAATACTCCAGACTTCCAATTTCTGATTTTTATTCTGTGTTGAAATTTTACTCTCGCTTCATAGTCTGGGCATTCTTTCAATATATATGCATCCCTTTCACCACATCTGCATCTATCTTCACTCGCAGCCTGGACTAACTTTACGAACTAGGCGAAAATTTCAGAAGCCAAATGCATTACTCCATTCCTACTTAGACTTCAACCAATAGCATGACATCCTCTAAAATCCTCTTACAACTAGCGCCAATTTCAAGTCGGAAATGTTCGAACTTCTTTCTCGAAGATAATTCAAATTGTGTAAAGAATCCACCCCATTTATGAAGTTAGAATACGAAATTTCTTTTCTTGAACGTGACCAAATATTAATCAAATATATTTTCGGACTGTGACCTAGAGCGACCTTCGAAAAACCTTACGCAAAGGCTAATCAGACATATTCACCACTACTACAATACGCAAATATAGGTATAGAGTAGGGTTCCTTTCATCCACTTTTAGTCTTTCTATCTCCTCCACTTCTATCCCTCTTCCTTTGCACTACCCTTGCCTTTCTTTTACCATTTAATACTCCTCTAATTATGCTGTACATACTGAGCGTTAATTTTTTTGACACTTATGCATATCCAGCTGATGCATCACAACTAATTCATCGTATTCTAGAACACTCTTTTCTAACTATTTTTGTTTGGCTTTTCCAGCAATGAAAGTACAACAATCAATCGAGTGCGTAATTGAACGCATCTTAATTAATTTTGTTCTGTAATTAAAGTACTCCCACATACAATGTTTTTATCTTCAAGATAAGGTAACGTTTCAAGTAGAGCAACGTCACTCGTATTGGGTGTTGCTATGCTAACATTAATTCAATTTTCAGAAGTTGCTGATTTTAAAACTGGCTGTGGAAACACAATTCTTAAGAGTGTTTTTTTTTTAAATCTTAAGTACTGTGATTTTAAAGCGTTGTCAAAATTCAAAAAATTATCTAATTCTCAAGTTCTAGCTCAAATTCTGAGAATTGGTAAGATATCAACTTAAGTGACACCTTGAAAAAAAGACCAATAACCGAGCATGTTTTTAAAAAGGTTTGAACAATCAAGGCTATTTTATTTATTTTTCTAAATGACAAACTGCGCTGTTTAAAAGTGTTTTTTATAAATAACACAGATGCATGAAGCTTGGTTTATTAGATTAGGTACACATCTGACAAACGCAGAAAAATAAAACAATTAACATACCAACTGAAATTGGGCCACTGTTTAACAGTCAGAAATTGTGTTTTTATAAAAATAGCAGTAAAAAATAAATAATCAGACTTCGGGTACGACATGTATGGCTCAAAATGTTATAAATGTTCTAAAACTATCATCCCCTTAAGTTTTGCACCTTGCTATAAACCTGTATATATATGCATGTATGTAATATATATCTATAGATTTTATATATATATAGATATATAAGCCTTTTTTTTTATCCAAAAGAAGATTTTTATAATTGGAATGTCTTTTTACCGTTTCATTTCTAGTCATATTTTTGATGTTACAAAATTTATATTAAACGCTCTAGAATAATAAGTAATCGTTTTTATCTTACACTTTGTTTTATAACAGGGATGGCAATTCAAAGAAGGAATCGAATATGACGGGGAAAACTGTTTATAACTGTTTGAAGCTTTCAATAACGGGCTTGTGAATCATGACTTAATTTCTATAAAACTGTAATGTATATTGATAAAGTTGGTTACCAGAACCTCTAATGTGCAATTATTTTTTAGTAACTCCTAATATTTTAGGAGATATTATCAATTAAAAAAGTCATTTTGTCTCTTTAATTATTAAAGGAATTCAACGTTGATTGCCACCCGATGATATACCATTTTTTTATACAAGGAACACGCATACGAGTGTGTGTGTATGTGACACGTAATTACTACTAACAGCTATAGTGTATCCAATTGAGTATTATAGTACGAAGGTTGTGAAAAAGCAAAATAATCTGGATTACTTATTTCTTCTGCAAAATAAACTTTTGGATATTTAAAAAAATAAAAAAGAACTTTAAAAAATGAGTTCACTAATCCATTAAAAACAAATATTTCATAACTGCGTGCAGTTTTTGAGAAGAGGGAATTACCTCATTCAGCTTTATCACTAAACACTTAAGGGAACACCTGTTCGAATAGAACACAGCACCTGCACCATCTTGAAAATACTTCAGAATTCATTTTTTCACCAAATAATAGATAATGCACTTATGAGGTATATATATCACCTTATAAGTATTTGCAGAATCAGTTGAAGAATCAGCAAAGCTTAGAGAGTAAGTGAACACAGGAACACAGCTTAAATTAAATTCAACATGATTGCTCTACTCGTCTTCGCCCTGCTGGTACCCGCCGGAGTTTTGTCTACAGATGTCACCCCATGTGAGTACATATTCATTATTTTATATAGTACTACGGCGTCTGAGTATCATCTCATATAAAACAAAGAACCTGCATATTCATATAAGTTGTATCGAAGTGTTTTATATGAGATGATACTAAAGCGACCCACCCATATTGGAAAACCCTATACATCTATAATGTTTTCCCTCGTGTATGTACGCCTCGTTGTGTGTATAGTATCCCGAAACGTTGGTATATATACGACTCCGTACAATCAGGAAGTAGAGCGATGTTTTGATCTATCTACGTATGAACGCACACACGTATGAATTACGTAAACTTGATAAACATTAAAATAGAAGTTTGCTTTCCTTATAAAGTGTGGTACTACGGAGCAACTCCAATACATTTTGAAAATAGTTAGAGTCGCAATTCGTCTATTCCAGATGAGATCAATGGGAGGATCCCCATTCAAATTTTAACAAATTTATACTGGATAACTAGTTATCTTATTTAGTTATTATTATTTATTATTTTAATGTTTTTGCCATTGGGCACGACATTAAATTTTGTGATCCTTATTATACCTATTCTCAGTCCTTCCAAAAAAAAATAAAAATAAAAACAAAACATGTAAATTTAAACCCCTGCTGCTTCCCTCTTCCTGCTACTCTTCTTCCTGTTTCTACTCTGCCATTCCTTCTCTTTCCTCACTCCTTTTCTCTATCGGCGCCATCCACCGCTTCCATTCACAGCCCCCTTTAATAACTGCACAATATTCTTTTCACTTTTTACCGGAGATAGAAATCTCCGTCCCGCACACCCTGCACATCCTTTCCTCGCTATTTGCCCAGTATCTGTTTCCTTTCTCTTCGTTTTACAATCTAAATCTTGCGACTCATGTTTCTTGTGTCTTTTTCTCTTAAGTATTGTGGTATCTCTCTCTTCCAAATCCTCTTGTATCTTTCAATATAATTGCTCTTCTCAATTATTTCAATTCTTTTCTGTTACTGTATCTCCCTTTATCTGCTCCTTAGCTCCATTTCCACACTTGTGCCTTCTTCTCTCTGCCTCTTCTGTCGCCATTCCATTTCTTTCAAAAGATTCCTTTCTCTTTTTCGTGCCTCCTCCACCCTCCTTTCTATTCTCCTACCTAATTTTGCTTATGATTTCGCCTTCAGTTTTACTCATTTTCTCTTCAACCTTGATTGCCCTCCTTCCTGCTTCTATTCTTATCTTGTCTCTTTTTACCTCCTTCATTACCATATATCCCGGCGTGCACCTGTCCAGTCATAGTACCCACTTAATGTATCTCTCCTGGATTCTTTCCAATTTCTCTTGCTCCTTCCAACCCCATATCTCGGCTTCGTACATCATCATACTCGTTAATAGTCTATCGAACATCCATAGCCTCTTTTGCATATTCGCACCAAACACATTTTCTCCTACTCTCCACATCCTTCTTATTGCTAAATCCCGCTTCTTCTCTGTAATTCTTCTCTAAATATATACTAAGAAAAATTTTCACTAGATAGAATATAATCTGAATCAGATTTCAGAAAATAAAGTAGGGTGATGCGGCCTTTACTTAGTTTTCCTGTTTTTAATAGAGTCCAAATTTAGAGTAATTTGTATTTGAATTTCAACTTATATCTTTCTATATACATTTTTTCCTTATCTTGTACACACTCCGTAATTGTCTTAGTATTTAATTTAGTCGGTATCGAAATTGGTTAATGTTTTAAAAGAGAAAATACATATTGATCATTTGTCATTTGTCCACTAGGCCCTGAAGGAGCAAATCCTATTGCTGTTCGAATTTCCGGCTGCGATAAGCAACCATGTGACTTAGTGCGTGGAACAGACGTCGTCCTTCAGGTAGACTTAGAGGTGCCCAGAGACACGGAAGTTCTCACTCCCAATGTCCGAGCTAAAGCTATAGGAGTCAACATAGACTATCCTCTTCCTGAAGAACAACAAGATGGCTGCAAACATCTTCTTAACGGTTACTGCCCTCTGGAAGCCCAAGAAGAAATTACCTACCAACTAACTATGCCAATTCTCCGGGAATATCCCACGGTTAGTAAAGAGAAAATCAAAACGATTTATTTCATTTTAATTATTATAACGTTTTCTTTTTAACGGGTTAGATCACCGTGACCCTCGTAAAAAGTAGCATAAAGAAGCTTGTCTTTTTGACGCAACCTTGAAGTATACTTCTTTTCTTCTGTTATCATTAAATACTGTAAACATATGTGAATATATTTGCTTCAACAAATTATTAAAAAATGACGGATTTATGGTGTTTTCCATGCGATTTAGTGCCGCACTGTGTCTGCAGGAGAAAAAAGTAATTTAACTAAGTAAGAAATTTGTAGACTGGTTGTTATTTTGTATAAAACAATTTTCCATAAGTTGGTAGTGGTGTGCAACTATATCTAGTCTGAATTGTAAAATCAGACTCTTTATGCTTAAAGTGTCTAGCTAGAACTTGCTCCTAGTAGACTAATAATCACTGCACGTATAGAGGCACATAGAGTTTTCGATGTGCTTAGAGTTCTTCTATTGAGGCTACCCTACAAACAATTTTGATCTGAATCCAATTAGATGCGATCGTATCACTCTGAATGGTGATTGGAATCCTATTAGACATTAGTGTGACATTACATGAAGCTTTGAACAGCATGTCTCAACCGGCCGGAACACTCCGTACCCCCTCTGACGGCCTTCCTAATACTTTCCAAACGACGTTTGCCGAGGAGCAAGTCGTGCTGTTACTCAGTACTACCACAGTACTAACATATGTTCTCCCGAACGCTGTTTGATACGAGATTGCTAAGATACGACAAATTGTTTGTAGGGTAGTAACTTTGCAATAATAACACTTGTTGATTTCACTTAAATATATTTATTAATTAACGAACTTATTTAATTACGTACCTTTCGCTGCTATGTGTTCCCTAATTTAAAATATTATAATTGACTTTATATTACACCGTCCGAAATGACGGTCATAGAGCGTGAACGAGTATGTTCAGCATGCTTCAGTTTATAAAAACCACCAAACAAATACGATAGAACTAAATTAAAATTCGCACCAACAAGAACTCAGATATATAATAAATGCAAAAGTCCCTTTAATACCAGTAGTGTATCGATAAAAATTAAAGTTAAAGTTTGCTCTCATGTTAAACTATGCTAAAGTTGCTTGGAGTACTGTCGTATCGGTAAGGGGTATGTATGTATTGTGACACACACAGTCGGTTTCTTTGAGAATAGTAGCCGCTCATTCAACCCGCCGATTTGCATCCGAATTCGCCGTCGCTTAAATGCGGTACCATACTGCGACATGCCTTATGCAATAATATTATTTGAAACGATGTTTGTATTAGTAATTAATATCTTATGACTAACAATAATATTCATGAAATCTTAAAAATAACAATAACATTCATAATGTCAATAATTCATCTTAAACTAACAATAGTAAATAAAGATTACACATTTATGAATTATTTCATTTCTAACCCGGTAGCTTTACACTCAATTACTATGCAAAGTATAAGCAAAATAAGTCAACCCAATAGTTCACTTCAATAGTTACTTTTTGAACGCACTTCGTGACTTCAAATTATTTGAACTGACGTAATAAGTTTGTAAAATTTGTTTCAGATTCCACTTACTTTGACCTTTAAACTTCTGGACGACACCAAGAAACCCGCAGCTTGTTTTATAGTCAAGTGCAGGGTCCGTTAACGCTGTCCTTATGCTCATGTGTCTCGGGGTCCAAACTGATCTTAAAAATCACACGACCAAGAGGAGATTATTGATCACATCAAATTAACATAGACTTTATTTTATATTGATAAGTTTTAATGTAGCAATGTAATGTCAATTATGTAGATGCAGATATTGTAGATTAAAGACAAGCCAGTCAAATTATAATAATAAAATAAATACACTTAACTGTAAATCTGTAATGTGGATTCGAATAAAGTTTGTTTTACCACAAACATAATTTCATTTGTAATTAAACCTATAGAATAATAAGTAATTGATTTTATTTTTTCCTATTCACAACGTTCATAATATGTAAATGTTAAGTGTGTTTTCGACAGCTGTAGTAGATCGATACATCTAACGTATAACTGGCACTTTTACGCATCTATTTTGCACGTTGTTGCATGTGTATAAATGTATGGGAAGGACATGACGAAGAGAGAATACTGATTTTTTAATAACTTTTGATTCGTTTAATGATTACGACATTTGCCATAAAAGAGTTTGCTCACAATTCAGTCGTTCATATGAAATGTCTGTAAAACTAAAAACTTGATACGAACTACAAGATTCTTCATGTGGTGACTAAAACTTCGCCTACATTGTGAGAATACACAGTAAAATATACTATATGAAATAGTACCTGAATATAATTTTTTTTAAATTTTTTTATTTTTCAACTATTACAATCTAGTAGTTATAATCCGGTTAATTTAAACATAAAAATAGTGGTCAAATAACAAAAATTGCCGGAGAGCCAAATATTGGTAGAGAGCTGGGGTTTACTATTACAAATAAAGTTTTAAAAATCCCCATCGATTCTATGTGTGCTTCAAAAGTTATTCGGAGTCAAAGGTCAAAATTTGAGGTTTTTTGGATTTTTCTCGAAAACGGAAAGTTTTATCAAAAAAAACTTCAAACCAAAGTTGTAGATCTTAAAATTCTCTACAAAAATTGTTCTAATTGTTTTTTTCCTAAGAGTTACCATTCCTGAGATACCGCGATTCTAAGAGTCACATTATACATGATATTCACACATTTCCACGCCACCTATGAGGTAGGTTATCGCATGTAAAAATAAAATATAGTTTTGGCTCGCCGATATCAAGTGTGTACTGTAGCTCTCGTCTGTCTCGAGTGCTCTCGCCTCGCGTTGGCTTATCAGTTCATTAGAGATATTTTGCAACAAGTCTAAGGAAATAGATTCGCCAAGAGACTAGACGCAAGAGTGTTCTTCGTACCACTCCGTTACTTGCTCTCTCGGCCAATGTATCGCCCGAGAGATATTGAGCGAGCCAAAGTCGAGAGTGAACTTGTCCAATCGAGGTATCGGCATATCGACAAACATTTTGACAAATGACTCGACGAGAGTGAGCTGCCGACACCACAGAGTAGTCAACGACTTCAGTAAATAAGTAAATGGTTCAGTACAGTTGGTAATGCTAAAGCCATATCAGAATTTTGTACGCCGCTGAAGCTAGCGAAAAGTTCGCTAAAAATGATTTACTGCTAGTGGTATAAAACTGACAGCCGTGCAAATGACTTCAAACTTGTTGAATTTAGTGTTTATTAGCGCCCTAGGCTAATATTTTAAGTAAATAAGTTATAATTTGCAAATCAACGTATACAGTGAATAAAGGTTTGTACTACACATAAAAAATGTTGATTATCTCTCAAGCATAACCTAATACAATAATGAAATTAAACTTAGAGCTTAAAGACATTATTACTAATAGAAGAAAATAAAATTTAAAGGAAGTCAGAATATTAATAAAAAGTTCCAACCTCCCAAACTTCACTAACTGAAACTCATTTCTAGCCTGTGACTGGGAGTTGTATTGCCCATAGAAAATGTAGATTATCTCTTCAATTCTATTTTGAAAATAAATTGAAAAGGAAAGATTGACCAAATCTGGTGCATTCAGTATGGTACGGCCGTTGATGGAATATCTATGGAAATCCCTCCCGACACCCTCTACTTGACAGTATGTACGAGAGTGATATGTGCTCAAAAATCTTAACCTTGAATTTTGGTCAAATTGAGTTCAATTGAATTTTGTTGAAATCCTGGTTGAGTAGAAATTCCATTGGTTGTGCAAACACATTCAGTTTGCAAACCTTTGCATTATTCGTAACAACTTTTTGGTGATACTCTGCTTTTAAAATTCATATGAAGAAAAATAAAAACAATTGTTGCTGCTTATAACTTAAATATATTTATTTGAAATAGGGATACAGATATAGGTACATGTGGCTTAGTCTTATGGATCAACTACTTTACAGGCAACTTTGAAACAAGCAATTACACTTCCGGTGTCGTCAGTCAATTCCAATTGAATGTCCAAAGAAATCTGCAAAATAGAAAGGACACACATTAGTAGGTTGTTATTAGAAAATCTCCACCCGTCAGCTAAATTTGTTGCTCACCTTGGGGTAGACATCGGTCACTGGCATCAATAGCTGATAAGTAACTTCTTCTTCTGCTTCAAGAGGACAGTAGGCTCCGATGAGGTTGTCACAACCAACAGCTTGATCTGCAGGTAGGGGGTACTTTACAGGAATCCCTACGACGTAGGCAGTGACAAGAGGAGTCACTGTTTCGGTATCTCTAGGAACTTCGAAGTCGACCTGAAGATTAGCATCTTCTCCACGAACTAAATTGCATGGGGGCTCGTCACATCCTTTAATACGGACCGCTAGAGCCTCGGGTCCAGAAGAACCTAGACAAATTGAAATGCATTGTTTTATTAAATAGGAAAATTTAATACTACATTTTCTTTTACTTGATATATACCACAAGCGTGGTAAATGAAAGCGATTGATGTGTTTTTTTTATTACTTATTTATACTTTAGCTTTTTCAGCCTTTTACGGACTGTTGTGTTTTGGACTAGCGCTATACTAATCCTAATAATCCAATGTGTTTGAAAAAAAGTGCAGATCTTTCCGTCAAATTACTAGTGACCGAAAGGCAGAAATAGGGCCTCAGATCAGTGAAACATCAACATGTATCATGTTTTATATTTCCCTTTCACTCACTGTAATGAAATGAGTGTGAGTGAAACATAAAACATGCCACATATGGTATTGATGTTGCTCTGGTCTGGAACGTCACATTTTTTGAACTAATTACTATCAATGGGGTTTTAAGGGGTATTAAGAATTAAAATAACCCTTTAGTTATGAAAGAGATCAAACAAATTAAAGAATAAGTTGCCTTTTGACGTCACATCTAGGGCTTCTGGCCTAGATGTGACTAAATTGGCCACTGTAGATGGCATATGCATAAGAGCAATCACTAGATCTGAGTTTATCCAAGAGTCTATTGCAAACCGCGGATATAAGTTGCCCAAAAATAAGAGTGACGTTATGAATCTGATTCACAAACATTATGAAGTCAAGAAATTTCTAATGATTTCTGCATTATGGCAGAAAATGTCTAATAATCAACATTGTCATTGGGGGTCTCTAAATGCTTTGGCTTTCCTAAAATATCACTATATTAGAGCAAGCAAATTTAAATAAGTTGTAAAATAATATGTAATTACTTAAATAATAAATAAATTTAAATAAATTACTTGATACTTTAGATGTTTATTATATTTTTCTGATTTCGGACCCGGATCCGTCAGGTTTATAAAATAATGATCCCGGGTCCAACGAGTATTAACACTTCGGGTTTTCACAAGCCCTGGTCAGATCCGATTCCTACCCTGATTTCTTCTATGAATTGACATCTCTTTTATACAACAGAGTGTAAAAGAGATGCATAAAACTGTAAGTGATAGGTCACTAACGTTACGTTAGTACATACAGCAAGTTTTGATATTGTAAACATTGTGAACTACGAAACATAAATACTACGGCACACGCCGTTAGATCGTGGTTAAACATCTCACGACGATAGTTAAAAATTATACCGTAAAAATTGAAAACCTAAATAGCTATATCTCTGTCACTTTTTCAATATTTAAAAAAAAAATACAAATAAAAACACTTAATAAAGAAAAATTAAAAAATGTGACTTTATATTAAAATGATTAAATATAATATTAAGTAAAAATTCTTACATTTCTGGACGGTAGTGGATAGTACTCCGAATGGCAGGAGAGCAGCAACGAGGAATAAAGCAATCATGATGATGTTCCTTAGCAACAGTTTGTTGAAGTCACAAAAATAATGTCCTCCTTCCAATTCTGTACAGGTTTATATACTCCCAGTAAAATAGTACACGTTCTGGGATCACAGATAAGAGAGATAGAATCTCCTAATTAATTATTACCTAAACTAAACCAGCACAGCTAATCAGAGGAACAACTGATAAATATCACTAATTAAATAAAATGTAATCTTTTGGTTCTCGATACAAAGTTACATACGTGATATTTTCAACTTTCAATTTGTTATTCACTTTTCTCTAAATGAATTTTTATTTTTAATTTATTTAACGTCGGCCTGTTGTCGAAGCTGAATTCTATAATCGACGACCTCCTACTACGTTGGCAATCACTACGGTATGGAAAAGAAAATGAGAAAATGAATGTTCCTTTGTACTAGTAGAATAGGGAATTGAACACCTGGCTGAGCGCTAGCTGTTATTTTGCCATTGCACCACTATAAACTGTACGCTAAAATATATTGTCTCTTAAACTAGAAAAGATAGAAAGTTGAAATTTGGGGTGTGTATCGAAATTTTAATTTTGCACATTTAACAAAAATAAGAACTACAACATTTGAATTCAGTAGTGGCTTAGCTATAGTTTTTGTTGCGTTTCTTTGTGCATTTTATTAATGTCATAAAAGATTATTTTATAATGTATGATACAGATTGGTGCAACATAAACATGCGACATCCAACATTTATATATTTTCATTCATAAGTTAACATTATTTAGACATGAGTGTACTAAATGTGTTGTACTTTTAACGTACAGAACAAAAGGGTCGAGTACCTACTCAGTCCCAAGTATAATCTCAGTGTTCGTTGACGTTCTTTTTAGTTGTGTTTAATAAATAAATAGTAATAATTGAAAATGGTGTTTAAATGGACAAATGAAATAGACCTAAACAATAGACCCTTGTCATACCATGTTTGACAAGAGTAATGAAGAGTTAGCAAATGCCTTGTTTTATAACTGAGTTTTATTACTTTTTTTTATATATTTTTTTTAAAGTAGGTTGAAGGAATTCTTTTGAAATATGAAAGCTTTCGACGTATTAAGTTGCATGTCGCATTAGTGTGGACGTGTTGTACAATTTCTTACAACAAATGTTGGATGTCACATGTGTAAGTCGCACGTATGTACCATACTTAATATATTAAGTATGTATTATTGTATTAGGTATTATATTTTACATTAAATGATCCTCAGATGCAGAAAACTGTGTTTAGTAAGTTCTCTGTTGGAATGACTTGCATCTCACAAAGTAGTGATCTCGACATCGATCTACAATAGTGGAAGAAAATTGAACATAACAAATAATTTTTGGAAAACGATCAATGCTACTCCAATTCCGAATTAAAGAATTAAAACCTTTCCAAATTAAATATTCACGCTTTAATCAGGAAATTAGTAAAAACTCAAATAATTAAAAATGATATACCTGTTTCGTTTATTCTCATACTACTAATACATCGTGCTTCTCGCTTACTCATATATACTAATTTAACATGAAAAAACGATTATATAAGAAAAAAAGTATTATTAAGTGGTTATTCCTGTACAGTTAATATTTTCAAAAATAATTTTTTTTAATTTCATTTTCGTAACGTATATTTAAGTACACATACAGAATATTTTAAGTAAATCCAGCGATTATTTTCGGAGTTATGTAAGTTGAAAAAAAATATATTTTATGAGTGCTTTTCAAACTTTAAATGCGTTTTTCTGACAACTTTATTTTTAAAATCGGTGACCAAGATTTCTCAGAAACGGCTGAACCGATCAGTCTCAAATTTTAACAAATGTTTTTTAAGTATATTTTTTAGTAATTAATCTATTTACTAAATATATTTTTTATATAAACAATTTAAGGCCAAGAATTGGGTAAAAATCGATTTTTTTTTTAGGAGCCGCCAATTTGTCAAAAAAAATTATTTTGCTTATTCCTTCGATTAATTACTAGATTATACATTACTTGAACGAAATCCGTTTGGTTTGATTTAATTACTGGTAAATAAAATGGTATCCTTACAAGATATTATTTATAAGAGTTATTACTATATAAATATGTAAAGTACATGTAATTTCATTTTCAGAAACTGTCTCCTAGATAAAACTAAAGCTAAAGTTCAAGCCCAGTGTATATTCAAGTATATAGAATAGTTAGTGTATGATTATTTAATGTTTAACAATGTAGACTAATGTTATATTAACAATTGATCAAAAATAATGCTGTAAATAAATTAATAAAATATTAATAAAATTCTTACATAAAGTTATTTATAAATAAATTTCATTATAAATTTGTTTTCTAATAAAAATCGATTTTATTTTTCAAAATAAATACTCTGTTTAAACTTCCCGCTTAATTTTATTGTAATTTCTCTGTCCAATCACAGCAGGGCATAAATTATAATTTATAACTCCGGTCATAAATCATAAACCGACTCCGCTTTTAATTCAGCAGTGAACCGTCGTTGCAATGTCTGTAGCTCATAAATAGGCCATTTCCTATGAACGAGTGAATAGAAAACGAACACGTTCCAGACAAAAAACTCATGATATGTAATGGAAATTAAGTCGAATTTACTCCAAAATGTTTACTGGGTTCATTTTAGATGATTCAGTCCAGAGTTGTCGTGGTCACCGCAAGATGCCTTTTTTGAGAGGAGCTCCGGAAGATCAGCTATAGCAGCTTTAAAATTATTTTTTTTACAAATATAAAAATGTTAAAATGCAGTTAAAAGTTACTGTTAACATTAATACATTTAATAGTTTTCTCAAGAAAAATTATTAAAAAATCGCTTTATTGGGACTAATAATTGTATATAACCCCGTAAGAATGAAACGCACACACCTACAAGATTATTAACATTGTCATTGTTTATTCCATGTTTTATATGGTGCTATATCTATTATAATTGTCTAAAGGCATTCTTTTCTCAAATGTGCGTCTACCCTAAGAATCTGTTGTCATTCATTTCTTTTCAGTATTTTCATGAGACATTAGAACATGTGATCATTTCCAGTAAAAACAGTGTAAGTGACAAGTGAAAAGTCATATCTATAAAACTCGTTCCATTATTTTAATTATTTGATTGTATTTGATAATAAGCAGGTGGTTTATTATTTGTGCAATCCCGCGGCCATGACAGCTGTTATTTTATTTTCAAGATAAACGTCCAGATTTACGTAGGAGCCCCAGGTGTTCGATAATGGCAACAGCCGCATGTCGATGTCGATGTCGCCTTTATTGATAACGATGCTATACACATAAGTGAGTATGTCTATATTTACCAATTATCTTGTGATTACAAATGTAATCTGAAATTAAATCTTTTATTTTTTTCTAATGTATTACATGACAGGCCTTAGGTTAAGACCAAAAGGCAGATATCGTACGATATAACTGCAGGTCGGAGTTCAGACGAATTGCACGCTACTCAAGTAAATCGTATGAGTGCATGAGACGGACGTATTTACGTAAGTTGTAGATGCCTTCACGAGCTGTATAATTCGTGCGTAAGGTATTTCGCACACGAGTGATCTGATTGCAAACTAGTCGAGCCGTGTTTCGTGATTCTATAGAATGTTTAACAAGAGCATAATAGGGGATTTTATTGTATCGTATTTGTATGTATGTATGTATTTAAATACTTTTGAATAGTATTTGTTCATATATCTGTTCATGATGTCATCACCCTGCGACCGAGAAACAGAGTCGCTGAAAATGTGGTCAAAACCAGTTTAGTTTCGTTCGTGCCGTGTGCATTCTCTCACTCGCACACACGTTCGTTCTCTTACTAACAACACAGTTCCATTCTCATTCGGTTCGGGCAGATTCGGGGCTAAGGTTTGCAATCAGTCGCCTCATATGCGGAGGACCTAAAGGGTTGTTATTTACATTGTTGTTTACCATTGTCTAGTAAGCCTAAATCGCAGGTTATCCTACAAGGTGTGGATACATCTACGACTTACGTAATTACGTGCGTCATATTCCAAGAGGATTTGCTTGCACGTAAGTGAGTCGCGCACGATTTATATGAAACTGAACTATCCTCTTTGCTATATTATAACGTTCCAACTGTATGTTTATATGTTTGTTTGTTGCTAAAATTCGTATGGTAGAATGAAAACGGCCCCATCAATGTTTTTGAAAATTTGCTATTTTTTAGAGAAAAAAATTCTAAGACTTTTGGCGTCCTCCAATTTTTCCCTGAATTCACTGGAAATCCGTAATTTTGGAAAAACAGTAAAAAAAAATCACTTTTTTCTATTTTACTTTTAATTAATAAAAGATAGAAGTTTGAAGTTTTGCATATGTATTACGGTGTTAAACGCTGACATTTTTCAAAAATTAGAATTTCAAAAATTGAATAGAAGGGCGTTGAGAAAATTATGGGGCCCGGTAGGAAACTTTGGGGAAGTTCATATTTTAGCCCATATTTTATCTTCTATTTGTACCGGGCTATTAATATTTTTATATATTTATTCAAATAGCTTATATTTAGAGCATGACACTGAAGATGTTAGAGAGATTATTATAATCTTTGAATATCTCGTATAAAGATATAAATCTTATTTTTACAGTGAAAATATTAATGGAATAAAACAACTAAAGAAAGAAGTTAGCAGCTTCTTCTTGAACTACATATTTCCTAAATTGGAATTAAATATTCAATATTATCATTAACAGTGATATGCCTCTTTTTTTGACCCTGTTTCTTATTATTCGTAAAAAAAACATGCTTCTGACACTGTTGTATGGGTTAGTTAGGTAGAAAAAATTAGGTAGAGGAGGTGGAGGAATTTAGGTATCTGGGGTACACATTTAAAAGAAACAACGAAGAAGAGGCGGAGATAAGAGAGGCAACGAAAAAGGCGGATTTAGCGATGAAACGAGTGTTGAGAGTAAGTGAAAATGTGTTTAGTGCGGATACCCGAGTCGAAATTTTAGACCTATCCTAACCCTAAAAGGGATCTATACTCCTCTTTTCATACTAAATAAAGTAAAGTAAACCTCTTCTCATCATAAACATTATTATATGACCCTGCCTTAGTCATAAACAAAATTATCATCCTATCGTTTTATGTAATTCAAACTTTGTAAACCTTATTAAACTTAAGATGTTCAAAAAGAATTTTTCAATACCTGCTATGGCTGTAACAAATAGATTCTACTGTTAAAAGATATGAATATGAAATAATGAGTTAGAGAGAGATAGATAGATGCAATAATGAGTTAGATAGAGATATATAATGTTATATTTTCTGGTATTTATGATTTCCTTCACTTAGTACTTAGATTTTGTTGAAGAAAGATTTAATCTTTGTGTGCTAAATAATAAATAAAAAACATGTTTTATATATCAGTTAATAGAAATATTAACAATTAAAAAAGTCATTTTGTCTCTTTAATTATTAAAGGGATTCAACGTTGTACACATTCTAAATGCATGTGACATCACAACTGCTGCCAACCTTACAGCTCATAAATCTCTGCTAAGTGTATTTATATATCAAAATATTAAATATTATTTACAGCTATTTCAAGGAACAATCAAATTTCAATATTATGTCTGCCTTAGCAGGGTTAAATAAAATAAAAACTTATTATTCTTTGATTGGACTTGATTATTTGACTACCAACAGCTACAGAACATTAGCACAGCACTGACCTACTCAACAAATAACTGAAGTTAAAATGCATTTCACGTCATACAAATATGGCCGACCATTTCTAGCGCTAAAACTATAATTCAAACTTTTAATTGCTATATCTCCGTCAATATTTAGATATTTAATAAAATAGACACGTCAATACACATTTATTAACATCATTTTCAATCAACAATTGAAAAATCGACCACTAAAAAATGAGGACTCAAGCCAATTGCTTATTTTTTAACCCTTAGTACGAAGAGGTAGTAAAAACTTACGTTTAGTGGAGACAATTTAGAAATTAAAAATGAATTTAAAAAGTGCCGCTTGCTTTTAAATGGCAGCACTTACCGATACAAAATTAAATATTTTTTCTAATAAATGGTTGTTTTCTAATAATTGATTAAAATAAATATCATAAACAATTTTTTTTATATTATATGTAATTAAAGGATATATTGAAATCTAGGTCGTTTTACTTTTTAATATATGCCATATTATTACTTATTTAATTTAATTTAATTTATTATTATTCTTATTTTATTATTATTATTATAATTATTTATTCAATTAAATTATACAAAATTTAGCGTTTTTCGAAAAAAATTAAGTAGAAAAAAATATATTACTAAGTTCGAAAATAAAAATGTTAAAAAGACTGTAATATATTATTTCATCATTTCTTTACATATTGCAAAAAAAATTATAAATTTTAATTGTCTGTACCGAAATAATTTTTTTTTTTTTTTTTTACAAGAATATTACAACTAAGCGTGGCTTATCTAGTAATTTATATATAAAAAAAAGTTAAATATAATTGTTCAGTTCTAGTCCACTGACTAGTTCCAAAATTTTAAAAACGTGTGTGGTTTGTAGTAGCAGAATCACAGGGTCAAGTCTTCCGGCTTAGTCCTCTTCAATCTGCGCAGATTCTCTCTGTTATTAAGCAGCTGCAGAATTTCTTCATTCTGGTGGTTCTGCAGTCGCAGTAGATGTTTGCTTGCTGCCTTCCTGACTTCTTCGTCTACGGTGGCCATCTTTAGATCACGGTGTAAATTGTCATTCCGTATGTACCAGGAATAAATGACTGCGAAAATAGTACTGG
The DNA here is from genome assembly GCA_963678705.1 of Panorpa germanica. NCBI lineage: Eukaryota > Metazoa > Arthropoda > Insecta > Mecoptera > Panorpidae > Panorpa > Panorpa germanica. The sequence goes on along the minus strand of OY783207.1, from coordinate 24,831,073 downwards.
ATATTGGCCTTACCTTACCTTTACCTACAAGCATTATTAATTTGCTAAAGCGCGAAAAGGTAAACTTACCTTTCTAAAAGCAGTAAAATAGCTCACAAAACATTGCATATTAGGTAAAATCGTTTAGCCGATGATTTTTGTTGTGTTACATAAACCTTAAATGTACATAACTGGGTGTAGCGGGTATATTTTTCTCTTTCCATTACACATCCTTAAAATGCCTTAGATTTTATTTTTTTTATTAATATAATAAAAAAAAATTTTATCTTCTAGAAATGTTTCCACATAAGACACAATTTGGTTTGGGATTTTCTATTACTTTTTTATTACGTGTTTAATGTAATGTATAATAGTTTCATTTTCTATTGTTTACTTATTAAATATATTTGGTAAATTGTGTTTTTTTTAAATTATAATCAAGAATAACGGCGAGGGCTTCCGACCAAGCAAATCTGCACCCAGTTTTCTAGCTACATGTTTACAAAGTCTTTCTATCATGGTCTTGGAAATCTATTTTTTTTTTAAATTACTTATTGCTACTTTCGTGCCTATCCTACATATCAAAATAATTGTTTTTACTCCGTTATTATTTATTATTAAAAAAAAAAATTAAAATTGTTATGATATTATTTATTCTATCACTATCAAGATTGAGTAGTGTTAATATGCACAATGGCCGTAGTATGTATAATGGCCGGGCGGCCATTTTCCAGTTATCATTTATTTTTTATTAATTACTCGCTTAATATATTAAAACTTTGTGTTGATTGAAATGTTTGACATTTCATTTATAAATACATAGCATATATTCTTTGACATACTAATATTTTAATATGGATATAAAGTGAATAAACATTTAAAAAATGTAAGTAAATATATGGATGTGCATGAATTTTAATTATTTAATTACTTATATTTAAAAAACCATGTAAACATGTTTGTTATGTTCATCTACATTTATTGATTCTAGGTAGAAGACGCAGAAAATTTGGTGAAACACAAGTGAACAGGATGTCTAATTAAAATACATCACAATTTGCTTTCCTCTATTGACTGATAAACAATACCCCATAATAAAGTCTGTTACGTGCTCTATAAATACATATTATTTTAATTACTTTTATGTTTTCTACAAAATAAATTACCTGAAATTTAAATGTGTCATTACTATTAATTTAATTAATATTGCTAGTAAGTTTTTTCTTATATTGATTACTCATTAATTCTAATTATTTGTGATATATATGATTAAAAGTATGAGTAAAAAATGAAAATTTATTTAATTGGCTTTGTTGATAATAATTTAATGAATTTGCAGTACCCTCCACTTTCAAGTCACATTCCGCAGATCTGAATTTCTATTTTAAATATTTTAGAAACAACTTAGGTTATGGAAACCTGTTTCTTCAAATTACGGCCACTCTTCATTGCTTTCGTGCTCTAATTTTTGTACAACCTATCAGTTCATTTACTAATGCTCCATCAGGTGTTTTGCAGCGAACTGCCTTATATATTTTTGATTCAACCAACAATGGGCTATTACTTTGGTCATGACAAGACTGCATGTGGATGCCTGTAAACTATATGCTGCAAAATCAATAAAATTATTATTTTTTCTACATTCAATTATTAATTGATGTAGTGACAATGTGTCACTAGATCTATTCTATGTTAATATAGAGAGTATTATAAATACGCTTACCTTCAATATGTCTCAATAAATACTCTATATAGCCAGATACGTCGTATCTCTTCCTACGTCTACTACATGGGATTCTCTACTAACTATATTTTTTACAAGACTGAAATTTTGTGAACCAACAGAAGCTAATCGTGATTTTACCCAGTAACACTCAATTTCTGTAGGGAAGATTGTTCGCTTTTGCGATGGATCCAAAACAGAAAAGTCAATACATGTTTACACCCACCTTAAATAACAATAAATAAAAATTAGAAATATATATGTATAAACAATGTTTGTATTTATTATTTGTAATTGAATATTCTCACCTAAAGCTGCAGTACAACAGTAGTTAGCTCTACCACATGATTTTTATTGTTTATACGATGTTCTGGACATATTTCAGCCTGAAATACATTTATTACCTTCTCGCTGGAGTTTTACACATCCAATGGTAGTATCACCATAACAGTCACATGAAAAACTGTAAATAAATAGATGTTTCGTATTTTAGAATACAGTGTATGATTTAATATTTTAAGTTTAGTATAACATTCCATATATCGTTCCATGTGAGACATTCATATTTTGAGGTTAAGTTGTTTCAAACCACAGAGTATGAAGAACAATTTATTTAAAAAAAAAAACTAAAATTAATATAATTACCTTTGCTCCTTAGCACCACTTGTTTCGTGGGAACTAAATCTAGAACCTCTTGTTAAAAAAGTTGTTAACATATATGTGTCAACTTTAGGAAGAGATCCTGAATTAGCCTTTTCAAAGTTGTTTAAATTCATTATTATTACAAATAAATAAAATCTGTAACCAAATTCTAGATTTTACAATGTGCAATACTTATATTTGTGAAAAAAAAACAATGTTTATTAACTGAAAAATCTGGAAAAATCACTGTGTTATGACATCTGAAGAGAAGGAAGGGTGAAGGGAGTGAATTGTAAACATTTTGAAGGGTACTCCCTTCACCCTTCCTTCTCTTCAGATGTTGAGTCGCCGAAAATATTAGTTCATTGGAATATATTATTCCAACAGGGGTCGCCTAAAGCGGTTTATTTCATTTCGAATAATTTTACTCTTAGTGTAATAATCTAAGTGTAAACCTTTAATCATTAAAGGGCTAAAAATGGCTATTTCAATTGTTATTAATAATAAATAACGTTAATAACTTTTCTAATATAGAAAATTGAATGAAAATAATTAGATATTTGTAATTTTTATGGCCAACTTAATCAATATACATTGCAGTTTTATGTAAATTCAGTTAAGGTTCACAACCCAATTGGTAGCGTAGAATACATATTATTGAGTACTTGCAATACTACTGTGATGACATCCGGCATTTTGCGTTCACTGCTTCCTCAGTTTTCTATCTGATTCTATCGTTGTGTATCTACCGCCAATTTATACAGTTGTTTGCTTAAATTAGTTCTTATATTAAATTATTTGTACTTAACAACAAAGCTATCTATTTATAATAGCACCTCCACAAAGTAAGTTGACAAATACCATTCTATTTTTGGGTAAAAAAGACTTCTATTAATTTTTATTTTGTGCCTTTTCAAAATGGAAGCACCTAGCAGAACAAAACGAAACGTAAGTGTTAAACATCTTTACTCAAATTCAGAAGACTCTAATGAATATTCGGATAATGAAGCTTGTAATTATGGGCGAAAGAGTAACTACACAAGAAGGCGAAAGCGCAGAAACTCAAATGAAATATCGGAAACGTCTTCCAAACGTTCTAAAATTGAAAATGGCGGACGGATTTCCACGTCTTCTGACGGAGATAATTTAAAAGTAATTAAAAAGAGAGATTATGTAACTAGAAGACCAGAAAGTTTTAATCGTGGAGCTGTCATGGCCAGAGAAAATAGATTAAAAAAGAAACAATATGTTGCAGATTTAGAAGGTCAGGTTGACTATTATAAAAATGAAAATAAACAGCTAACGCGTTTGCTAAAAAAGGAAAGCAACTTGGTACAGGAGCTGAAGAATGAAAAACAGTACCTAAAAAGTGTAATTGAAAATAGTAAAGAAATAGGAACATTGTTAAAGAAGTTTCGTGGTGTTATCAATGTAGATGACGAAACAAACGAACGTCCAAGTCCCCAATTACCAAAGAAAGTACCGATAGCCCGTAAAACAGCATGCTCATTCGCAAATTGTATAAAAGATGAACCAGATACGTCATTTGAATCAGCAATAGTTAATGGCTTAATACCATATGCAAGTTCTTCTCCATTGCTTTCAGATACTATTAAAGACGAATTCTTTGAAGATGATTTTAACAATTTGGGCATCAATTTTCCAACACCACAATCATTAAGTTCAGAAGATCTATTTTTAAATGAGTTCAGTTTATTGGATGTGCCTGAACTTATATCGCCCTTGTCACCTGAGGATTATGGATTAACAGAATCGTCAACTGGGGAACCATATCATGTAGAAGAACATAACTACACAACAAAAGCACATAACGATACTGCTGGAGTTTGCTTCCACATCGTTGGTGGAAAAGTTTCATTGGAATTTTGCTCAAAATGTCATTTGAGTGCAAAGACTGACTATCTTAACCCTGAAAATACAGAATCGAGTGAATCTGAAGATTACTAATTGGGACATTGTGTATATTTTCGAAAGGAACATATTGAGTCTTAACAGGTTGAAAATTGTCTGTATCAGATTTTATTCATTAACTTATATTTGTTAAATATTTTTAAGAGTAATGCAAGTACCTCTATCATGTTCATGAAATTTATTTCATATTTTTTATATTAATATTTCATTAATTTGCGTTTCAATTTATAACCACTTCATTTGTTTACAGTTAATGAATATTAGTTTGTAGTTATTTTGGTATTAATTAATTCATGGCAAAAAATATTAGAATCTGCTTCAATATTTCAGGAGCGGACTCGGGACGACAGTATACTTTGGATTATTCCATAAAAAGGTGGGATTCATACTAAACATTTATTACATTTCATTGTCAGAATACCCTTAAATTCGAGAATAATATCATTGAACTTTTACTTCAGCCTTTTATTATATAGCCATTTTATTATATAGTATACATAAGTCGTATTCTGACATCGAATTGTGATGAGTAAAATGAAGTTTCCAGACTTGAAGAGTCGATAATTTATTAAACAATATTTTGCTATTAGTTTCAGCTAATGAGGTGACGATGTGTTGGATAATTAAGTTGGAATTACATCATTAAATAAAGCACGGGTTAAGTATGATTGTATCAACCGTTTTATTACTTTTCTTCCATAAATTTGAAATCTTAGACTTTTCTTAAGTATATATTAAGTAATATTTTAGTTATTTTATTTAATAAGAACTATTAATAATATTTATTTTTGTATAGAAACCACAAGTGTTGCAGATGATACCAAGACATCAAGTAATAAATGTAACTACAATATTTTCTAATCTGTTTGACCAGCATTTGGATATTGCAATTAGCATAATGATTTTGTTCTACTACATACTTAAGATTTGTCCTTATTTCAAATTTTATTTTACGTTTCATGACTAGAGAAATTGATCAAAAAGAAATATTAAATCGAAGAATTCTACAATCATGGAAATCAACAGGAAGTTTGAAGATTTTTGATGTAGTTACTAATGTAACTTATGTATATGAAATAAATTTTTTTTTTTTATTAATTTCCTGTTGATTTAAATGGTTTTGTAAAACAATTCGGATGATAGTAATACCATTTTTTTTTCCTTTCTCTTAAATTAATTTAATGTATGTTTACATTTTTAAAGTTTCAGAAACCTTTGATACTGTCTTCCAGAGTTCTTCATAATATTTTTGCCATGAATTATTTTAATGTATGGTGGGTATATTCCATTAAAATATTAGGGTGTTTCTTTGATTCTAATAAATAATATTTAACTAATTAATTAATTTGGAGTGGAATTGAAATAGTTGTAAGTCAGAGTTATTACTAATATTATATGTTATCATGTAGGTAAACTTTAAATATGACTAATTAAATTTTCTAATCGTAATATCTGTAATATGTTAGAATGTTGTTCCAAAAAAAATATATAGTGATATAGTATAATTAATGTAAGGAATAAAATTAATTACATGTTAAATTTTCGTTTTATTTATATATATTTTTTTTTTATTAACTGGGTTAATTTACAATCTTTTACAATTATATCCTCATTATAATGAGTTTTTTACGTGTAGCAATGCAATTTAACAAGCTCTTTGTTAATTGAGACCCGAATAAATGATATATTTCATGAAAAAATTTAAACGTTTAATAAACACAACTTGAAATGTTAGTCAATGTCAATTGCACTGTATTTGTTCTCATAAATGCCTACTACTGCCTAATTATTGAAAACACTAAATTCTTAATCAAAATTACACACCACACATTAACAACCCTGACTTTCTTGTAAAACGCTGCTTCACTCCATTTCTCTCTGAGACAGCACGATAAAAGTTAATAAGTTAACACTTATTTAGCAATATAATACAAATACACCGTACAAAATATGATAAAGCCAGAACATCAATGCTGGTTTTTGCTTTTTTATTTACAAAGAGAGAACTAGCAGGACTCTAGCTTAGGGGTTAAGAAAGAAAGAGAGGTCTACATAGAAATAGTTAATGGAATCTGAGAAAAAGTGCCATCCATCATTTGCAAAATCTAATGAGATCTAATTTAGGACTTACACAAATTGCTGGTTTAGAAGTATGCTTCAGGATGTGAGGGGTATTGAACTGTCATACCAATTTATACCTTTGTTGCACTTCTAAAAATTTGTGGTTTTTCTAAATTACGCTCATTTCTTCATCAATACACGACATCTATTCCATCAAAGCTGAATTGTGTTACGCTGTTATTTCATTAAAATACATATTTAAACTAGAAACACAATTTAATAAGTATTAGTAAGAAATGTATTGATTAGCATGCAATTCTTATATATATATATTTAAAATAAAATATTTTACGTTCAAAGAGTCAGTAAATAAGCCATTAAAATTGCAGTATTTATGTTAAGAATACATACTTAGTATAAAAACTTGCACACAAATTAATATTTAATTAACCTTACAAAAAGAATCAGGTATTGTGTTTAATTAGAGATATTTATTACTTATAAAAAATTATAATTGACTAGTTTAAGTAATATTGTATAATACAAATCAATTAACAGACATTTAAAAAATATTAATATAAACAAATGAGTACGTGCATTACATATCAAATAAAATCGTGTTTAAATAATTTCCCAATCACTGTCTACTGCATCAGATGAAACATTTCGGCTATAATTTGGTAAAGGAGTATTAATTTCTTCTACATCTTCTGCTACGGAAATATTTTTTAAATTCCATACATTTGGAATAGTAACACATTTTGGAAGCGGCTTTGGTGCTTCTTTTGGAGATTCAATAATTACATCTTTTGTTTTATCTATTTCTTTTTCAGATACATTCAGATTCACTTCTTGTTTAGTTAAATTTTCTTTATGTTTAGTTGTTGCAGAGTCTAATACAACTCCTCCATTTGATTTTACTCCGTTCTTTGTCTTTTCTTCAGCTGGTGTGACAGTAAAATCATTGTTAGATGAAATGTCGATATCATACACTTTTAAAAAGAGTTGTTCTTTAGATTCAATATCTTTTTTAATAGATTCAGGGCTACGAAGATCTGGTACAATAATATCATCTTTGGTGCAGAAACTCAAATTCATTATATTTGGTTTTGTCGTTGTGATGCCTTCCGGTTTATTATCTTTTTTGCTTGACGTAGAGCCTACATCATTAATATTCTTTCTTGCATTTTTTGTAGATCTTCTTTTATTTCCAGATTTAAATAATATATCCTCATCAAATTTCTGTTCGCTAATTTTATCATAAATATCTAATTTGCTGTATTTATTTTCCAAAGTAACTAAAACATCGGACGAGCTGTTCACAGGATCATTTTCTGCAATTCCAGTCGTAATATTAATTTTAGATACATGTTTATCATTTTTTAATTGGTTTTGAAAAGATTTATTATCTGAAATTTGTATAGAGTTAATATCTGTAGGTAATTCTTTAATAGGCGGCAATTCAAAACATTCCTCAGCATTTACAACTGAATTGACATCTGTGCATGTTTCAACGGGATGATCTGTATAATTAAACTCCTTCAACGAGTTTATTGTGGAGATAATTGGATTTGCAATTAAATTGGCTAAATTTTCATTTGTTTTAACTACTATACTTTCCGGTTCCGTTGACATTCTTATTAAAGTCCTCTGTCCTTCCAGTACAAATATTTCAGAGCCACAAACACATGCTGATAATATTCCTCTAAATTTACTAATTATTGCTGTTACGAAATGGTGATTATGATCCAGAATGTACATAACATTATTAGTATAGGTAATAATGTGTGTATTTCGAAATAATAGCACCTTACCAAAGCTTGGAAGGTCAGTGGTTTCCATTTTTGATAATGTAGGGTTTAGTAGAAATATACTTGTCTTAGGATTGCATAAAGTATCCTTGAAAAGAAGAGTCTTCTCGACGTTTCCTTCACTGTCAGCAACCCAAATCCGATGTCCAGGACGACTGCAATATACTTTTGCTGGAAGTCTTGGAAATGTATTTGGAGCGAACACTGCCCCAAGATACGCTAAACATTTTCGGTCTTTTTTACCCACTTGACAAACGTTCCATTTACAGTTTTCCCTCTCAGTGACTATTGTGCGATAAGTAGTAGCCACAAGAAGTTTGGGATGACTATAACTAAGTTGAACAATTTCGTAGGATTCATTAAGTATTTCAGATGATTTACAAATGTGCATAGAAAAATCCAACTCAGTGATAACAACACAACCTTTCTGATCGCCAGAAAATAATTTCATTCCATTTTTCGCCCATTCCAGACAAGTTATTGGTGACAAATGTAAGTCACTTATACAATATCTTTCTACAGATTTCTCTTTGGGTCTTATTCCTACTGGTAAATTATTTGGGATGCTTTTTGGAATTGTAAAAATACTAATCAAGCCATTTACTGTACCACAGGCTACCATGTAATCTACACTGGATACTATTTTAACACATGATATGGAAGCAGCAGGGCCCTCACATCTTAATCGTTGTAGTTCCTTTGTTTGTCGTCCATACCAAAAAACAATACCAGCATTTGTTCCTAGAGCTATATAATCTGGCAAAGCATCTACACACGTCAAACTTAAATCTGACATAAATATACCACTTGTGTATTTAGTTGGTATTTTATTTAACAATTCTGTTAAAGGTGCCCATTCTCTTAATAGAAAAATATCATTAATTGCGTTGCTATTCATGTTTAAGTCAACTAACTATTCACTTATTCAACCTTATGGTAATTTTTAATAATTTTCATATTTGTTGTTATATTACACTTGACAATTGACCATACTTGCTGCAAGATTGTTGCTAGATGAACTAGCGACATCTGTTTCAAATAACTTTTAACATTTAGATAATATTGTTTACGTCGATATAAATAATTTAATTGTTTAATCATAAAAATTATTTTCATATATATATATATCATTCATATATATATATAAATCTTATGTATCTGGCAACTATAAAAATTAATTTTATAGTTATATAAAGAGTATTTTTATAATAATCGTAAACATTGGTTATCTAGGAAATAAACCTATATATTGACTATATTGTAGTATTTAATAAATTTAACTTGTCTACTAAGTTGCAGCGTTCTAGGCGCAAAAGAGTTTATGGTCGCCATTTTTAATTTTAAATTGTATTCTTCAAATTATATTTGATTCTCTGAATGTGAATTTATCTAAGTCAATTGTTTATCAAAGATATAGTTTACTTGCAACAATTTCTTTACTTTTACTTTAACACATTTAGTTCATTGAATTAAAGGAACTCGAGGTCAATGAATTTTCTTAATTTTACTTCTACTTCTGTGCAATAAAGTTTATTTAAATATCATAAATATGCATTTTACAATATAGGATTTTTTAATTCAACAAGAAAGAAAAACAGTTTTCATATCATGCAGGCTGGTAGTTGGCCAAGTAAACTTTCTTATCTTCTACAGTTACACAGATATCCAGAATCGCTTTAATTGCTTGATTGTCAATTCCTTTTCCTGCAAAACACAAAATAAAATTCTCTTCTCATTCTCCCAAAATATTACGTACAACACAATCATGGAATGGAATGACAGGTAATAAGCTAAAAATTTGTATAAATTTTTGTATTGATATTTTATAAGTTCTCTCAAATATCTCATAGTATCTCGTGTACGCAAGTTGTATTCAGTATTTTTTAAAAGTCATTTTCAAAGTTTATGCATCAACAATACATTTCCTTAATATTGGTAGCTTAACAAGATGCTCTAGTTGTGCTTTTCAAAGACATGATATATTAAATAATATTTAAAAAATATATCAAATGGTCATGATATATTAAAAAATCTTCTCAATTTAGACAAAATCGAAATTATTTTTAAAACGTTCTAAATTTCTATTTCATGTGCATCAGTGCATGCCATCGAAGACATTTTGTGAGCAAACCTATTTTAGTTGTAGCGATTTTTTCGTTTTCGTTCGCTAGTAAACTACTTTTCTACCGAATTAGAAAAAATTTAAATACGAGTATGATGATAATTGTTGTTAATTTAATTATCAAAAACAGCTTTAATTATCAGAACAGCTGTGAAGCGAGATATTAATAATTAAAATGCACATATTTACCATGTATGGAACCTACAAAGTATAATATTGTGAAAAAAGAAGCTGTTTTTTTTACATATATCACAATTAGGTGAAGTGTCCTATTTTGTGACGTTTCTATCACTATTGCACTTCAATTATAGTTTATTTAAATATTTAAAGTAATATTCATGTTTTGTGTGGAGCATACAAAACCGCTCCCAATGGCTGATTAATAAAGACTGTTATAAGGATGATAAGAAATAAGACAAAATAAATTAATGAGTTTTTCTTTTTATTTTAATAATGTTTAGTACTTATCCTTTTATTACAAATTATTACATTTTTATTGCTATTTTTGTTTTTCATAATAAACTTTTTTTTAAATATAAAAAAGTTAATATCTTATAATATATTCATTCATGTTATTAAATATTTCTAAATTTTATATAATGGAATAAATTCTATTTAATAAGGGCATCAGATTTTGAATCTCAATTTTTATTTATTTAATATTTTATAAATATTAATAATATTTTTAAATACTCTACAAATTTCTGAACGGTGTTTTTTGTCAAAATTGACACCTACAATTTTATTTACTAAATATCACTAATTTTTTTAAGTCTTACGTTGTATTGATTTAAGTAATAATGGCGGCCACAAAATTTAATTGCTATTATAAAATTAAATTCTTCTTGATATTTGAGTGCCTACAACCAGGCAACACGATTACATCTTCCAATTTAATTTTTAAGGAAATTTAAATAAATATGATTTCAAATACAACCCAAGATAATGTTAGAAAATTACTTATTTATATAATATGCAGCGATGAAAATATTGTTAAGAAATTCAAATAAGCAAATTAATTTAAACTCTACATCCCTGTTTACATCAACAATAATTTAATGAAGCGAATTATTTTACGAATAATAATTGAAATACAATTTAAAATTTTAATAATCATTTGTAAGTTGCCAATTAACATTTGCAAATAGCATTACGCCTGAATATATACAACCTATCTCACATGATAATAAATTTTAATGCATTGTTTTTACAATTGTTATTTTATTGATAAAATAATATAAAAATAAGACGTTAACAAATAATTTAATTTAAAATAATTCTTAACCGCTGAAACTCTAATCCAAATGAGATTCAAAAATAAATGCTTCGTTCCACGGCATTTTAAAAAATAATTACCTTCAATCAAATAAATAAAATAATAAGAAACATATAACCAATCTCCGTCATTTTAAATACTATTTATAATTTAAATAAAATACAAAAGAACTGTTATTACGTATTTCGATAACAAGGTATTTACTTTAAAAGTTGTTACTGTTAAATTTCAATATTTATTTTTTGTAACCTATTCGTTTCATTTGAAATATCCTCTTTTTTTGTATCACCTCTACTTATTAATATCTTATAATTTTAAGTCTTATTGGTTTATGTTTAATACTTTATAACGATTTTTTTGTTCATTTTCTAATTAATTTCACATTTTTATACGTACAATAAGTAATCACTATGATTTATAAACAGTTTACTATAATTGCTAAATCGATACTATGCATTTCATAACAGTATAATAATTATTTTGTTTTTAGAAGAAGCTATCATTCATTTTTAAATTTCATATATTTTAAATTTTTAACGTGAAAGTAATATTATTCTACAAAAAACAAATTAACAGGGGAATGACAGCTTATACTTAAAACATATATTTTTAATTTTAATAACTATTGGAAAAATATACCTCGTATTAAATTACAAATAAAATATTGTAATAAAGCAATCTCCAACATTAATATTAGTAAATATCATTTGATTTGGTCAACTACAAGTATGTCAATTTCGTTGCACTCTTTAATATAATAAGACCAAAAATATATAACATGTACAGGTGAATTTTTTATTACCACAAAAACTTTTAGTAATTGCTATAATATGACAAATATTGGAATGTTTGACTTGTTTTAAAGTAGCTTTGTTTTTGTTTTTAAAGTAGTATACAAACGAATTATTTGCATCTTTTTTCTTTAATTTATATGAACAATATTTAACATATTTTGATCACTTGTATTAAAGTATATTACTTAAAATTCCGCTTTTAATTTTTTGTTGAGACACTAAACCAATAAGAGAAAATATTCTTTACACATGGTACATAACTTTTCATATTCTTTAAGTGATTCTAACATTTAAGTACATAGAAAATTTTATTTTAAATTTGTCAGTAATATTTAATATTCTACAACTATAAAATTCAATTAAAACAAATTAACGAGTGGCACAAACGTGAAGAAATACTATAAATATCTAAAATTTGCGCAGCAGTCATTTAAGTTTAACTATTTTGCCTTCTTTAAGATTTCAATTTAAAAGTAAGTATGCAGTATTCGCTCGAGACAGTATTGTTTTTATTAAGTAGAATATAAGTCAGTAAATACTTTCTTTAAAAGGTTATTGTAAACTGGTTCTTGGCTTTTTCCACTATTAGTTTTTTTTAGTGCTCTTCCTTGAAAATTCCTTTGCAAAAGTATTGGCTGAACTGTGATAGCCTACAAAATAAAAACAATCATGTCTTTGAGTTGGATCATTAATAACCACAACCCATTTAAACAATTCTACGGTTATATATTCTATAAATACATATTTAATATTAGTATTATGTATCTCATACATTCCACTGATAAGGAAATATTAGAACCATGTGTATAATTTTCCAAGTTTCCTAACTTTACATTAGACAATATTTACTAATAAATAAATAGGAGTACAAACTTATAGTAGTTTTGCACTAAGTGTTTACCAAATAACAAATAATATACATATTATGTGGGTAATGGGCGTAAAGTATTGTAGTTAGACAAGTATAAGTTTAAGTACGTATTGTTACAAATAAAATTAACAACTACTTTTTCCTAAACAACTAAAATTAAATATTAAAAAATAAAGTTTATCATAACAAGAATACTATCGACGAAACAAACAACACAATATAAATAGGACGAGGACAGACTACGTATTTCTTCATAAGGTTTATCTATTATATATGATTCTCGAGTTGTCTGGCTTTATGTAATATTTTTTTCTGGTGCCCCACTAAAGTAACGCCCATGTTCGTCAGCTGCGCAGCTGTGAGCCTCGATACCTGAACGGCAGTTGTTAAATTCGCGGAATGGAAATTCGGTAAATATTTTGACATTTTAATATTTGAAAGCCATTGTTCCAAATTTCTAAACTCATTTAAGTTTTCTGTGGATTTTGTTTCTTCTTCTGGAGATAAAGTAGCTGTTCGAACGTTTGTCGCCATTTTCTTTAAAGCTTCTGGACACCTCACCAAATTATCTAGAGTTGATGTGATATTACTAAATAGCGGCCTATGTGTTCTCTGCTTCTGCCAACAGTCCAGCATTAATTGATACATAGCTTCTGGACACTCCATTGGTGCAGGCAGTCGATATCCTTTTTCTATTGATTTTATAACATCCTGGTTTGACCAGTTCCAGTAAGGACGTTCTCCGTAGCTCATGACTTCCCAGAGAACTATACCAAAACTCCAAACGTCGGATGCTGAAGTGAATTTCCTGAATGCAATAGCTTCAGGCGCGGTCCACCTCACAGGGATCTTGCCTCCTCGAGTGGTATACGCTTCAGTATTATTTTCAATTTCTCTTGACAACCCAAAATCAGCGATTTTACATATTAATTGAGCATTAACTAGTACGTTTCTAGCTGCTAGATCTCTGTGGACGTAGCTCATGTCAGACAAATAAGCCATCCCGCTCGAAATTCCACGCAGCATCCCAACTAGTTGCAGAATTTGAAATTTACCATCATTGGCTCGAAGAAATGTATCCAACGAACCATTTTCCATGAACTCGGTTATGATCATGACAGGATACGATCGTGTTACAACCCCTTGGAGATATATAACATTAGGGTGCTCGAATTGACCCATTATGCTAGCTTCTGTGAGGAAGTCGTAACGACTTTTATCACTGCTTCCTGGTTTTAGGGTTTTTATAGCGACATCCACTTCATTTATATCCGGAAGTAGCTTCAATCGTCCCCGACACACATCGCCGAATTCACCACCTCCAATGATAGCTTCAATGGTAATGCAGCCAGCGTCAATTTCACGTGCAAATTCTCGAATAGCTTGTGTTGGATCTTCGTAGGTGTGTGGATCGATGTAAGAACGATTCGCAGAGAAGAGTGGGGTGGTTACATTGTTCTGGATGGTTTTAACAATGGGAGTCGTATCCATTGTGCCTTCATTTCCCGTGTAGTCCAATTTGAGAGGACAATGATTCTTGTCCAAATCATCTGAACTGCGAGATCGAAGATATAACACTGTCGCCACTATGCCAATGACAAGGATGAAAACAACGGCCACTGTTGCTCCAGCTACAACCCGAACTTGCACATTATCTTCGTAAGCTGGCGGTGAAACGCTGGTCAAAGCAGTTTGTCGATAAATAGGATCTCCAAAGGCACCCCAAATATTATGCTTTTTGATACGTATTTGGAACGCATATTCCGTTGCGGGGGTCAAGTTTCTGATCTCACGATAATTTTCTCTTACGACGACGGAACGATAGATGGAAGTGTTGTAAACTGTATCCGAGGAAAATACTTGACTTTCTCGGGAATACCATCTTATTTCATATTGATCATCTTCCTCATTGTTATTCCAAGTCAACAACGCACTGTTACTTGTGATGGATGTTACTTTCAATTCAATTTTATCATTCTTAACAGTCGATTCTGTCGTTACAACAATTTCCGAGAAATCCAAGCTCGTGCTATGAGAGGCGTCATGCTCCGTAACGTTTTCCAGAGTTACTTTACCAGCTACTACATTCCGGCGAACCGTCCTGGATGATATTTGGATTCTATAAGTAGTGGACGCACGTAGTTTGGACAGCGTTACTTTAGTGTTTGTGAAATACTTATCACCAGGCGTATAAACAACATGCTGGTCACATTCAAAGCACTTCACACCATAAACGACAGCCTCGATGTCTGTTTCCGTTACAGGGGGCGCAGCCTTTGGTCTCGCCCAAGTCAACACAATGCTGCCGTAATCAGCGTGCAGAAGGGTTAGATTGTCCGGAGGAGATGGTGGATGTACACAGGGCTGGGTAATATTAATCAAAGTTCCAGGAATCGCTACACGGGAATATCCCACATTGCAGCGACACATCTCAGCTCCTGGATGTACCGAATTTGAATTGGCGGGACACGAACGGCATTTCTCCATATCTACTGATCTGTATGTCCCCACAGGACACTTATCGCAAGTCTGGGTGTCATGATCTGGTTGAAATCCGCTTTTACATCGACATGCGCCGGTCGGTAGCGTCCATTTCCCGTCCCCTTTGCAGAGGTAGGTCGGTGTATCCACTACTTCCGCGTTATCCACGCAGTAGCCGCTGGTTTGCTCAATCACAGTGATTTCACGTCCAGTCGGGGTTTCGTTAAAATGTGCGAAGTTGATTGTGACAGCTGGACAAGTTATGTAATAAACACGAATTGCTAAGACGCTGATACAAGCGCCCTGGTCTCTGAACGCAAAGTAAACCCCTTTCTTGGTCACGGCGATACTTTTAACCTCGATGTTGATATTTACCTCAGTGTTTGTATTGAACCTGCCATCTCCAGCGGCAATTCTGCCGATCAGACTGTAGCTTTCCGGTTCCCATGGCGGGGGTTCTCTGGTGGCCGCGTCGAATTCGTAAAATAGTAAACTAAACGTCTCCTTACACGACAAAGCATTTCCGGGAAATAACGAACAGTCCCGTATAGTGAATTTTACTTCTATGTACATCCGATTGGCCGGTCCTCGTTCAATGAAGGGAGTCCACAGCCAGTTGTTCACATTGTTGTAGGCCACGTCGCACACCACGTATGACCGCCAGTTGATTCCCTTTTCAAAATTTGTGAATGACTCTTCCACCCAACCTGGGGTTTGCGCTTGGGGGCCGTACGGATACCGCGTCCATTCGAGGGTGGCCTCCTTCGTAGTGTCCAACAGCACCACCTGGTCGGCAGCCACGCAGACGAGGCATAACACGATACCGACACATATAAATACTGATCGCCGCATTTTTAAGTACGTTTTCTAACCGTTAATAAGTCGTTGTTGCATTTTACATACTTAACTTATATCACTTAATATTATTTTATTTACTAATTTTTAATTAATAAGCTCTTAATTATTGCTTTAGGCAGTGTCGAAGTCTTCTTTCAGTCTTATTATTTTGAGTTTTATTAACAATTTTTCTTTAAATGAATTTCCTGTATTTGCGTATTTTCTTCATATATAGTTTTATATATATAAAATATTTTTTCTTTTAACCAATATTATTGCTTATATATCTTTTTGTTGTTGTACTTTTTATTATTTTAAAAAAATTTATAATTATTTTTAATTCCTTATTTAGAATGATTGAAATCACAATTTTAGCTAAATTTGTCGAAATTTATAATTTTTTTAAAAAGGAAGCAATAATTTTTCTGTTTATGGAAGATTCTTCTTGCGTTGTAAACCTTTGTTTTAATAATTTCTTGAACTCAGCACACAGACAGCATTCTGAAATAGAAGAAATAAAATCGTCATTTATGCAAGTTACTTACAAGAATAAATCATTATGTCGTTAGATAATAATGAGGTTGTGAACCATAAACTGTAAACTGTACTACATATCCTATATTATAATGTTCCAAGTGCAAATTTCATCTTTATATCTTTGACAAATTAAAAGTTATAGAGCAAAAAGTAAAAAAGATTTTTTTAGTTTTTCCAATATTACGGGTTTTCAGAAAATTCAGGGGAAAATCCTAGGATGCCAAAAGTCTTAGAATTCTTTTCTCTACTACTATTTTGTCTTCTACTATTATTATTTCTACTATTAGCGTCCTTGAATTATTTCCTGAATTTCTTGGAAACCCGTAATTTTGAAAAACTAAAAAAAAATGTTTACTTTTTGTTATAACTTTTAATTCGTAAAAGATAAAAAGTTGAAATTTGGCATGTGTATTACGGTGTTCAATGCTAACTTTTTTGGAAATTAGGGGGCCCGGTAGGAAACTTTTAGAAAACTCAAATTTCGGATTACTTAATAATAAAATATGTTATAAAAAAACAAATCCAAAATTCAAAAATTTTATTTGGAGTCACGGAGCCCCAAATAACGAATAAATTGAAAATATTTTATATTTTGTTGAAAAAAGTATATTCTTTTAGTCAATTTATATGAAAAATTATTTTATTATAGAACGAGTTAAATAATTCAATTTAAAAATAGATTTAAAATTTGAAATGAAATTTTAAAATATTTTGTTGAATTCAAATCATACACACCAAAAAGACTAAGGGTGGTAAACTCTAGTATATTTATAAAGTTGACCATCAGAACCTGATATGTTCAATTATTTTTTACTTAAGCGTTATTATTATAAAATATTGTCAGAATTAAAATATTCGTATTCATCTCTTAAAGCCCCATTCCCACTCACAGTTTTTAGTTTTATTTTAAAGTTTTTACCTTAAATGTAATTTTGAACTTGTGAAATCATGCGTCATGCGTTAGTAATATACAATATTTTGTAATAATTACTATCTTTATTTAATATAAATTATTGTATTTAATATAATTAATTTTATTTTTATATATTTCACAAGCTGAAATGTATATTTTAGGTATAATCCTTAAATGAACACTAAAACACAAAGAATGGAAATGTGCTTCAATATTTGAAGAGATCACAAGTAAAAAATTAAATTGTCCCAAGACTCCACGTCCGATTTCTACTCTCTTCCTTTTGATGAATATACTAGAGTTGTATAACAGATTCAGTGATATGTCAATTACTAGTTACACAAACCATACAATACATATAGTTTTAATATTATAAGACAACGAACAAAGAAAAATAAAATCGATTAAATACAAGTATTAGATTATATTTGCCATTGCTATTGGTCAAGTCAAAAATTGGTTAACAATTAAGCGACAACAGAGAAAATCGAACTTTAAAAATGAAACCTTACTTTTGGATATTAAAAAAACACTAAATCAAAAATTAAAAAAAGACATCCTAAAAAAATGAGTCCCCAAGCCCATTGTACAAAGTTTGGTTTCGATTAATCAACCAGAAAGATACCACTGTTGAATTGATATAGCAGATTTTAATTTTCGTTAACATTAAAAACAAAACATATTCATATGTTAAAAAACGCAATTCCAGGTCTACTTCCGAAACATTATTGTAAAATTAGGTAATAATGATTCATTATTATCTAACAATTAGTCTAGTTTAAACGTTATATACTCATCAACTAATATCTCTTGACGTTAAAAGGTTATTTAGGAAATAAAGCACCAGAACCTGATAGGAATACTACACTTAACTAATGGTGATATAACGCAATTACCAAAGTGCTTCCGTGGTAAGCACTCAAGAGATAGTGAAATAAAATATCACTTTAGAAAATTTCAGTTTGAGTTTACATTTGATTTATTCCAAATTGTTTTTAGAATTTGGTTTGTTTTGTAATTAATAAGTATCACTCACCAATTTAAAAAACGACTTTTATCACTTTTATTTAGTGCCATCTATATCAAATAAAAATTAATTCTTTAATGTTCGAACACTTGTAGCTACTAGTTTAGTGAAAAATTGCGAGAACAACGCAGCAGTTTCGAAAAGTAATGTTAAAACGCAAGCAAAGCGATGAAGAACCGTTTAATAACTAAAATATTATTTAAAATCCTTTTTCTATTTGCTACATTTCCAAAACTAATTTATGAAGCACTTTTAGTGCTATCCTTTTCTTGCGTGAAACACAACTGCTAAACAAATCGTAAAATATTTCTCAAGGACATGGTCGTAGTCGATACAAACGATATTGTATACCTTTACAACATACGAGTATTTCGAACATCTACATATAAGAAAACATTGTGAAACGTTTGCCTAGAGAACTAGTTAAACAATTTGCAACAAATCATAATTGTTTACCAGGTCTAATTGTTACAAAATACAATTGTTATTTTGAAATACGATATTATTTACAGATGTAAATATTAATGGAAATCAACTTTGCACATTCTTAGAAATGACTGACTTATGACGGCAACCGTTACGACCTTAAAATAAGCTAATAAGGAAGGACAGCAATTTGTGTTTTATTGCAGCAATAAAAAAAATTGTTACAATTTAACTTTCAACTTCAAATACCCATAAATTAGAATACTTTTCTAACTAAAGTCTTTTGAATATTTTGGGACAATATTAATTACTTTATGAATTTTAAAAATATTTACGGTAAATCTTTGTTACGTTTTGGTCACAGAAATAAAAATACCTTTGACTTTCAAAACCTTCGAGAAATCTGGTAAAAACATGATTCACTATTCCAATAAAATGAATAATAAAAAAGAAATTAAGTTGAGGTTTTAAAATATATCAGAAACACAAGGTCGTGTTCTAGTACATACAAAAAAAAAAGATTTTAGTGCAGGGCCCCCTTTTGGATAGTGGTTCTTTTATTGGATATTATAAAACCACTTACATACGCCTTCTTCGACATTTACACAAGATAAGACTACATAATCTATGACAAATTTAAAATTGGAACAGGATTGCAACCAATATGCCAATGTACAGCAGAGAACCTGCAAATCAATCTTTTGCACTTGTCAAAATGAAATTTATGGCACATATAATTATTGAAACGTGAGAATTATACATATTTATGACAAAAGAGGCAAAATGTAGAGATCCTCCCAATTCAAATTTGACCAGAGCATCGTGAAGGTATAGCCTGTCACAGATTGCAATAATTATTTACAAAAAAAGATTGGGTAATAATAACGTTGCTAAGTTTGGTCCTGCACAAAGAATTAATATAAGTGAAGAGTTTAACGTATTTATATAGATCAGATATATTAAAAAATCTTCTAGAAATAAAATCAAATTTTACAACCAACTTTCTACTGGAATTACCCCTTATAAAATAGTTCAAATTATATTATAAATTTTAAAACTTCAAATAAGGAAACACATTTCTTAACTTTCAGTGGATGTACCAGAAGTCATTTACTAGAAGATGTATGATGAGATTAAAATAAAATTAATAATAGAGAAAATGAAAAGATTCCAAATGATGTGAGAATTTATAATTGTTAATAATGTTATTTTTAATAAGTTAGTAAACATACCACTCACCGAACTGTGTAAAAAATGTCAATAAGATTGTTGATGGTTTTTTCGCAATGAGTGTTAGAATTATCTGAAATAAATTAATTCAATTATAAAAAAACTTTTTGATAAATATTGCAATTAATTGGATAAGCATTAATCCTACTTAGGAATAATTATTCTACTATCTAGAAGTAATTACTGTGTTGAAGGTTTTATCTTTTCTTGATACAAAAGTTTATTGACATATATGCTTTTTTTTAATTGATTTTATTTATTATTTCTGTTTTCCATACGTATTATTATTTTTGTTTGATTTGTAATATTTCTCTGCATAAAGAAGACAAGTCTATACACGCTTACATATACCACTTTCCCTGTCTGACACACGTATACATTATATACCTGTTAAAACACTGTCCTACTCTATACAATTGCAGACATAAATAACCTCTCTCCTTCTAACAACATATGTTCCTCAACCCTTTGGCTAAACTAAAGCGCCACAGGTACAAGATCCAATTGTAAGATGTCGTTAATTGTCAAACCCATTGAAAACGATACCCCTAATATAAAAAACAACAAAGCAAAACATACCCCTTTTTAATTCTTTTGTATAATAAACTGAATCATATTAATTATAATAAGAGAAGGCTAATCACAGTAAATAAATAATTCTATTAAAGTAAAATTACCCACCTTAAGCATTTAGTAATTATCAAATAACAGGTAATTAATCCTTAATGAATGCCACTTGTATTTAATATCGATTTAAAATCGCGTTTACAAAGTTTTAATTACTTTGTAAACGCGATGAAATATATTTCTTTATATCTGTCATTCGATTTTTTAAACATATAAACGAAAATTATAGCACTGTGATTTTTAATTATATTACAAACTTTTAATACACTCAATTCTATATGTAAACACATAAACTAAACTGTGAAACTAATATTTATTATTTATATTTAATTAATAAATTTATTTAAATATTTGTAAAACCATCAAATAAATCTGTCAAATTATTATAACTTAACATACAACTTGTCTATGCCAGCCATATTGGCTTCGTTTGTATAAAAAAACACTTTACACAATCGGAGCTCTTCGTGCGGCATTTATTCACACGAAGTTTAACGAATTATATTCCTGTTCCTTGCCTCTCAGAGCGAGCTTTGGTTTACGTCTACACAAAAAAATGTTCGTTAAAACTCGACCATTTTTATTGATCCAGTTTTAAATTCTAGTTCTGTTCTAGCAAAGAATGTTAAACAAAAAAAAATAATTTTTAATTACCAGAAATTTAATTACTATATGCATTAATTTATCAATAATGATAAAAATATTTAAATTCATTTCAGGTTTTAAAACGTTTTATATGTTTGTAATTACATATTGGGAATGGATGCGATGCATTTTAGTGTAATTTACGTGAAAGTCAGCACACAATCTTAATATCAGTTATAGCCAAACTGCGGTCTGCATACCGTGTTTTAAATTTGTTGAGACTGTTTGGATTCAGTCTTCTCTTTCTCGTAGAAAGATTTAGACATTATTTGATGGATTGAACCAACAGAAACACCTGCTGATACGTAGATTGTAATTACAGGATTTTACATTGACATAGTTCCAACTAAATTAAATAATAAGACATTTTGTGTGTGCAACAGAAAAATCAATGTACTAGAAATATAAAAAATGATACAAAATTCTAACTTTGTATTCTATTAAAGTATTTTATTGAGTGCGAATGGGTAGAGTTACAATATAAATCAGCCAATGATTCTATTCGATCCGATTATTCTAGTTGATTTATCTTAGATTTCTATGATTTTTTTAAATAGTCGCAATATTATTATAGATATAAGATAATAAAATAGTCATTTAAAGAACCAGGATAATTAGGGGATAAAGGGGTAAAAGTCTCCAAAATATCCAGGAAACATTTAATGTGTGGGCATATGTTGTAACTGCTTGCGTACTTGACGTCTGTTAAATTCTGACGATTTTTCAAAACCCTATAATTAAAAAATTAGGCTACTTATGCCAGTTTCAAGGTATGGGATCCATTTTGCTCTTTATTTAAGGTATTCCGATAGTTTTGTGCAAATTTACATAGCTTAATTTAGGTCATAAATTAGGCCTTTGAAAAATCGTAAGAAGTTAACAGACGCCAGGTAAGCAATTACAAAAACAGCCCTACAGTTTAGTTAATTATTTAAAGTTTAGGAAAAAGGTATACCTTATATTAAAAGTTAACCAAAGGACACGTAGTATCCTAAAGGTAATTCATTAAAAAAAGAGGTAGTTAAAATAAAGGTTATTCCTTCCAAAAACTGTAATAAGTATTCAAACTATCAATATGTTAAAATATCCATGGAAAATAATTAGTCGATATTTATTGTATTTTGTAATAAAATTCAATCAATTATTTCTACAATATAGATAAAGTATAAGAAAAAGCAGAACAATGTTAGTGGCGATAAAAGGCTACATGCCTAGGAAGCCCGAGAAACTATATATAAAAAATAAAAATTTCTACAATATTGTAAACTTATTTATTATTAACATTTATATCTATGATGATGCTTTGGCGTAATATAACGATGTGTAAACTTCGTCTATTTTTCGTCTGTTTTAACTTTATCTTTTGTTTCCTAAAACCAAGTAGTTGTTAGTCTTTACAACTAGAAACGAGCGAGAGACACAGAGAGACATACTCAGCGAGTATGGTACTCCAATTTTATTCATGCATCAGAAATTTAATTAATAGAAGCAGTTATATTGCACAGTGCATCATTCAAGATAATTTTCGAATTATAATTCAGTTATTTTTGTGTTCCTTTTATTTTACGTTTATTGAAATAAATAAACTATTTTACATAAAAGTTGTCATCTTCTTTTGTGTCACTATCAGAACTATTTTTTTTTCAAACATCTAACACACATACAGCTCACTACAATCGAATAATGAGGCTTTGAAACTAATAGGTGGACATTAAAAATTCTACAATCCATCCATCCATGTTGTCACTTATCAACAAATTAATAAAATAAATAAATCACGCGTATCAAACATTCGTTCCACTGTGTAGTAGGAAACTTGCCATGTCAATCTTCTAATATTTGACTCAGACGTAGGACTTTATATGAACTGCAGACATCAATAACATAAAGATGTATTCATGTCCCCGAATACAATAATTGTTTTACAAATGTGCTCTGACCTTCAATGCTTTGCATCGACGCGGTCTGCATATCCCATACCACAGTCAGGTAGACGGTCGGCGGTCGGAGGCCGGCGCTTCCAGAGTCCTAGTGGGCCTCCTTGACGATGTCTCACACACATACTTAATGAGTCATCCCCTAGCCCGGATCAACGTCCGAGGTCCCACGTCCCACGGCGATGCTTTGCGATGCGCTTGCAATGTCCAGGAGAAAGTAGACAACAATAACAGTTAGGCGCTTGGTTCTACGTGTGACAGTTGATACGCAGAGGTAGCATTAAAAATATTTCTGAGAAATTATGAAATTGTTATAATTTTATAAACGACAGGAAATGTTTATTTGAAACGCAATCTGGGTAAGTGACTGATGGATGCACCAGTGCACCGACATCAGCGGTAGTGGGAGCGGGAGCGGGAGCTGGAGGGGCGGGAACTATCTGCTGACTTGAGTTTTTGTTTTATCTGGAATTGCAATTACACATACTGGTATACTTGCGACTTGCACAATTTCGACTTAGGGCGGCCGCACACGACGCGACTGGTTGCAAACCTTAGCCCCGAATCTACCCGAAACGAATGTGATTACATCTGTTGTTAGTGAGAGATCGAACTTGTATGCGAATGAGATAAAACACGAGAAAAGGCACACGAGTCGACTGATTGCAAACTAAACGCGAACCGAAGTTTTCAACGAAAACGAGCACGAGCCATGTGACTATATAATTTTTAACAATAGCAAAACAGTGGATTCTGTTGTGTTATATTTGATTGGGATTCGGGTCTAAGGTTTGCAACCAGTCGCGTCAATAAAGACGTAAAACAGGCAAAATTTGGAAGTCCTCAGAAACTTCGATTTTGATGATTTCTTTTTAATTTTTTTTGTTTTTATATTATTTAAAATCAGAAACCTTTTGAAGTGGGAAATAAATATTTATATTGTTCAAATACTATTTATGATATTTATATAAAAACATCAGACAATACTTATTCTACAATTAATATACGAAAGTAAATTAGAAAATTATTATGAATTGTGGATTATATATTATTTTATAAGACATTTATAAAAATAATTTATTAAAAATTGTTTATCAATACTTGTAGAGAAAGAGGTGATGAAAGAGGAAGCGATGATTCTTTTTAATAATTGGATATTTCACTATCATGGTCTTTGTCGAATAAACTCGTTGCAAGACATTATTTTTGAGTGGTTTAAAAATAGAACATTTCTTTATCATCAGGTGCTAAAGCCATCAATAATACTAATACATCTATGTCTTCTGCTACAACAACTACATCATAAAAGGGATAATCCAAAGCTGATTGTATAATTAAACGATCCGCATCACTTTCTGCTTGACTCCACTGAATATTATTTTCAGCCAGTTTTTTGCAGAGAAGATTAATAAACCTATTTTTATGTTTGCTGTTTTACAAGAATTTCTCTTTAGTTGTATTTAGAGGCATGTCTTCTTTAAATGTAAGTTTCTGTTTGTGAAATATAACGGAATAAAAATAATTGTATAAAATATAACACTTTACATTAAATGAAGATAATAATTAATATTAATTAAAGTAAATTATGAGCACTAAATACAATCCAAATTAAAACCAAAACACTGCAAGAAAGCCAGTGGCATACTCAGTTCAACGATTGACCTTTTATTGTGTTTAGGCGAAAACAATTATTCGGAATACTAAATATAGATTTTTAAACTCATTTATATATATTTTTTAAATTTAATAAGGAAGCTCATCATTTAAAACATTTGAATTCAAGATGTAATTTATTGAAAAAAAAAGGTTCACCAATTCAAAATGTATTCACGAATCAAGAAGTTGCATTTTAATAATAAGTTCCAGCATCTGATGCACTTAAACTATTAGCAGTTTTCTTGGTATAATTCACTAATACTTTTTATTACAAATTGTAAGTTAAGTTGCAGATCATTTAGGCGCAATGAAATTTATTAAATTTATCGTGAGAAATTTAAAATAATAATAGTGAGAAAAGAAATATATTTGTTATTTCAAAAATAAACAAATACAATCCAATTCAATAATTCAACATCGCCTATAATACACACATGGTCAATTTTTGAGTATGAGGATGAATTAAAATACCGAACTTCAATCTTAAATGATTATCAAGTACAAAAATCATGAAAATAATTAATTTATAAATAAAAGGTGAACCAATGTCTCTTAACATTTGAAAAGCCCGCGTGGAATTATAGAATTTGTCACTGAGCGGTCATGCAAAATTTTTAGTTCAGGTTACAGGAGTGTAAAAATAATCAAGGCTCACACTTATATGATGTAAAATGAAACCCTCATGTGTATACTTTAAAATACAATAAAGAATAGTAGATTAATACAGCTTGTTTATTTTTATTCCATTTTAAACCACTCTAGTGTATTACATTATTATTTCATTCTATAATTCGATAATTATTCTAAACCCTCTACCGTCCGCTAGGTGGCTTTAACGCGTACGCATCTATAAGAAAATTGTTAAATAAAGTTGGCGAAACCTGTTTAAACTACTCTCTTATCTTATCGTAACAATTTAAATTGTATAAAAGAGATGCTAATTCATATAAGGAATCGTACTTAACAACAGATGTCAAGTAACAATTTAAATTTTTTAACTTTTGATCTCTTTAATGATTAAAGGACTATTTTATTTGTTAATATCTCCTATACCATTGAGACATATTAAAAAATAATTGGACATTTATGATCCTGATTTTTATGAGCCAACTTCATCGACATATAGTACAGTTTTATATTAAGCGCTAATGCATAATAGGGATTGAGAAAGAACTGTAGAGGCAGCACTACTGCTGAAAGTGGAGCGCCCTGGTGTTATAAATGTAAAGGATAGTGATGTAAACAGCGTAGAAATAGTATTAATTGAAATAAATAATGCAAAAAATAATTAAATTCGGGTTCTTGATAATCTTGAACCTTGATAATCAGATTTAATAGGATCTGGAGTAATTGGATCACATTCTTTCGTAAAAGCGGCAAATTAACATCACACATTTTTTCGGCTGTCCTTTTAATTGGAATGTTTACTTGCACTTATGCAGTAGTTACACCATCACGGGAATTTATGTTACAAAAAAAATACTTATGTTCATCTAAAACACTTTCATCAACAATTTCATCAGTTTGACATGTTATACTATGAGTTGTTTTTTGTGGAGTAGCATCAGAAGCATAATGATCTTCAACGCTCTGTGTTTCAATATCTACATAATTATCGTCTTGAATTTCAATTTCATTATTATTATTATAATTTTTATTATTAATGATATTCATTTCACTTCGTACATTCCGTTGCCGTAATCGTTCGAAACGTTCAAATGACTGAGTGGATTTTTTGGTATTTACTTTACCAGGAAAAATTGTTGGTGTATATGAAAGATGCCGAGGATGTTCTGACTTTTGATTATTCACAAAATGATCACTACAAATGCGTGTATTTTTAGTTGGTTCCCAATCCTTTGGATATTTTCTGAAACACAAATTTTTTCAATTTTACTTTTACTTATTACTATTTTATTTATTTCATAAAATAATTATTATATAGTTTAATATTCTATTTTATAATACTTAGCTTTTCAAGTTTGATTGTGATTAATTAAATTTTTTTATTAAAATAATTTACTTACACATAGTTTTTCACTGCATTTATCCATTGTTGACGTTTAAGGGTTATCCATTCTGAATTCAGAGTACTCGCAGGGAAACGATAAAATTTCACACTTGTATTTTGGTTTTTGTTTTTATATGGCATATTGAAACAGCCACGGATACAGCACGATACTTTTGAAGAAGACATTACTTAAAATTATTTCGATTAGATTAAAAAAATTATTAATTTAACAAATTCGTTATTGTTTTGTATACCACTTGCCACCACTTTGCTTTACATTTTTCTCGGCAGGTGGCGTCAAGGTCATCTTTCTCAATCCCTATTGCATATAGAATTATTCTCGAAAGTCAAAGATGCCAAGAGAAGCGATATGCTTCTACGTCACGCCAGGGTATAAAAGGAGCAGTTCAGTCCGCGACAGTCAGTCCGTCACGAGCAATCAACCAGAGCAAAACAGTTAACAAGTGAAATGAAATAAACTGTAATTGTAAATAGTTGTAATTGTTTTGTGTGAATAAATAAAGTCTGTAAATAGTGCAATTCTTTGTTATTATTTTTAATTGTGGCTATTCATTAATTTATAAGTTACAACGCGACTGAATAGTAAAAATAGTTACTCCGCTCGGTGATTAAAGAACCCAAAGTCGCAGACGTAATACGGCGTATATTTAGAAGGTTCCAGAATCCTAATCTCCCTTCCCTTAATCCTCGCTCGCATATACAAATTTGTACCTTTAGCGTCATAGAAGGTTCCTGAGCCAGACTCCCTTCATCCCCCTTTCACGCCCTTACAAGTTTGTATCATTTGGTGTTAGAAGCTGAAGAGGATAGTTGCTACGCGCACACAAGCCGTCGTCGCCCACCCGTGAAAATTGTAACAATATATACACGTAACACATATTTACGATTTTCTTGACCCACCTACCCTACAAACAATGTTGACAAGATTCGTATAGGATTCGTATTAGATTCGAACGGATTGAACCGAATCGCATTAGAATTGTATTAGAATCGGACAAGATTTAGAGAAATTGTTTGTAGGGTACTGAGTTTTTATGATGTAAATATTAAAGTATGACTAGTATCTTTAAATTAAAATTGCTGTATGAAGAATTTTTTGTAAAAAGCCACGCAAAACTAATTTCATATGTAACTATTATACATATTGTTTAAATAATATTAATAGTTAAATCCCCGCTTCAAAAAGACCTCTGATTTTAAACAAAATTTTAAAATTTTTTTTTTTAAATATTATCAAAATCGAAGCTGTTTCTGAGGATTCGAGAAAAAGGCTTAGTTAACGCAACTGTTAATAAGTATAAAACAATGTAAGCTAAGGTATTTATTAATTATTTTTATATTATGACATAATGTAACAGTAATATTCTATGTTTTGCACGAGGTTTGCATAAGCTAAAGCTTAAATATTTTTTTCGAACATTCGATTAGACCTTATTATTTCAGGAATTCGAATTCGTATGTAGTTTATTGAATTAAACGAAGTTGAGTTCGCAGTGACTTCACTAGACTCATCAAGGAATCCTGGATCTACAGCATTTTAAGCTTTACTGAGCTGTCCATCCAATAAGCAGCTTTACTTAAAATATAAAAGACTATTTTAGCACAATTAAGTTTATTTAAATGTAATTAATATACATTGTACCACATATCTGACATTTTAATTTAACAAGGAAGCAGAACAGATTTACTGTACGTTGTGAAAATTAGGCAGGAATGCTACGTTTTCCAAGTTGGCCCTGTAGTGATTTACTCCATTGTTTATGATTTTCTGGACTCTCTTGTCTTCTACACAAATATCCAGAATCTCTTCGATGTGTTGAATTGTCATTTTCGTTAGTCTCATATCCTGCAAATTAGAAAACAAAATTATTCACTTACATTCTGTCGCTCTATGGATTCGCACTTATGTTTCAAATGGGTTTATAACCATGGTGTAATTTCTATAAAACCATTTGCCATTACTTCAACATGAGGGGAATATACAATCATAATTTTGTCTGTTTCAAAACTGTGAGTATATTAATATTATACGCCTAAGCATCAGGCATGTTACCAATAATATCTATTCTAATAAATCACATATCAAACTATATTACAGGTAGCATTCGTTAAGCGAGTACTCATACCTTATGGAAAAGTAGGGTTACCTTCCGAAACAGATTTCTGTAAATGGGGTTGTGAACTGAGACTCAATTGCTGTTAAACTGCACTACATAAATACATAAGAAAAGTTGGATGTAAGAATCTCAAATGTCTAATTGGGTTGTGAGCCATAATTGAATTTATACAAAACTGCATTGTTTATTGATAAAGTTATCAAACCCTCAAATATCAAATTATTTTTATACAATTCACAATATTATAGAAGATATTAACAATTGAAATAGAGCTTTGTTCATTTAATGATTAAAGGGCTAAAAATTAACACAAAAAGGTTTGCAGTACATGACGTCATTGCTTCCTTAGCTTTTGTCACACTATCATTAGCCAAACTTTAAAATCATTGTTAAACGTCAAAGCTATAGCAGCTGTTACGTCGACTTATAATGCTTCAATATACTGTCGTGATATAAAACGAAAAATAAATAATATTACTTATTATATTCATTTCAGTTCGTGACATCATCAACTACTAGGATAACAACCGGAATATTACGCAGTAAAGCTAAATTCAAATTCTAAGTCGATATTTAACTGTCATTTTTTGCCAATATACGTTTATTACTAATGTTTCAATAAGGAATTAAAAAATCGACCCTCGAGTTCACAACACAATTATTAGTAAATGGCAATACTATAGGAGATAGTAACAATGGGCTTGTGTCCTATGTCTTAATTTTTATAAAAGTGTACTATATATTGATAAAGTGTATTACTAGAACCTCAAATGTTCAATTATTTTTAATAACTCCTTATATGTTAGGAGATATTAACAATTAAAAAAGTCATTTTGTCTCTTTAATTAATGTACACTTTCGAAATGCATGTGACATCACAAACGCTGCCACCCTTACAGCTCATAAATCTCTGTTTTATGTATTTATATATCAAAATATCAAATACTAGCTATTTGACCCGTTGCAAGGCAACGAGTGTAAGTTATGTGTTTGTTTCCTTTTTAAAAAATTAGTATTTCAAATGTGTGTAATGTTTTAATTGAGCTATATCCGCTCCACTTTAAATTGATAAACTGTTTTATTAAATTTACAATATCTACGGTTTTCTGGCTTTTTTGCAATATTTTCTCAATTCATGGACTTTTTTTCTTTAAAAAATAATTACAATTTATTCAATTTCTTTGATGCAGTTAAGTTCGTTTGGCTTCAAAATAAAGAACTGCTTCATTACAAAACTTGTAAATAAATTAACAATATATTGAAAAAATAACATATATACAATATGAGATTTCTGGATAATATTGCGCCTGACAGAGTGGCAACACTACTTACGAGCAAAATTTTCTCTAGAAGAAAGTAATGAATTTCGTAATTATTTTGTGACAATATTTACATACTGAATGTAACAACTAATTGGGGATGTTGTGATGTATTTACTTTACTTAGGCTTTAAAATGAAGAACTGCTTCATTACATTTTAAAAAACTAAGCGCATCTGGCTTTTATGCGACCTTTTTTAAACTCATGGACTTTTTTTTCTTAATTTTTTTTCTGGATTTATTGAAATGTTGTGATGCAGTTATGTTCATTAAGGCTTTAAAATAAAGAACTGCTTCATTATATTTTAAGAAACTAAGCGCATCTGGATTTTATGCGACCTTTTGTAAATTCATGGACTTTTTTTTCTTAATTTTTTTTCTGGATTTATTGAAATGTTGTGATGCAGTTATGTTCGTTAGGCTTTAAAATAAAGAACTGCTTCATTACATTTTAAAAAACTAAGCGCATCTGGATTTTATGCGACCTTTTGTAAATTCATGGACTTTTCTTTCTTAATTTTTTTTCTGAATTTATTGAAATGTTTTGATGCAGTTATGTTCGTTAGGCTTTAAAATAAAGAACTGTTTCATTATATTTTAAGAAACTAAGCGCATCTGGATTTTATGCGACCTTTTGTAAATTCATGGACTATTTTTTCTTAATTTTTTTTCTGGATTTATTGAAATGTTTTGATGCAGTTATGTTCGTTAGGCTTTAAAATAAAGAACTGCTTCATTACATTTTAAAAAACTAAGCGCATCTGGATTTTATGCGACCTTTTGTAAATTCATGGATTTTTTTTTCTTAATTTTTTTTCTGAATTTATTGAAATGTTTTGATGCAGTTATGTTCGTTAGGCTTTAAAATAAAGAACTGCTTCATTACATTTAAAAAAACTAGGCGTGTCTGGCTTTTATGCGACCTTTTTTAAATTCTTGGACTTTTTTTGTAATTTTTTTTTCTGGATTTATTGAAATATTTTGATGCAGTTATGTTCGTTAGGCTTTAAAATAAAAAACTGCTTCATTACATTTTAAAAAACTAAGCGCATCTGGCGTTTATGCGACCTTTTTTAAATTCATGGACTTTTTTTTCTTAATTTTTTTTTTTGGATTTATTGAAATATTTTGATGCAGTTATATTCGTTAGGCTTTAAAATAAAGAACTGCTTCATTACATTTTAAAAATCCAAAAAAAAAAATTAAGAAAAAAAAGTCCATGAATTTTAAAAAGGTCGTATAAAATCCAGACACGCTTAGTTTTTTAAAATGTAATGAAGCAGTTCTTTATTTTAAAGCCTAAGTAACGTAACTGCATCAAAAGATTTCAATAAATCCAGAAAAAAAAATTAGAAAAAAAAGTCCATGAATTTTAAAAAGGTCGCATAAAATCCAGACACGCCTAGTTTTTTAAAATGTAATGAAGCAGTTTTTTATTTTAAAGCCTAACGAACATAACTGCATCAAAATATTTCAATAAATAAAAAAAAAAAATTAAGAAGAAAAAGTCCATGAATTTAAAAACGGTCGCATAAACGCCAGATGCGCTTAGTTTTTTAAAATGTAATGAAGCAGTTCTTTATTTTAAAGCCTAACGAACATAACTGTATCAAAATATTTCAATAAATCAAGAAAAAAAAATTACAAGAAAAAGTCCATGGATTTAAAAAAGGTCGCATAAAAGCCAGACACGCCTAGTTTTTTAAAATGTAATGAAGCAGTTCTTTATTTTAAAGCCTAACGAACATAACTGCATCAAAATATTTCAATAAATCCAAAAAAAAAATTAAGAAAAAAAAGTCCATGAATTTAAAAAAGGTCGCATAAACGCCAGATGCGCTTAGTTTTTTAAAATGTAATGAAGCAGTTCTTTATTTTAAAGCCTAACAAACATAACTGCATCAAAATATTTCAATAAATCCAGAAAAAAAAATTAAGAAAAAAAAGTCCATGAATTTAAAAAAGGTCGCATAAAATCCAGACACGCCTAGTTTTTTAAAATGTAATGAAGCAGTTCTTTATTTTAAAGCCTAAGGAACGTAACTGCATCAAAATATTTCAATAAATCCAGAAAAAAAATTACAAAAAAAAGTCTATGAATTTAAAAAAGGTCGCATAAAAGCCAGCCACGCTTAGTTCTTTAAAATGTAATGAAGCAGTTCTTTATTTTAAAGCCTAAGTAACGTAACTGCATCACAACGTCCCCAATTAGTTGTTACATTCATTATGTAAATATTGTCATTCATTACTTTCTTGTAGAGAAAGTTTTGCTCGTAATTAGTGTTGCCATTCTGTCAGGCGCAATATTATCCAGAAATCTCATATTGTATAAATGCTATTTTCAATATAGTGTACATTTATTTGCAAGTTTTGTAATGAAGCAGTTTTTTATTTTAAAGCCTAACGAACGTAACTGCATCAAAACATTTCAATAAATCCAAAAAAAAAAAATTAAGAATAAAAAGTCCATGAATTTAAAAAAGGTCGCATAAAATCCAGAAACGAATAGATATTTAAAATGTTTTGAAGCAGTTCCTTATTTTAGGCCATAAGGAATATAAGTGTATCCTAAATTTCAAAGAAATGTTAGTTTTCTTTTATGAAAGAATGTGTATTAATATTTTAAAACAACTAATAAGACAAAAAAATTATTTATGCCCGTTGGTGATGTATACATATTTCATTATATTTAAATATGAATATCCAAACAGTGTTATTTAGGTTGCATACCCTCTTGGAGCAAAGTAGTCTAGGTGCCGTTGAAGAATAATAACCCATATATATTTTAAGCTACTATTTAATGGATAAATGATTTTAAATAATTTAATTAAATTAATAATTTAAAATTATAAGAAATAACAAAGAGGTAAATATTAAATAATATACTTTTATTGAAGAAAGTTTTTTACAATATACATTGCACTAATAACAAAAATTAAGATTTAAAATTATTAGCTATTTTACATAAATTTCTAGATTACTCTAATATATAACTTAAACTATATATTCTGCTTATAGGTACATTTCTTAAAGTCAGTAATGTATAAACTCTCATCTATTGTAATAATTATATAAAAAATTAGAAACTACATTATGTCATATTGTTCTGCCAATTTATGCTTTCCCTTATCCTTAGATTTATCTTCCAAATACTTTAAACCAGCTGAATAAGCATCTTCTAAGTCAGGTTTAGCTGTCTTCTTCGCTATTTTGGAGCCGCTGGGTCCATAATACTCGAACGTACATGGAGGAGGAATTTCTGTTCCTTTTCTTTCTACCTTTTTAGGCGCATAATCCAGTTCTTCTTCAGAATCATCATAATCCACCTCATTTACAATCAGAGATGGTTTGAACTCTTTGAGGGGAGGAGGTTTACGTTTACGTTTCACTGCTTGTGTTGAACAACTTGGTCCTGGCTTTGAAAGAATAACACGTTTCAATTGATCAGGTGGTGGAGGAGGCGGCATTTTAGCATCTGCTTCTACTTTAGCACGTATTTGTTTTAATTTTTCTTCTATATTCATAACACTAGAAGGAGGCGGAACTTTCGCTACGAATTCATTAATTTTTTGTATACTTTTGCTAATGTGCGCCACGCTAATGTGTTTAGGTATTTCTGTGCGACGTTGAATATATCCCGTGGAGTCAAATGTTTTTGTTCCTATCTTTTCCTTGAATACTGTCGGTGGAGCAAATTCTTCTTTTCTTTCACTGCGCTGTTTTTCAACCCACTGTTCCTGTGTTAATTCAGTAAATATTGGGACACCTTCTTTACCTTCATCCCATGGTCTTAAATATTCTTCGCGCAATTTTTCTTTTTCACGTTCTTTCTCTACTTTCTTTGCAGCAGCAAGTTTTTGTTCTTCTGTTTCTTCGGGAACAAGTGGAGTTTCATCTAAAATATATAAAATAATTAAAATGTAAAAAGGATTTAAGTTTAAGAGAATAGAAATTTGACAACACTTTCTATAGGTGCATCTGCAGTGATTTTGTTAGTCTTACCTTCTTCCAGTGGCGGAAGTCCTTGTCGGATTCTGAGTCTATTTCTCGCAGCAAAAATTTTGGCTTTTTTATCTTTTTCCCGTTGAGCCCTTATGACAGCTCTTTTTTTCTGCTCCTGCACTGTTTCTGCTCGGATGTTGTTCAGTTCTTTATGTTGTTGCTCACGCTCAGCTTCATCGGATGAGAACTTGTAAAAGGCGACACCATGCAAACGAGCCTCTGCAAAAAAAAGGAAAATAATTTTAATTATTAGCTGAAATTATTTTATGTTTCAAGAAGCAGTGTATTTTGAATTTTTATTTGAAAGCTATAGCGGTGAAGAATTTTATTGTAAAAATATATTATATTACTAGCTTTTACCCCCGTCGCAAGCGACGTCTTTTTTTTGTGTGTGGCTTGAATTTCATGTCAAAATTTAATTCCATTTTTAAATTGAAATAATAAATAAACTCGTTCTATATTAATTTTACATATAGCAACAATTAATTTTTCAAACAAACTGACTAAGAAAATATATTTTTTATATCAAAATAAAAAATATTTTCAAATTATGCGTTATTTGACCAACTTTTTTTCAATATTTGGGATTTTTTTTTCAATTAGTAAATAAGTTACCAAGGTTAGCCTATATACAAAATTTAAACTTTTTAGCATAATTTCTACACTTGGAAAATAATGTTCCCCGTGCCCCCAAACAAAATTTTGAAATTTTGAATTTTGTTTTATTAATAATATACTTAATTATTCTAGAATCCAGAATATGAACTTTCTACATCGTTCCCTACCGGGCCCCCGAATTTCTTCAACTCCCCCTTTTTCAATTTTTGAATTTTTAATTTTTGAGAAATGTCAGCATTGAATACCTTAATACAGATGCAAAATTTCAACTTTCTATCTTTTACGAATTAAAAGGAATACAGCAAAAAAGGCTCACTTTTTTTTCAGTTTTTCCAAAATTACGGGTTTCGAGGAAATTCATGGAAAAATCTGGGGATTCCAAAAGTCTTAGAATTTTTTTCTCTTTAAAATCTCTTTTAAAGCCCAGAGTTTACCCCCGTCTTTTTAGCGTGTATGATTTGAATCCAATAAAATAATTCGTAATTACATTTCATATTTAATTCTATTTTTAAATTGAAATAATAAATAAACTCGCGCTGACTAAAAAGATATATTTTTTTTTATCAAAATAAAAAATATTTTGAATTTATGGTTATTTGACCAACTTTTTTTCAAAGTTTGGGATTTTTTTTTTCGATTCGTAAATAAGTTTCCAAGGTTAGCCTATCTATATACAAAATTTCAACTTTCTAGCACAATTTTTACTCTCGGCAAATACTGCCCCCGTGCCCCCAAATAAAATTTCGAAATTTTGAATTTTCTTTTATTAATAATATACTTAATTATTCTAGAATCCAGAATATGAACTTTCTCCAAAGTTCCCTACCGGGCCCCCGAATTTCTTCAACCCCCCATTTTTCAATTTTTGAATTTCTAATTTTTGAGAAATGTCAGCATTGAATACCTTAATACACATGCAAAATTTCAACTTTCTATCTCTTACCAACTCAAAGTAATACAGCAAAAAAGGGTTCACTTTTTTTCCAGTTTTTCCAAAATTACGGGTTTCCAGGAAATTCAGGGAAAAATCCGGGGACGCCAAAGGTCTTAGAATTTTTTTCTCTACGAAATAGGCAATTTTCAAAAACTTCCCTGGAGCCGTTTTCGAGATGCCATAC
This sequence comes from Panorpa germanica, assembly GCA_963678705.1. Classification (NCBI taxonomy): domain Eukaryota; kingdom Metazoa; phylum Arthropoda; class Insecta; order Mecoptera; family Panorpidae; genus Panorpa; species Panorpa germanica. The sequence goes on along the minus strand of OY783207.1, from coordinate 24,794,340 downwards.
AAAATTTGAACCAAACATATAAACATATAAGAATATAAATATACACCTGGGACATTATAATAAAATTTCAATATTATGTCTGCCGTAAATGTGTTAAATAAAATAAAAACTTATTATTCTTTGGTTTGACTTGATTATTTCGACTACCAACAGCTACAAAACATTACCACAGCACTGACCTACTCAACAAATAATTGACGTTAAAATGCATTTCACGTCATACAAATATGACCGACCATTTCTAGCGCTAAAACTACAATTCAAACTTTTAATAGATATATTTCCATCAACATTTAAATATTTTATAAAATAGACACGACAATACACACTTATTAACATTAATTTCAATAAACAATTGAAAAATCGACCACTGAAAAATGAGGACACAAGTACATTGAGATATTAATTTAAGGCAGTATTCTACTGTAGAGGCATGAATTTCGCCCGGTTTTAGAAGCGCTGTAGAAAGGAAACAAAAAATATTTTTACAATCAATTTTTTTATTATTTGTTTATTGATGTTTTATTATTACATAAAAAAATTATTAAAAAAAAAAAATTAAAATTGACAAAGTTATGAGCTGTCAAAGTGGGGGGTCAAAAAAAAAGAGGGTGTCCTGGCGTGCATGATTCCAACCCTCCTGGTGTTGTGAAACATAAAAAACAGACGGATTCTTAATTATTATAGATGCTGCTATCGCATGAACCTTGGATAAGCTAAAGAAATTTTTTTTTTCAAAATGGCGGCAGTTTGAAAAAAAAATTATTTTTTTTCATTTTTTTTTAACAATTCCGAATTTTTAAAAAATACTAAATGAGAAGTTATGGTTTTGGGCGTGGTTCACGCGATGTAGCGACGTATAGGGAACATCCTCTTCAAATTTGAAGTGAATCAGTTCATTAGAACTTGAGATACCATTACCGCCAGCTCGAAAAAAGTAGTTCCCAGAAAAACGCGTTCAAAGTTTTATAACTCATATAATAATATATATAACTATATATTATTATATGGCTATAACTCATGAAATAATAGGAATTTTGAGAAATCCTTTTAATGACATATTTTTGAATATCTAAACTTTGAAAATATGAAAAAAAAAAATTTTCGATTTTTTCAAAATTCTACAGTAGAATACTGCCTTAAGACCGTTTAATCATTAAAGAGATCAAAAGTTACAAAAATGAGTTACAATAAACTCTAAAAAAGAGTGTAACAGGGATGCATGTATATATGCTAGTGATACACCAGCTTCTACTTATAAGTATCTTGTGTAATGTATAATGTTTTGATATTATGAAGCATATGAACAAATAAAAATAAAATCGATCACATATTAGACGAAGATGTCACAAAAATCTAAATTTTAAATATTTAAATCTCAGTCAACTTTTGGATATATTATTAACCAATTTTTCAATGAAATATTAATAAAGATATTTGTAAATAGTCTTACCGCAGGCGCAGTTTGTTCAAATTCCTGGAAAATTTCATCGAGGTCCTTCACTGTGCATGTACCTTCTATAAAGTTAGTAGCTATTTCTAATTTACGTTTTAGGACGAGTAAAATCAAAAATACTTTCCGTCGCCACATTCTCAAGTCCTCCAGAGTCTTTCCTGTTGGAATATCCTCATGCTAAAAGAAAAAGGATTATTAAAAACATTTACATTTAATAAATAGAGGTTATGTATGAGCACGTGGAAATGTTCAACAGACACGAGGATATTGTCAGTTGTTATAAAGTTGTTAAAATCAGAGAAGATGTGTACCTAAAATTAATAAATATAAATATTAAAATAACTAACGTCTGAGGTTTCACAATAGCCCACCACAGTAAAAAACCAGAATGTCAAGAATCCCACGAACAGAGAAAGCATTGTAAGTTCCAGTAATGGGAGTAGTTGAGAAATGAAATGATAGTCTTCTTAATCGGGTGCTGCTGAGCTCGACGTTCGATGCAAAATAAAAAATTGTGCCGATTATAGTTTAAGCAGGTAAAGCTTATAAACGGTGAAGTCAGCAACAGGTTGGCCAATTATAGGAGTATTTTCCAGAGACAAATTTCAGTACACTTCATAATGTTTACACTTCACTCACTTCACCACACCAAAAAGACGTCGCTTTGCAACGGGTGTAAAATCCGACGTGATTTATGTTTCATTTATTAAGTTTTTATGTAAGAAAAATAAATTAGTCAAAAGTAAATAGTTGAATACCTAATTGTAGGCAATTATCAATAACCAAATAAATCCATCCATTATTCATTACAATCTAAATATTAGTCTGGGTCACATTAAAGTTTCTACCTACTGTCTAAATCTTTTAATCTGTACCTGGAAATATTAATTACTCACAGGGCTGGATTAATCATGTCGGGGCCACTTGGCAATGTACGTCTGGAGGCCCTAATACAGTTTTTTAACTTCCTTTTTAAAATATACTTTTTTCTACCACAACGCAATTTTATTTATAATTATGCCGTTTTTTGACTTTATTACGAAGGGTGAAATATTGAAACATGAAATGAAAACGTATTTTTTTCATTAAATAATTTTATGAAAGTAATTCGTAAAATGTTTACAACCACAAAGAAAACGGTTTAGGAAGGTAACCCTACTTTTTCCATGTGGTGTGAGTCCCCTCGTTTAACGAGTGCCATTTTCAAGAAAGTTCGATGTTTAATTTATTGGGAACATTGTTGCTAACGTGAGTTGGTAATGTTCCTAAAAATATGATTGCTTATTCTCCTGATGTTGAAATAATCGTAAACGTGATTTGAAAGAACTAAACACTTTGGAATGTGTAATAAAAATAACATTTCATAAATATATTGGAATATTCGACAATTTCACTTCTTTAAAAAAAGGTAATATTAAAATTCCTTCAACTACATGGAATATTTCTTGTTGTACAATGTATATTAATTACAGTTAAATAAACTTAATTGTGCCAAAATAGTCATTTATATTTTAAGTAAAGCCGCTTATTGGATGGACAGCTCAGTAAAGCTTAAAATGCTGTGGATGCAGGATTCCTTGATAAGTCTAGTGAAGTCATTGCCAACTCGATTACTTTTAATTCAATAAACTCCGTGCGAATTCGAGTTCGTGAAATAATAAGGTCTATTTGAATGTATTTTTATTTCATTTTTAACGAAATAGAATAGTGTAGCGTATAAGAATTTAGGCTTGAGCTTATTCAAACCTCTTGCAAAACATAGAATATAAATGTTACATTATGTCATAATACGAGATAAAAATATTTAATAAATATGTTACTTAAGCTTACATTGTTGTATACTTACTGAGTACAAAACTTATTAATGCACTATAAATATAAGAACTACATGTTAATATGGTTGTTGTTGATAAATTTAATTTTGAATTTATATGGAATTAATATAAATTTGATATTAATTATAGGTAATTTTTTATTTATTAAACTATTGTATATTAGTACCTCCTTCAATTTTAAATGATTATCAAGTACCAAAATCATGAAAATAATTAATTTATAAATAAAGGGTGAACCAATGTCTCTTAACATTTGAAAAGCCCGCGTGGAATTACAGAATTTGTTGCCGGTCGGTCATGCAAAATTTCCAGTTCACCGGTCGGTCATGCAAAATTTCCAGTTCAGGTTACAGGAGTGTAAAAATAATCAAGGTTCACACTTACACGATGTAAAATGAAACCTTCATCTGTATACTTCAGTATACTTTAAAATACAATAAAGCATTGTTGATTAATACAGCTTGTTTATTTTTATTGGTCATTCAAAATTTTAAGAGACTTATGCTAAGAGAAATTTGATAATAATTCTGAACCCTCTACCGTCCGCTAGGTGGCTTTAACACAATTGTTAAATGAAGTTGGCGAAACTGGATTTAACTGTCTTTTCAGTAAATTTATACCTCAATAATACCCTTTAACATATTTAACTGTATTTAACAGTCAATTTGTATTTGGAGTTGAACGTAGCTAGTTCGTGAGTAAGAAAACATTAATTTCATTCCTAACATAATTTAATCACAACAACTTTACAATGTTTGAAGAGATAATTATGGCAGTTATTATATCTCTGATGTTATTTTATGTATACACAACGAGTGAAAGCGTAAGTTATTTTATTATTTATATTTTTTAATTTTAGGTTCACATTTTTTCTTATTTGAACAACATTTTTCTACAATATTTCCATTAAACATTTTCACGTGGTCAGATTTATTTCTTATGTTTAAAGTGTTTTTATTATTTGTTAAAATGTTTGGTGCTGTTTATGTTAATATTTCGTTTTCTTTCAGCAGGAGGATAATCAAACAGAAAAGCCGCTAGTAAGTAAGAATGAACCGAGAATGTTGAAAAATATTGAAGCAAAAAGCTTTTTAAAGGTTTGTGAACTCATTTTTTAGTAGTGTTCTTGTTTAGTTTACGTTTGAAATATATAAAAAAATTTAAAACTATCTTAACTTCACGGGATAACTATAGATTAATCAATATTTTGTTAATTACTGGTAATCAATTTATTTTTGTTTGTTTACAACATTTATTATATCAAAACTTTAACCGTTACACGACCCAGTTATAATTCTAAACTGGCGTATAATTAACTGTTATATGCATCTTTTTTACACTCCGTTGTATAAAAGAGATGCTAATTCATATAAGGAATAAGGGTAGGACAACGTGCAAAATTTTAATTTTATAACTTTTGATCTCTTTAATAAATTAAAGGACTAATTTATTTGTTAATATATCCTATAACATTGCAACATATTAAAAAATAATTGGACATTTATGATCCTGATTTTTATGAGCCAACTTTATCGACATATAGTACAGTTTTATAGAAATTAGGTCATGGGTCACAGGCTCAATTCAAACATAAGCGCGATTCCATAGAGCGACAGATCTGATGGGTTTTAAGTATTGAGCTTCTTTGTAGAATATAAGTGATTAATTTTGTTTTCTAATTTGCAGAATGGGGGATGTGCTCGTGATACAATTCGACATATTTCTGTAGCGCAGAACATACTCATCAAACGGACACAAAACGGAGCGAATCATTACAGCTCACTCAACTTGGAATATAGAGAAACGGTTCAATATTGCTAGTGGTTACTAGTGTTAGCGTAATAACAGGCGCATCTACAGTTCTTTGTATTATAAACAATTCTTATATTTATTAATAAATATTATTGTACAAATATTATGTTCGGCTTATGATTTGTAATTAGTAAATCCTAATTATTTTTGACGTTAGTGAAAATTAATATTTCTTTCATTAATGATATATATTTAATTTATTAAGTTTTCATGTGAGTTATATTTCTTTTACCACAACGCAATTTTATTTATAATTATGCCATTTTTTTACTATATTACGAAGAGTGAAAATTTGAAACAAATGAAATGAAAACTTATTTTTTTTATTAAACCTTTTTGTAAAGTACAATATGCTTAAATATTAACTCTTCTTACTTTTTTAATATTATTCTATAATAACTTGAAATGCATTCCCAAGTGTACTGAAATAGGACGATGTAATATAAAAAATAAGGCAATAATATTGTCATTAACAGTTTGTTATATACAAATCATCAAATTTAATATTGACTCGATGAACATTTAAAAAAATCGGGTGCGGGGCCCCTAGGTATTTGCCAATACTTGCCCAATGGGTAATCCGGTGTTGCCTACTCATAATCCTAAAATAACATTGACATTTAAACTAACTAGACTATACTACTGAATAATTAAACAACATTAAACAAGCACAGTGATATGTAATTTAATGATTTAAGGCAGAAGAATGTAGTGGCTAATGACAAAATATTCAAATAATAAATAAATAAAAAAATAACAGACATTTAAACTAAGTATATTACACTACTGAATAATTAAAGCAATATTTAAACTAATAAGTAATTAATGACTATGAGTAATTCTCATTTCACATATCCATGTTTTGATCAAGGAGGTACAGGACGTTAACGTAAATTATGAAAACGTCGTAAAATTTAGAGGGTCGATACAAATAGTTAAAATATATGCTGTCTCAAAATTTTAGAAACTTAGGGTTCATAGTTTTCCTTTTCTACATGATTAAAAATAGTCATTTTCCATACAAATCATAATGTTTAGCTCAATTTCACAACATAATATAACTTTTAACTATAAAAAAAATGGTGACACGGCTTTCAAAAACTAGGTGTATATAAAAGAATCTTTTCTGTAACTATTGCAAAAAGAAAATTATCAAAAGAGTACCTATATACGAAAATATTTACATAAATAAAACCAGTAAGAAACAGTAATTGTGGATTATGAGCCGGCAACGTTGCAAATGCCAATTTGAGCGAGAAATTCAAAATCTCAATAAATATTATATAAAATATAACAATTTATTTGTCAAAAAACCAAATCACGCATGCGTCAACACATGTAAATTTACTGCGTTGCCAAATTTATTATTCGTTTTTCAAAATATTTAATTTGAATTTAAATTGAATTAATATAAATTTGATATTAATTATAGATAATTTTTCTTTTATTAAACTATTATATGCATACAAAAATCATTTTAACAAGTAAGAAGCAGTTTAATAGGGAATTAAAAAATTCATTTTTAAAGGTACAGTTCTAATATTTGCTCGTCCCTCAGGTACTTCGTATTTTGCATTTCATATTACCACATATATTAGAGATGAACTGGTGAACTCATTTCTTTATGGTTGGTTTTTTATACATTTTTATTATAGGTTCATATATATGCGAGTAATTGGCATTTTCTATTTTAAAAATGCAAAAGTTGATGGAGATTTAGCAATTTATAATTTAGATTTCTATTTAGCCGCTTGTATTAGATTTGAAATTTGTAATTGACATCATTTTCTATGAAAACTTTATGGGTTGCACGACGCAGCGGTCTTTTAAGCTTGGTACAGATAGGTGCGACATAAACATGCGACACTAATAAAACCCTTAGTTTTATTAGCATAACCCAATATTTTTGCTATTTTTAAAAATTCTGGGTGGTATTTTTATGAAACAAATATGTTTCAGTGGTTTGTCGGTTTATATCAAAGGGAACTTGTATATAGTCCCGAAAAATAGGGTCGATTACCTACTCAGTCTTTACTAGAATTTCATTGTGGATAGACGTGAGTTGTTTTTAGAAAATAAATAAAAATATTTTAAAATGGAGTTTAAAATGGAGTTTAAATGGATAAATGAAATTTGTATAAATTTGATTGAAAATTATAGACAATATCCCTGTCTTTGGAATGCCAAAAATATGAAATATAAAAACCGTGAAAGTAAACACGACGCTTGGAGAATTACACTCTGTTGTGTAAAACAGATGGCAAATCATAAAAGAGAAAATTGAAGGAACAGGATGTCACACATTTTTAAATATTTATTGGAGTGCATTAACGTTTAACATTTATTAGCACTTAACACAATTCGCACATTGATAAACATTTACAATACATAATGCGGCACTGTGAGTAAGTAATATTTCCAGGTAAAGATTAAAGGATTTAGGCAGTAGGTAGAACCTATAATGTTATATTTAGATTGTAATGAATAATGGATGGATTTATTTGGTTATTGATAATTGCCTACAATTAGGTATTCAACTATTTACTTTTGACTAATTTATTTTGCACTTAAAAAATTTTAATATTTATTATTAATTTTATTTCTTTATATATACATGTACGAGTATTTTAGAAAATTGTGTATATAGTCCAAATCACGATAGTTCGGCGGCGACTTATACTTAAGAGATTCTTAAGAGAGATACTTAAGAAATTATAAGAGCAGTACGATACTAGCAGTACTATAATACGATAATGAATTTTATCTTATTTGTTTCTATATACATTATAGAAAAATACATGAGTCAGTGATTTTTTGTTATATCGGCAGTTTATACCCCACAACTTGTTTTAAGTATGAGTCGCCACCGAACTCTCGTAATTTGAACTATACTTTCTTATAGGTTTGTACAAATTAATCACTAATCATCACTTTTTAATCCAGTTGTTTTAAATTCGTGTCGTGTTTTTAATGCAAACAATAGACCGCATTATATAAGTACCGCGTTGTACAAGTTGCTAGCTTATAGGTTCGCCAGATATCAAGTAGTTCGTCCACACCTCTATTTCTCTGCTCGTTTATTTGGTAGTTGGCCTTCAGATTTTGCAACATCTTCGAGAACAAGCACTAGGACTAAGCACCAGGTGATTACTCACTTCCATGTTGCAGAACATGGAACACAACAAAACATAACGCCATGCAACAAATGACAGTCGCCGCGCCACTCCGCGCCCCACCGTTTAGGCTTAACAACGAAATATGAATCTTATGTAAGAAAAAAAAGAAAGTTTTCGTAAATATTGGTAATAGACTGAAAAAATATATAATTTTAGCAATAACTTATAAAAACTTCCTATTTCTTAATTATTGATTCTTCAGATTGTAAGAACAGGCGTAATAAATTGCACAAAGAAGATGTCGAAGTTGAATTAAAATTTGAAATGAAGCTACTATTGAATTCAAATCATACACAAAAAAACAGACGTCGCTTACCGACGGGATAAACGCTAAAGAAATAATTTTTTAATAAATTAAACTTTTTTTATGTATTTATTTATTTTTTAATGTTTTTGGCATTAGGCACTACATTCTTCTGCCTTAACTCATTAAAATACATATCGTTGTGCTTAATTCATTTATGATACTTATTATATCTAAACATTCTCACTCCTTCTAAAAGAAAAAAAGAATATGTAAATTTAACCCCTACTGCTTCACTCCCTCCTGTTTCTACTCTGCAATTCCTTCACTTTCCTCGCTCCTCTTCTCTATCTGCACTATCCACATCTTTACTTCACTGCCACCCTTTAATAACTGCACAACACATGAAGACTTAATAAATGAAATACATATCATTAATGAAAGAAATATTAATTTTCACTAACGTCAAAAATAATTAGGATTTACTAATTACAAATCATAAGCCGAACATAATATTTGTACAATAATATTTATTAATAAATATAAGAATTGTTTATAATACAAAGAACTGTAGATGCGCCTGTTATTACGCTAACACTAGTAACCACTAGCAATATTGAACCGTTTCTCTATATTCCAAGTTGAGTGAGCTGTAATGATTCGCTCCGTTTTTTGTCTGTTTGATGAGTATGTTCTGCGCTACAGAAATATGTCGAATTGTATCACGAGCACATCCCCCATTCTGCAAATTAGAAAACAAAATTAATCACTTATATTCTACAAAGAAGCTCAATACTTAAAACCCATCAGATCTGTCGCTCTATGGAATCGCGCTTATGTTTGAATTGAGCCTGTGACCCATGACTATTAACAAATAAATTAGTCCTTTAATTTATTAAAGAGATCAAAAGTTATTAAATTAAAATTTTGCACGTTGTCCTACCCTTATTCCTTATATGAATTAGCATCTCTTTTATACAACGGAGTGTAAAAGAGATGCATATAACAGTTAGTTATACGCCAGTTTAGAATTATAACTGGGTCGTGTAACGGTTAAAGTTTTGATATAATAAATGTTGTAAACAAACAAAAATAAATTGATTACCAGTAATTAACAAAATATTGATTAATCTATAGTTATCCCGTGAAGTTAAGATAGTTTTAAATTTTTTTATATATTTCAAACGTAAACTAAACAAGAACACTACTAAAAAATGAGTTCACAAACCTTTAAAAAGCTTTTTGCTTCAATATTTTTCAACATTCTCGGTTCATTCTTACTTACTAGCGGCTTTTCTGTTTGATTATCCTCCTGCTGAAAGAAAACGAAATATTAACATAAACAGCACCAAACATTTTAACAAATAATAAAAACACTTTAAACATAAGAAATAAATCTGACCACGTGAAAATGTTTAATGGAAATATTGTAGAAAAATGTTGTTCAAATAAGAAAAAATGTGAACCTAAAATTAAAAAATATAAATAATAAAATAACTTACGCTTTCACTCGTTGTGTATACATAAAATAACATCAGAGATATAATAACTGCCATAATTATCTCTTCAAACATTGTAAAGTTGTTGTGATTAAATTATGTTAGGAATGAAATTAATGTTTTCTTACTCACGAACTAGCTACGTTCAACTCCAAATACAAATTGACTGTTAAATACAGTTAAATATGTTAAAGGGTATTATTGAGGTATAAATTTACTGAAAAGACAGTTAAATCCAGTTTCGCCAACTTCATTTAACAATTGTGTTAAAGCCACCTAGCGGACGGTAGAGGGTTCAGAATTATTATCAAATTTCTCTTAGCATAAGTCTCTTAAAATTTTGAATGACCAATAAAAATAAACAAGCTGTATTAATCAACAATGCTTTATTGTATTTTAAAGTATACTGAAGTATACAGATGAAGGTTTCATTTTACATCGTGTAAGTGTGAACCTTGATTATTTTTACACTCCTGTAACCTGAACTGGAAATTTTGCATGACCGACCGGTGAACTGGAAATTTTGCATGACCGACCGGCAACAAATTCTGTAATTCCACGCGGGCTTTTCAAATGTTAAGAGACATTGGTTCACCCTTTATTTATAAATTAATTATTTTCATGATTTTGGTACTTGATAATCATTTAAAATTGAAGGAGGTACTAATATACAATAGTTTAATAAATAAAAAATTACCTATAATTAATATCAAATTTATATTAATTCCATATAAATTCAAAATTAAATTTATCAACAACAACCATATTAACATGTAGTTCTTATATTTATAGTGCATTAATAAGTTTTGTACTCAGTAAGTATACAACAATGTAAGCTTAAGTAACATATTTATTAAATATTTTTATCTCGTATTATGACATAATGTAACATTTATATTCTATGTTTTGCAAGAGGTTTGAATAAGCTCAAGCCTAAATTCTTATACGCTACACTATTCTATTTCGTTAAAAATGAAATAAAAATACATTCAAATAGACCTTATTATTTCACGAACTCGAATTCGCACGGAGTTTATTGAATTAAAAGTAATCGAGTTGGCAATGACTTCACTAGACTTATCAAGGAATCCTGCATCCACAGCATTTTAAGCTTTACTGAGCTGTCCATCCAATAAGCGGCTTTACTTAAAATATAAATGACTATTTTGGCACAATTAAGTTTATTTAACTGTAATTAATATACATTGTACAACAAGAAATATTCCATGTAGTTGAAGGAATTTTAATATTACCTTTTTTTAAAGAAGTGAAATTGTCGAATATTCCAATATATTTATGAAATGTTATTTTTATTACACATTCCAAAGTGTTTAGTTCTTTCAAATCACGTTTACGATTATTTCAACATCAGGAGAATAAGCAATCATATTTTTAGGAACATTACCAACTCACGTTAGCAACAATGTTCCCAATAAATTAAACATCGAACTTTCTTGAAAATGGCACTCGTTAAACGAGGGGACTCACACCACATGGAAAAAGTAGGGTTACCTTCCTAAACCGTTTTCTTTGTGGTTGTAAACATTTTACGAATTACTTTCATAAAATTATTTAATGAAAAAAATACGTTTTCATTTCATGTTTCAATATTTCACCCTTCGTAATAAAGTCAAAAAACGGCATAATTATAAATAAAATTGCGTTGTGGTAGAAAAAAGTATATTTTAAAAAGGAAGTTAAAAAACTGTATTAGGGCCTCCAGACGTACATTGCCAAGTGGCCCCGACATGATTAATCCAGCCCTGTGAGTAATTAATATTTCCAGGTACAGATTAAAAGATTTAGACAGTAGGTAGAAACTTTAATGTGACCCAGACTAATATTTAGATTGTAATGAATAATGGATGGATTTATTTGGTTATTGATAATTGCCTACAATTAGGTATTCAACTATTTACTTTTGACTAATTTATTTTTCTTACATAAAAACTTAATAAATGAAACATGAATCACGTCGGATTTTACACCCGTTGCAAAGCGACGTCTTTTTGGTGTGGTGAAGTGAGTGAAGTGTAAACATTATGAAGTGTACTGAAATTTGTCTCTGGAAAATACTCCTATAATTGGCCAACCTGTTGCTGACTTCACCGTTTATAAGCTTTACCTGCTTAAACTATAACCGGCACAATTTTTAATTTGGATTGAACGTCGAGCTGAGCAGCACCCGATTAAGAAGACTATCATTTCATTTCTCAACTACTCCCATTACTGGAACTTACAATGCTTTCTCTGTTCGTGGGATTCTTGACATTCTGGTTTTTTACTGTGGTGGGCTATTGTGAAACCTCAGACGTAAGTTATTTTAATATTTATATTTATTAATTTTAGGTACACATCTTCTCTGATTTTAACAACTTTATAACAACTGACAATATCCTCGTGTCTGTTGAACATTTCCACGTGCTCATACATAACCTCTATTTATTAAATGTAAATGTTTTTAATAATCCTTTTTCTTTTAGCATGAGGATATTCCAACAGGAAAGACTCTGGAGGACTTGAGAATGTGGCGACGGAAAGTATTTTTGATTTTACTCGTCCTAAAACGTAAATTAGAAATAGCTACTAACTTTATAGAAGGTACATGCACAGTGAAGGACCTCGATGAAATTTTCCAGGAATTTGAACAAACTGCGCCTGCGGTAAGACTATTTACAAATATCTTTATTAATATTTCATTGAAAAATTGGTTAATAATATATCCAAAAGTTGACTGAGATTTAAATATTTAAAATTTAGATTTTTGTGACATCTTCGTCTAATATGTGATCGATTTTATTTTTATTTGTTCATATGCTTCATAATATCAAAACATTATACATTACACAAGATACTTATAAGTAGAAGCTGGTGTATCACTAGCATATATACATGCATCCCTGTTACACTCTTTTTTAGAGGTTATTGTAACTCATGTTTGTAACTTTTGATCTCTTTAATGATTAAACGGTCTTAAATTAATATCTTAATGGGTTTTGTGTCCTCATTTTTCAGTGGTCGATTTTTCAATTGTTTATTGAAATTGATGTTAATAAATGTGTATTGTCGTGTCTATTTTATAAAATATTTAAATGTTGATGGAAATATAACTATTAAAAGTTGGAATTGTAGTTTTAGCGCTAGAAATGGTCGGTCATATTTGTATGACGTGAAATGCATTTTAACGTCAGTTATTTGTTGAGTAGGTCAGTGCTGTGGTAATGTTTTGTAGCTGTTGGTAGTCAAATAATCAAATCAAGTCTAAGAATAAAAAGTTTTTATTTTATTTAACCCATTTACGGCAAACATAATATTGAAATTTTATTGTTCCTTGAAATAGCTGTAAATAATATTTGATATTTTGATATATAAATACATTAAACAGAGATTTATGAGCTGTAAGGTTGGCAGCGGTCGTGAAGTCACATGCATTTCGAAAGTGTACAACGTTGAATCTCTTTAATAATAAAAGAGACAAAATGACTTCTTTAATCGTTAATATTTCTTAAATACAAGGAGTTATTAAAAATAATTGAACATTTGAGGTTCTAGTAATACACTTTATCAATATATAGTACACTTTTATAGAAATTAGGACATAGGACACAGGCCTATTGTTACTAGCTCCTATAGTATTGCCATTTACTAATAATTGTGTTGTGAACTCGAGGGTCGATTTTTTAATTCCTTATTGAAACATTGGTTAATTAACGTATATTGGCGTATTTATTTGATTAAATATTCAAAAAATGAAATAGCGACTTAAAATTTGAATTTAGCTTTACTGCGTAATATTCCGGTTGTTATCCTAGTAGTTGATGATGTCACGAACTGAAATGAATATAATAAGTAATATTATTTATTTTTCGTTTTATATCACGACAGTATATTGAAGCATTATAAGTCGACGTAACAGCTGTTATAGCTTTGACGTTTAACAATGATTTTAAAGTTTGGCTAATGATAGTGTGACAAAAGGTAAGGAAGCAATGACGTCATGTACTGCAAACCTTTTTGTGTTAATTTTTAGCCCTTTAATCATTAAATGAACAAAGCTCTATTTCAATTGTTAATATCTTCTATAATATTGTGAATTGTATAAAAATAATTTGATATTTGAGGGTTTGATAACTTTATCAATAAACAATGCAGTTTTGTATAAATTCAATTATGGCTCACAACCCAATTAGACATTTGAGATTCTTACATCCAACTTTTCTTATGTATTTATGTAGTGCAGTTTAACAGCAATTGAGTCTCAGTTCACAACCCCATTTACAGAAATCTGTTTCGGAAGGTAACCCTACTTTTCCATAAGGTATGAGTACTCGCTTAACGAATGCTACCTGTAATATAGTTTGATATGTGATTTATTAGAATAGATATTATTGGTAACATGCCTGATGCTTAGGCGTATAATATTAATATACTCACAGTTTTGAAACAGACAAAATTATGATTGTATATTCCCCTCATGTTGAAGTAATGGCAAATGGTTTTATAGAAATTACACCATGGTTATAAACCCATTTGAAACAAAAGTGCGAATCCATACAGCGACAGAATGTAAGTGAATAATTTTGTTTTCTAATTTGCAGGATATGAGACTTACGAAAATGACAATTCAACACATTGAGGAGATTCTGGATATTTGTGTAGAGGACAAGAGAGTCCAGAAAATCATAAACAATGGAGTAAATCACTACAGGGCCAACTTGGAAAACGTAGCATTCCTGCCTAATTTTCCCAACGTACAGTAAATCTGTTCTGCTTCCTTGTTAAATTAAAATGTCACATATGTTGTACAATGTATATTAATTACATTTAAATAAACTTAATTGTGCCAAAATAGTCTTTTATATTTTAAGTAAAGCCACTTATTGGATGGACAGCTCAGTAAAGCTTAAAATGCTGTGGATGCAGGATTCCTTGATGAGTCTAGTGAAGTCATTGCCAACTCGACTTCGTTTAATTCAATAAACTCCATTCGAATTCGAATTCCTGAAATAATAAGGTCTATTTGAATGTTCGAAAAAAATATTTAGGCTTTAGCTTTGCAAACCTCGTGCAAAACATAAAATATAACTGTTACATCCCAGTAAACATTTTGGAGTCACTTTGACATCATATTAAAGATGCGTCATGATTTTTTTGTCATGAAAGAGTTCATTTATAGTTCAGTTTCTCACATTTTTAATATAAAATGTCTACTTTATCGGCTACAGATGGCAAAATTACTCCACCTGTCGGAATACAAATGAAGATAAAGTTGATCCGAACTATAATTGAGGTGAAATAGTGATAGAAACGTCACTAAATAGGGCACTTCACCAAATTGTTTACTGGGATTATGTCATAATATAAAAATAATTAAGAAATACTTTAGCTTACATTGTTTTATACTTATTAATAGTTGCGTCAACTAAGCCTTTTTCTCAAGTCCTCAGAAACAGTTTCCATTTTGATAATTTAAAAAAAAATAAAATTTTTTTAATTTTGTTTAAAATCAGAGGTCTTTTTGAAGTGGGTTGTCAGTCACATTCAGTTGCCATCACATTCAGTTCGGGGCTAAGGATTGCAACCAATCGCCTCGTGTGCGGAGGCCCATACTATAAAATGTATTCAATATGGCGTTATTTCTATCTTTCTACAAATAAGAAAAAACTGCATTAAGACAGGCATGTCTCCAGTATGCGACAGCCCTTACTCATCCAGTCTTTATAGTAAGTTCACCTCGGAATTCGAGATACCCAGCTGTAAGTCTGTAAATACTTGTATATTGACACCCTAAAAGTTGTCTCAAAACCTACATATGGTAGGGTGTACACAACTATTAAATTTCAAGGTCAAAGGTCACAAAACTCGGTTTTTTGCGCTTTTTTTGTAAATATCTCATTTCCTATGGGTTTTTTGCTATTTGTATTTATTATCAATATTGTAGAATACAAAATTCTCTACAAATTTTGTTTAAAAAAATTTGTTATACGGTGAACCGTTACAGCTGGGTATCTCGAATTCCGAGATTCTTACCTAATTTAAGCATCAATGACTGGACTATATTTGACAAAATGTTTTCTTAGATCTCCTAAAAACCTGCCGTGATATGAAATTCGCAGGGTTATGGGTTGTGTACTAATTTTTTGGGGGTCGATTGAAATTGATGTTATTTAATATACGCACAGACTTCTAGAGAGTGTCACATCTTCCACCAAGATGCCCCTCGAACCTCAGCAAATTGCATGTTACACACTTTTGTCTTGTCCATGAATTTTACAAACCACTTACAACTACTTCTCTTGTTATAAATTTCCAAATCAAAACTTAACTTGCAAATTGATATTTGACAATTATGAGCAATTGTTATGAAAATTGCAAGTTATTGAAAAGGAACCATTGAGAAAATGTTAGGTAAAAATAACAATTTGATTACATTTCATTAAAAGTACTTACTAGTTTCAAAAGTTTACCCACGTCAATTCAACTTCCGGGTTTACTAATATTTCTTAATCACTGCAATCCAATTCAATTTCTTCTGTGATGTCAAAATTAACCGTGTCTAAAATAAAAATGTCGCAGTTTTAATATTTTAAAATAAATACAACATATAAAAAAGTATATAAGATAACCACAGATAAGAGCGAGGAAATATGAATCTTAACTCGCTTTACAAACAAAATCAAAACTAATATACAATATAATTTATTTAAGAATTATATTACATTTATCTTAAAAAGTATGTATTATATACAAGTGCCTTATTATGTATTTACCTATATACAAAATGGTTTTATTTTAGGAAATTATTTTAAATGATGTAATTGCATTTTTTCTGATAACAACTACCTAGGTCCCACTTTACATTATTTACCTACCATTAATTCAATTAAGGTACTACCCATGTGTTCTTTAGTCAATAGTAGTATAAAACGCAAAGTCGTTCCTGATTTCAATCAAATCATTGGTAGTTTCTTATTGCATATTTACAGAAATTGAGTTGCCTATATTTAAATATATTAATTATTATTACATCGTATTTACTTATTGAATAAGGATTTGTTTTATTTTCTTTGAATTCAAAGTTTTAACATTATTCACGTATTTATTCATGCATGACATTTACAATTATATCGAGTGATGAGTGATGAGTGTATACAAAAAATTTCTATAAATTTTCAAGTGGAACTTTGGCACTGTAATAACATAAATAAAAATATACTTAAGATAAATTTATTTTAATATATTATATTTTATTATCAAAAGTCATCAAAATAGTGTATCAGAATACTGCCATATAATAATTAATAAGGAAATTCATAAAACCTCATTTAGGTATTGTGCACAATAAACCAATACCAATTAATATGTAAAAGTTATGTTCAGTTCAAAATTATATATGGGGTTCAAATATGTAGGCAAAAATGCATTAGGATACAGAAGGTAATCCTTAGAAGTTTAAAAATTTGTCCTTGATCATTTAGTTTTATTGTGAAACATAAACATTATTTCTGTACACATTCCCTTTTAGTTATTTTTATATATTTACAAGTATACCTTACTGATTTGCACAATACATGTCGTTGCATTATTATTCATTTGTTACTTATATCAATATTTAACAAATATATCAATTTTTTTTATTTATTATTTACAACATTATTAACTAATTTTTACAAAAAAAAATCATTGCCTATATATATATATATATATAGGCAATTAAATATATATATATATATATATTTAAATATATATTTATATACTTCAGTAATCATTTTGCAGTTAAAATAATGAGTCTCATTTGATAATTGTGATCACAACCGTTAATATTCAGAACTAATTTTACATTATAATAAAAAAATGATATAAATAATAATAAAAAAAAGAATAAGAATAAATTTTCTTTAAGAAAACTTGCTACAATATCATCTCTTACACTATAAAAATATATTTTAAAACTTAAAATGTATCATGGGCAAATAATTAATAAAAAAAATGAAGAAATTAGTGAAACAAAAGAGCACTTTTAAATTGATAGTCACACCGTTGACTCTCGTTTTGCAACCATAAGCGGTGTTTCAGCGGTGGCTTCTTCCTCAACTAAGCTACCCATCATTCGAGGAATCTGAAACAAAATATTTATAATTCTGTTAGTATATACTATTGGCAAACAACAAGCACTTTTATTATATTTCAAGTGTTACGTATTGAGAAAAAATCATTTGGAAAGGTTGTCCGGCTTATTCTAAGAGAGAATAAATTTGGGTAGACACTTTTTCGGTAGATTCTTTATTATCTACAGTATTATCTATTATAAAAAAAAAATAGGTAAGAAACTATAGTTACTATGTAGTTGTGTAGAGCACCTTAAAATATCGTGTGGTTTTGTGGGAAAGCCCAACAAAAAGTTAATCTCGTACATAATAAAAAGTATATACAGAATTAACTGAATTAAGTCGGAACTATACGAACACAATACAAGAAATAATAATATATTTATAGTTGAACAACTAAAGACAGTCTTGCGCTATGTCAAAACAAATTGCCCATTTATAGAAATTGAAATATTATTATTTAATAAATAAATGCCCATATATCAAAAATATTTTATAAAATAATAATTTATAAAACTTTGTTAAACAATATTTATGATTAGTGCAGCACATTCATAATTATTATTGATTTTGCGTTTTAGTCTCCTAATGTTAATTTTGGACTTAAAATCGGTATAAGTATTTAATTTTAATAAGCAAGAAGTACATTTTGAATATATTCATAAAAACCCACACATAACTTGATATATACTTAGAAGAAAAATCTTGAGCGGTTTACATATGTTTTAATAAATAAACCGCTGAAGAATTCTTGTTTAAGAGAAAGTTGCGTTTCCCGATCCAGACCTTTTCTCTGCTGGAGTCAAAGTTCGTTCTTGGCGGTATGTTGTTCCTGGTGGCGACTGTCATAAGAGAATGCATTGGTATAGATGTACTACTTTTTGTCTGTGACGCTTTTAGTTGGGGATTATTTTGAATGGATGATGGCGCGTGTTGTTGAGAAGAGGTTTCTGCTCCTGCAAGTGTACCACTGTATGATGGCCACAAATGTCTCGGAAGGGTACATTGTGAGTAAACAACAGGGTGCTGTATCGACAAAAAAAAATGACATTTTAAAATATAATATTTTATGAAAATTATTTTTATTTACTCATATTTTGGTATTAAATAATCCTAAAATCCAAATACTGTACTTTATATTGTTATTCACGAAGAGTGAATGCGTGAAATGAACTAGATATCTATTATTACTAATTTGACTATAACAATAAATACACATTATAATTGAGTTAAGGAAACGCGTATAAAAAGTTGATACATTTATCAATGAATTATATAATGCAATACTTTATTAACTACAGTACTGACAGTATTTGAGAATACAATTGATGTTACCACTGGTATCGTATTTGGGGCCATTTGAAGTTCCTGCCTGATAGTTGTGGATGTTCCACCATTGTTTCTCAAAGTACAATATCCACCTTGAGTAGTCAACGCATATCCTCCAGTCGTACCAATTACAGAACCTCCTATGACAGATCTTGGAAGGCCAACTCGATTTGAGAGCTGCGGTGACCCTCCTCTGGGGGCCTCAATTGTGGATATGTGCTGTCGACGTCGCATGAACTCTGCCTAATAATCAGAAACGAGCTGTTATAACGTCATTATAACTTCATCTAACGTCATATGTTATTAGAGTTTAAATACAAAACTTGTAAATCATAAAAATATTTACTAATTCGATCTTATGCATTTCAACATGATCATAATAGGCATCATCATGATCCACGATTCCCTAACTGACATATACGAGTATACCACTAGTTACTTAATTACATACAAATTACCGAACAATTTCAATTATTATAAGAAGTTCTGTCCTCCAAATGATTGGGATTTGTACCATTTTTTAACATTGTAACGTTGCTTGTATCGTACCTGATCGTCTGAATCAACGGTTTCCGGTATAACATCTGGATTTTTTTCATCACTTTCATTGCCATCCGGTCCGGAATCTTTGCTGTCGCTTTTGTCTGAAGGTCCTGGAGATCCTGCACCTTCCCGCTGGTTTGATCGAGTTCCTTTATAATCCTTCGTACCGTTTCTTGCACATTGGAATCGGAGTACAGCAATAACTATTAGAGCAACTACTAATAATGCACAAACTAAACCAATAACCACTGTTAGGGTTGGTGTCAATTGAAAAACAGTACGGCGGTGTTCTAGAAAGAGAAAGCATACAATTAATAAGAATTCTGCAACAAACAAACATTTAAATACAGACACCTGGGACATTATAATATAGGATACTATAATATATACATGGTATATATGTCTTATATTCGTAAATTTAACATTTATTGAATTTTATAAGTATAATACAATACAATTTTTGCGTTCTTTGAAAATTAAATTTTGTTGGTGTGAAATATTTTCTTTAATTTAGACGACAACATAATAACAGCCATGCCATTATGTAGTAGGAGGTCATCGGTGATAGATCTCAATATCGGAAATAAATAAAAGAAAATGAATACCTTTTTCCGATGTCAGTTGTTTTTCAGGAAGCCTCAAAGTAGCAGCTTGCAGTATAACAGGCTCACTGCGTCCCTTGGTATTAAACGAGTAAACTCCTACTAAATAATGAAACCCGGGTATCAGATTAGCAGCAGCAAATCGTGGAATAGGTGATGAAAAGTTTAGCTTGAGGTCTTGCGTTTGACTCTCGCGGACTTCTAACAGAAATGACTGTGCCAAACCTCCATTAAATCCTTCAACACAGCGGATTGTGAATGACGTCATCGAAATGTTGGTTATGGTACAGTTATGCACTTGATCTGGACGCCCTGAAATTAATTCATATTATTAAAAACATCTTAAATAAAGAAGTGTAATGTAACTTTCGAAACAATGATGTTTAAAGGGTAACATTTATACACAATATTTTGTAGCAGAAATTAATTTTAAACACTAAAAACACTTGTTAAAAAAAATATATTTTTTTAGTCAAATTTGTATATATCTGATCTTAAATGAAAAGAAAGGAAGAATAAATAACGAAGAAGAACCTTCATAATTAGTATTTACAAAGTTACACTTACATTAATTTAACAATTGTTAATTATTATGTAAACTTTGTATGTACTAGACATTAAAAACTCTATGGTAGGATAAAATCTATTACAGAAATTCTAGTTTTCATTATTCTTATTTATTTTTCATTTTCATGGACTGTATTTCAAGATACAAACACTTCAATTGTTATCGATTTTTATATGACTCTTGCATGTAGCGAAAAAATATTATATTTTGGAAGATATGTGAGATTGAATCATAAATTATAATAAAATGTTGATCTTATATTTTATTTAATGTATGATTTAATTTAACTCTTTTACACGATGAAAAAAGAAAATTACTGCATACCCAAAATGCACGATTCGATGATGGATTTTTCTGATTAATAATATTAAATGAAAGCCGTACTCTCTAGAAAGGAGTTATCTAGTTTAGGTTATTTATTTTGAATAACGACTGATCATGACGTATACGACGTATAATCAGTGAAACTTACCAGCGGCTATGATGTGGTAGACACAGGGGACTCTTTGGTGGCCTATCCTGTTAGTTGCCCAGCAAAGCAGCGTTCCATAGTCGAGTTCTGTCATGGGTGTGTAAGAGACAACGCTGGCCGTCCCAGTACGTGCTATGTGTGAAGCTGCCACGTCGATGCTTTCTGCGGAATTATTGAATGTCCATCGGAATTGCACCTCCGGAGGATTAGCGTCCACCAGACATTGGATTTGGGCTTTCTCCTGTTTTGCTACTCCATGAACACGAGTCTGATTTGGTTTGCAAGTTGGAGCAACTGTAAAACATTCAGCACTTTAAATATCGTTCCTTTTACAGATATTATACATACAGATTATTTTTACTTACACATAACATTTAACATAAACGGTTTGCTTTCAGCATCGCCTTCAGTATTATATCCAACACAAGAATAATTTCCTGCTGTAGAACGACTGACACCTTGCAGTACGAGGCTTTGGTTACTGATGATGACGCCGTTTGCGACATTGTGGTGTAGTATACGACCCTGAAATCGAACATTAAGTAGTTTAACTAACAACTATTTGTATTTGTAATTGAACTGAATTTGTACAGTTGTGTCAAACTCACATTGTGACGCCATTCAACTTTGTATACAGCGGGGTGTGCTGATATGAGGCAGTCGAAGTAAACGTCTGTACCTTCTCTGATGGTGTCTGGATTAAGTGAGGTTCCCAGAAGAACTTTGGTTTCTGGTAGATCTATAGTAGAAATTTTGAATGACGTATATTTTACTTGTAACATATGGTTAAGTAATACAGATGATGTAAATTGCTTAACCACTGCTTCTGCGTACCTGCTTCTTTATTATACAAAGAAGGGGTTAATATATACGGACAGCTCTGTCGGAGAAAAAAACAAATACCAAAACGAATAACTTAATGCGGTAAAATCTGAAATTATTGCGCAAACGTACATTGTATTTCAAGACGCCAGCCGTCCTCTAGGGGTTCCTCGTTGACAACGGGGTTCTCTGCTCGACAGGACAGGTACTTCCCTGCATCAGTTTTGCTGGCTACGAAGGAGAGCGTGCTGGTTGTTTGATTTCCATCGTTCGACGTCTGGAAAATTGACAAAATTAAGTGTTACTATTATCATAAATAAATGGCAACATCAAATGAATACCATCAACATGAAACGAATGTTTGTTCCATTTCCCAGAGCCAATTTGTATGTAGTTTTTCATTTTAGTATTTTTGCCACATATTCGTCAAAGAATATTCATAATATATTTTCAGATATTTATTTCATTTATATAGTTTTTGTTCATAAAATAAAAATTAATTCATAATAACAGATGCGCTAGTGTAGCAATATAATGATTCATCTACGAGTACATCTGTTTCTCACAATATCAACAATGTACAATTTCGTTGACTTGCGTTTAACACACAAGATTTAATCACCATAAAGTTCTCCATGGTTTGTGCAAAAATATGTATGTATGCATTAGTGTAAGGTGAAGAGAAACACTAAAACCACGACAAAAGCGCGGATACAATCAGGATACATTTAAAGCAACCCTTAAAAAACTAATAAATTACGAGAATATATCATATAATATATATAATTACATTAATATTATATATATATATATATATATATATATATATATATATATATATATATATATATATATATATATATATAGCAATAGCAATAGCAATCGTAAGAAATGATATTTATATATATACCTATTTATATTATATTTATATACATATATATATATATATATATATATATATGTATATAAATATAATATAAATAGGTATATATATATAAATATCATTTCTTACACTTGCTATCTATTTTTCTTATACTCCTATTAATTTGTTTTTTTTATTTCCGTTGTTTGCACGCTGTTTCCGTTGTGGACCGGATCTTTAAGCTTTTCTTATCATTTTAAATGTTAGAAATGTTATATAAAGTATTACAG
Source organism: Panorpa germanica (assembly GCA_963678705.1). Classification (NCBI taxonomy): domain Eukaryota; kingdom Metazoa; phylum Arthropoda; class Insecta; order Mecoptera; family Panorpidae; genus Panorpa; species Panorpa germanica. Next base: position 24,770,722 of record OY783207.1, on the reverse strand, counting down.
TAGTTAATAACATTTTAAATACAAAGAGGTTTTACTTTTATTTTAATTTAAATATCTCCATTATTAATTAAAACATAAGACTGTCCTATTAAGGAGAAAAAATAATTTTAATAATTACTTGGGTGGGTGGGGGATTAGGTTTATTATAATGAAACGTATACCAAATTTACTTATTTTTATTCGCGAAGATGCGTTGTATATGAGATTTCCGTAATTACGTAAATGCGTAGTTTCACATAAAGTATCACATTCATTGTTATTTAAATACGTTTAGTATTGCCTTTTGCGAATGAATGGTTAAGACAGTTAATGGTTAATGCCATACTCAGTGATCCTAACATTACATCGCTGAACAATGACGTAATCTTCATATGACTCTTATGGCTGGTCATAATGCATAAAGCCTAATTTTCAGAGATGAAACTGTATCATCGGTGAAACTGACAGAACACGGCTCTAAATGTTTTTAAGGAATAAAGAAAAATCTATAAAATAGAAACAATCAATTAAGATAAGAGATGAATATAAAAGGAACGAATATGATATAATTTAGTACAAGATATAAAACGACTGAGGGTGGTTTTAACCCTCAGGGATAGAGAATTAATGGAAGGGGTTGTTAAGGAAATGTAGAAAGTCGGTTAATATTTGTGCAGAGGAAATTAGTTTTGACAAGGAGTACTGGCATAGCTCAAGAATTAACAATTCGGCTAAAAAAATACATGTACGTTAAATAGACTCATGAAACATGCTCGTACGAAATAAACTACAGTCATTACATTAAATAAAAGTACTGCAACTGAGTGCTCTTAGATTAACTATTTTTTTCTTTTTTCCACCACGTAACGCTTCATCAGTCGTCAGTTCTCCTAATAAATATTATTGGTAGATAATTATTACAAAATTAATAAGTTACAAATACTTTTCGAGTACGAATTTCGATGCAAGTAGCTCTCTTAAAATATATTATATGAATACTTGTATAAATAAATACTATGTATACTAACAGTCTCTTTTGTACGATCCAATCTCTGCCCATTTCGCCACCAGGTGAGTTGTGCAGGAGGCCGTGACCCAGCTGACTGACAAAGCAGGTCGTAGCGACGTCCGGAAGAGAGTGGTTGATTAGCACCCAGAATACGGACGTCCAAAGGTCCAACTAAACATTAAACAAGAAAGTTATTACTTTTCTTATATCAAAAGTGTAGTTTTCTAAGTATAGTAGCATGTGTATATTAGAATATCGTCAATTCGCATTATAAATTAATAAAGTGGGTAACAATACCATAACTAATTATTTATTTTTAATAATTGTAAACATGACTCTCCCTTTGGTACATACAATTCATGTCCAGGTGAACTGTGGCCACTAGTGGCTGTGTCTTGTTGTTGTTGACCGCCTTGCAGGACAATTCTGAGTGGAGGTCGGATCGCGTGAGGCTGCTGATTGTCAGTTCACTGCGTGCATGTGCTACCCCACTACCAGGAAGTGATATTGATGGTGATTCTAATGCAATGTTGTTACGAAACCATGTCACTGTTGGTTCCGGTTTACCTTAGAAGCAATTAATACATTTTATTAATTTTCATTCTCATAATGAATTATATAAGTATAAACATAAGTGCCAATCTTTCTTTCATGATTCTTAAACAATATGTGTGCAGTAATTGGAGATTAAAGTGTGTAATTTAAGTTAAAACCTATTGCTTATTTTATTCATTGATTTCTTTAATTTTATTTTTCTTAGTTTTCATTTTCCTTTCTCTAAATATTTACGGTATTCTATTAGTACAATGTGGTACAATGACAAAACCAGATCAAACGTACAAATTTTGTATGATTAAATATTTATTCTGAATAAAGTAAGTCAGGTAAATGATTAAATTAATCTATATCTGTTTCATAAAATATTATATCTTAATTTTTGAGTTCTAGTATTGCTCAAATGAAACACCATGTTCCTATACCAGGTAATCTGTTAATAATCGTGATATTTTCCACTACACATTGTGAGTACTTTACTTTTAAATCAATTTAACTAAACACAAGTCAAGTTTGCCTTTTAAGCGATAGACACCAGCTAAGAAAAATAATCCTAATATTACACGACTGTGTAAACGGATCAAATGGCTCCATCTGTTCTGTAGTGGAACAACTGGACGCCTCGCAGATAATAATTTGTCTTTGTCGAGATTCAATGGTACGGGAAATGAAAAATAACTAAATTGTTTTCGCTTCCTTGTTTTCGTCAAAAACACACATATGTATTTATTATTGTATTGTAGAAATGGTTTGAATTTAAGATAAATTGATGACGGTATGTCACCGTCAGAAATAATTATATCAATACACATATTAAAATATATAATCGTACTTTGTAATAAACAAGCCCTAAAAGTACCATTATTTGAACTGTTCTTACTGGTGTGCAATGTATGTTGTTTTCATATAGAAATTGCAATATAACAGATCTTTAGAGATATATTAGAGCACAACAAATGACGTCATTTTGAATGTTTCTTTCATATTGAAATGTTAGACCACTATTTTATTCAACTGGTGTCCGTTAATTTCCACTAATTTTTCAAATGCCTGTACTTTCTAAATTAGGCTGTGTTAAGTCTACTCGAAACTATCAGCCAACTTTAAATGAACATCAAAATGAATCCCATATCTTGAAGTGGGTACAAATATTTTTTTTGATGCCCCGCCACTTCGACCTAGTTCTACTCTGCTCTTACACTACTATAAGTACAAGTACCATGGTGCTTTTAAATGTAATAAATTAAACAAGAAACGAAATTACAAGCATAAATATCCCGTATAACATTTTATTTTCTCTAATGTAAACATTAACGTTAATACGTTCGGAGTTTTTGATAATATTAAAATGCGAGTATAAGAAGTGAAAAAAGAATTAAGAATAAAGAAACGGTGTTTTGTAATTTATAAATGTTATAAAAAGGCAAAACAAACAACCATAAGATTTATAATAACTATAAAAAACACAATTAAAATGAATAGTTGTTGCTTAGTGTGGAGAGGGAGCTGGGGAGCTGGAGAGCAGGGGAGCAGGGGAGCATAATAGGTGTAGTTTCATGTTCTAATTGCTCTAGTGACTGATTCTATAGATCATATTGGGATTACAACTGCGTATTAAACGACTGCGACTGTACATATTTCCATTCCAACTAAAAACACCTTATTGTTACTACAAGTATTGTATATTGTGTTTTTCCATCTGACTGTATGTGCGGTCGTGGTGATTATTCGATTTTCTTTATTGTTGTGTGTTTTTGCTAGCTCGTCCATCATTTGTAGTTCTTGTTATAAACAATAATAGATGACCTCCTTGAAATAACGTAAAATGTATAGAATGTGTGAGACAGAATGGAATAAGGAATAAGGAATAAGGGGGAAGGAGCAAGACAGAATCAGCTCGTATGGTGCAAAACAAAAATATGTGTGTACTAGCTAACATTTATGCACCAGAATAAATAGATATAATTAAACTTTAAAAGCAAGAATTTAATTTAGAAAAACGACAACCATAACCACAAATACAGGCAAATAACGTTTCGACCACTCCAGTGCTATATCTATTAAACATAATTTAATACATCGGTTTACTTTTTCGGTAGTACGTCTTCATTCAAGCAGTTTTATATTTTTATAAATAAAAGTAATAAAAGTCAGATTAATTCTTTAACATTTGGATCTAGTTTTGTATTTTATAAAACAAAGGGGATAACTTATTTATTGAATTTTTTCATATACCATGTGCGATACGCGAATACTAGGTTCGTTTTAGTAAAAGTTTAGCATTTACCGAGAGCTAGTACATTACAACTTACCGCCTAATACATCGCACCGTAATAGCAGACTGTCACCTTCTGCATACGGCCCCACAACTGAAGTTCGTTCAGTGCCGAACTCGTCATGGATTGAGACCCTCTGTGGAGGCACTGTAAAAAAAGAGTTTTTTTTTTAAATAGAGAGCTTTATTAAAAAAATTGTAATATTTTTGATGATACTCATACATACAGGAGTAGTTTATAACGACAATAGTCTCCGATTAATTACGATTCTTCGTACGAGCAAGTCAATTATCTTTTTTCCTGTTTATATAAACATGGAAAAAACTATTACTCGTGGGATACATAATTAGATATTAAAAACATTTATAAATAGCAAGATGCAACACTTTTTAAAATGTATCTAATATATATGTAGATTAACTACATTTTATGTAATATCCTTCTTTTCATCACATTTTTTATTTTAGAGATTTACCCCCGTCCCAAGCGACGACTGTCTTTTGTGTGTTAATTGAATTTCATTGCCAATTTTAATTCCATTTTTAAATTGAAATATTTAGCTCGTTCTATATAAATTTTAAATATAAAAACAAATAATTTTTTATATAAAATTTTTTTTTTTTCAACGAGAAGTATGAAGCAATGGGGTCCATTGTTTTATTCAATAAAGCTAATGTGTTTGACACGAGCAGTACGGGCCTGTAGATGCTTACCATAACGTCGAGGTACATCTTTCTGGTGTACCATCACGTTAGTAAAGTTAGTATGCCCATTGCTTCTTCTACAACACAATAGTATGGCGAGGGTGCGGGTGTGAGAGGGACTTGTAATTGAACGCATTATTCAATATGGAGTACAACCATTGTTACTATAGAATAGATTTTCAAGAGGAAAAAAGGATCGTCTATTCTAGCAAGAAATATATGAATGTTTTCTTTCTCATAAATCACAAAATGAAAAAAGAAACTACAAACATATTCAGGTAAGATAAATGTTTTCTTTGTAAAAAATAAATGAGCAAACTCTAATATGAAAATATGATCATCAAAACTGTCTGTTGTAAAATAATTTGTATATTTTAAAAGATAGCATTTACTTTATAATCTACCTATTATAATGTTCGTATATTCTATAAAGTTCACTTGTCCTGGATTTTTAATTTAATACCTGATATAATGGATTTTTTACAACTTTACTCTAAACATAAAACAAAATCATTTTTCTTATTTGAAACTTTCTTTGTTTTCAATAAATCTTAAAACTGTTTTTAAGGTACGAGTATATCTAAATAGATTATTCTTCTCTTTTCAAGTGGTAGACAGGGTTATTGTTGTTCCATTAGCTGCCTAGACGGCATAACGAGCGCACCAAACTAACAAAGCCCATGCATTGGCAGTATTGTAAAAAAAATGAACCTCGCAGCTCTGTATTTGTCTACAAGTTACGCGTTTACACCGATGCTGTGATATAAAAGTATGTTGGAAACCACACACATGTGAAATATATTGATATCTAAAATAAATAAATAATCTTACAACAAAAATGTAAAGACCAATAGAAAATGAATAGAATTATTATAAGGATCATCTATCTAAATCAAAACCTATAAATTAACTGAATTAATTAATCAGACATCCTCGTAATATTAAGTTAATAAATCATTAACTTCAATAGACACTACTAGCGCGGTTTACGGTATATTTTTAAACTAAAACAAACATGATCATAAATTATTTTGTCATATGCAAACCCACACACACAAATATCTATCTATGCATATGTGTATGTGAGAAATACACACATGCATACATTCTACGTAAACTCTATAGGTAGTGAGTTTACGGATAGCTTAATAAATAATATATATAGGGAGTTATATAGGGGTTATATTGATTACATCAATAGGTGGTACCCACCAAGTTATTCGATTCCGAAATTTATTAAAAAGTAATTAATGTTCAAATTTCAGTAGAAATTGATACTGCCCATAATTTTACGTTGAATGAATAAAAATAATTGGGGAGAAAGCTAAATTTATGGCTAAAAAGAGAGGTATAGCTGCCGAGTGTCCTATTCGTCTCTTTCTAGCCGAACCGCTGCTGCTGGCTTGACTAAGTAGACAATGCTCGGGTAGAAAGAGACACAGAGGACACTCGTCAGCTATCTCTCTCTTTGTCTTTATCGCAGTATTCTACCTCTATGATTACTATCCTAGGGTGTTTATAATAGTGCAATAAAACGCGGTTTTTATTACGTTGTATTAGTGCAGTAAAAGTGCTTCCAATATGTACGGATGTTAGATTGTTAAGAGCCATTTTATTACGATAGAACGCGCAGGGGTTAATTCATTTTTCAATAGTAAAAAAAACACTCAAGCTCTATTGATGTTCACATTATATTTGAATGACAAATGTACCATGAATATTGGTACTGCCATCTATTGATCAAATCAGTGTACTACCACCTATAAATTATATGAACTTCAATAATATAATAGAAATAGGCTCATTGTTGTATATGGTGTCGTTGTGTGTATGTGTGTGTGTGTGTGTGTCTGTACTGTATTTGTTGTTTTCATTGCATTTTAACGCGATTATCTCAATCCTCATTTTAATTCTGATCCAATCAATTTAAGTATTTATTATTTTAAAGTTAGGCATGATTGAAAATACAGTAGGGCCTCGTTAATCCGGAGAGGCAAAAACAAGACCCTTTATGGATTATCGAGGCGTCCGGATTATAGTATGCCATATTAAATGTTAATAAAACACATGTTTAACCTTAGTTTCTTTAATCAATTTTTAAATTATAGCATATAGACAAAATGTACATGTTCAAAATTACAACTATGTAAGGAAATCAGTAAGTTAAAATAAAACATTAGGTAATTCTTCTTGAAAAAGTCTGTAATATTCTTCTGTTTATAATTTTCGCACTTCATTTCGAAAGCCCGGTCTCTAAGTCGACGGAGAAACATAACTTCGTGGCTATCAAATTCGTTATCTTCAGCCCATTTTAAAGCAGTGTTTAAAGCTCCTACTGCCTCTGAATTACCAACTTTTGTGATTTTTAGAATTTCAACGCTATTGTCCTCATCTTCCTCATCGTCCTCACACATAGCCGCTCGCACAATCTCCTCATCAGTTAACACTTCATATCTTTGTAACTCGCTTTCGGCACCATCATTTACAGCGGCTTCATCATTTGACAGTTTTTCACCGACCATTTTTAAACGTCTTATTCCGTGGCGTTTTTTAAATTTGTCTAACCATCCCCGGCTTGCATTAAATCCGATATTGGAGTTTGTAATCTGGCGATGAAAAATTCGAGCTTTCTCACAAATCATATCACCACTTACAGGAACATGCAAATCGCCTTTGTTGCAAAAACCACGTAAACAAAGCATCTTCTAAAACAGGATTTTCCGATTTCCTCAGTTTTCGTACACCGGGACCACGTTCTGTTAGGCTAACAAACTTCAAGAGTTTGTCTTTGTTTTTCTTTATGTCGCCTACAGTTGACCTGCCTATACCAAACTTCCGAGCAATGACAGGGTAGCTGTCACCCTTATCTAACATTTCTATAATCCGTAATTTATCTTTTATTGTTAATGTCGAATGTTTACGTGGCGGCGCCATGATGTTAGCGAGCACACTTAATTGACACTACGTATTACACGAAAGGCGATAAACAAAAGACTGACGGCGCATTGGCTCATGACAGCCCCCGCACCTACACGCCGCCGGGCCTCCCCCGCGAATCCCATTGGATTACATCCCGGCCGGATTACAGCGATCACCGAACAAGCGAGAGTCCGGATTACCGAGGCCCTACTGTAATTGAAATACGCTTCGGTAATAGTAGTTGAAAATCAGTGCGTGTTCATTCTCTTTACTTTTTGGATTTAAATATTTCCAATAAATGAACAAACACCGCAGTAACATCCCGATGCTTACAGTGTCATTAGCCTGGTTTATGATGAACATATTAATAGAAACTTTATTTGCAATATGAGAAACCTTTAAGAAAGTTGAGGCAGGGTTAAAAATGCCCTGTTTAATTTTTGAATAATTGTTTAATTTTTCTCTACAAAATTAAAGAGAATACACATTTACACAAGTACTATGCAATTAAAATCATTCTTGGGTAACAGTATTGACACAGTTTGCACGACAAAAAAGGGCTGTACGTAACGGATATACGAGTAGGCTTTTCTCGTTTTCTTCGCGTTTTCAAATAAATTTATTTTATCGTATATTTTTTATAATAGATTTCTTTCCTTTCCATTTAGCCTAGCCTACCCTCACGTTAACGTTCATTTAATGCGTTAAATACATAGGATAACCTTACTCGTCTGTTGACATATTTTCCTTCCTCGAACAACAATAGTTGTGTAAATGTAAATATATTAAACTCGTTCTTCCGCACACACACACACACACACGCACACACACATTCATGCACAAATACGTATATGTGTACGTGTATTGACAGGATGACATTAATTTAATACAAGTTGAATATATTTGATAAGAAATAACATTAAATATTGAGTGCAAATCGATTTAAATGATAATACACTTATAAATAAATTCAAACAGAAATTTACATTTAGAAAGGAAAAATGTTTTCCTTTTTTATTATATTCATACATCAATATTTAAATATATAGATTTCTTATTTTACACGTTGCGCAGTTTTCGCAGGTTTCGACCTACTGCAGGTTTATATTCTACATTCCTACCCTATATTTTATTGCAACGTTTATTTTAAAGAAATCGGCTTTAGTTGAAAACAACAGAATCACATATTTTTCACCTGCACCTTATACACCTGCATTAGTATTAGTATTAGTATTCGTACTACACAAGAGATATAAATAATAATATTTTTAATGTCGTAGTACACCTAGATGTATATTTGAATTCCTGAAATATGTTGGGAAAAATTTCTTTAATTCATAATCTAATCCAAACCAACTCATTCCAAAATCTGAAATGTTCGTATTCTCTAATTGTCGACTCGTTAAATAAATTACTCGATCGTGTCTGAAATTACAAATATTGAGCGCTGTACACACCATTAAGAAAACGTTTCACAACCAGAAAATATGATAATAAAACCGGTTCGGTATCCGTCCATTTTTTCTACACAATTTTCGTCATTGTATCGCTTCTTCATATCAGCCATGGGTTTGTGAAATGGGTAGTTGTAATTGTGATGGCATAGTCAAATTACAGCAAGTTTGACACTTAAAACAAATATCATTTTAAGGTAGTTAATAGTAGTGTAGATAAATAGATCATCGCGAATAGTTTCATCATAAAACGCTTCGCTAGTAGTAATATGTGCTACGAATATTTTTCATCTAAAGTTCTAAAATTCTAGTAATCTAACAAACAGTTTTCAAGATATGCTGCTAACATATTTGTGTTTATCGGATTATTTGATATGTTTACTGTACAATTCTGTGGTACTGTATGTTCTATACCATTAGTTATTATTCCCTCCGTGCTGCAGCAACGCCATTTACAATCCCTAACTTGTTAGGGCGATGTACAATATATCTGGAATGCTTAATTTCTGTTCCTGCTTCTAAATAATATAATATATATTTTATATTTCCATTTGTAAAGTTTCTATCTTTCGAATAATTATCGTAATAATTATAAGTAAGGATGGATTTTCTATAAAAACAAATATTTATTCAATTTTTAATTTCTATAAATATATATTCACCGCTATGTTTATTTCAAGAAAATGTTTTAATCTGTACCCCAGGTTCAAAAACTATTTAAGGACTTTCAATATACGATGTGTTACGTTGTGATTACGGTGTTACAATGTACAGGCCCGCATTACAAAAACATCCTACTTATCAAATATTTAATCAGGCCGTGATTTGAGGGAGGGCAAGCGGGGCTACTGCCCCAGGGTCTCCACAATAGAGATAAAAGCAATAAATTTTTGAAAGACTTGACGGAAAAAAAATTGTTCCTTTTATTCTGAAAATAATTAGGAGCCTTCGCTCTTTCGTTGCCCCAGTGCCTCCACACTTACAAATTCGGCCCTAACCATAATATGTACTAAATGAAAGTATACAAAATTATTGACAGTGACTTTGGGAAGAATTGATAAACATACACCTAAAACAAGTAGCTACATAATTCTAATTTGTTTTATGCAATGTAAATATGCCGGGCCTGTTATTCCTACATTCAAAAACTGATACTACACCATCAATGTAAGTAAGAAGGTATTGATCTAAAACACTAAGGCTCGCAAACATAGAGCACTCGTATTATTAACTAGACGTCTCAAAACACATGCAAGTGGGTATTGTAAAAATGATCCCGATGTAGTAGTTCTATTGAATTCTTATATGGTACAATATCATATATAATAAATGTTCGCAAACGCAATTCCTTACACAGCTGTATGATTACTTAAGATAAATTTAGTTTACCGCTTATATTTATGGAACTATATAAATTTGGGACGAGATAAAACTTAAATTTTTTTAAAATAAATAGCCAACTGACAATCCCAGTAAACAATTTGGTAAAGTGCCCTATTTAGTGACGTTCGAGTCACTCGTACAATTCAATTCTAACACTTTACAAGTTCGAAGCAACAATTGTATCAACAGAAACCAATTTTAGTTCAAATTTATTCCCTACCTGTCAAGATTTTTTGAAATAAAATCTGATATATGTAGTCTTAGCAAGTTCGTTAATAGTTCAAAAGTGGTACACATAAGTCGCTTTTAGTTCAAATTGATTCTCTACCTGTCACAGATTTTGTGTTAGTTGTTAGAATTTTTTCATAATAATATTCTTTCTTTTTTCAACATCATTCATTAAGTAGCAGTTGTTTCTTTCACACTAGGATATATTTTTTTTAGTTCATTTTCATTCCAAAGTGAGAGAGAAACGAGATGCGGTTAGACAAGTAAAATATATTTTTCACCGTTACACTTGTATAGTATTTCGTTCAGTACAGTATGTTTAAATTATATGCTATCCTTTTTCAACAAATATTTCTTTAATGGTAATAGGCACACGCTGTCTCCCTCAATCTCCGAATATAATGTGTTTAAACGAATACTCTAAGCAGTGATGCTAAGACAGAGGCTTTAAACCTAACGCAGACCTGCCGATCGTGGATTTTTGAATCACCAAAACAATGTAAAAAACTAATATAACGAGTATTGTTGAAGATGAATAATATTCATTAAAAAAATCACGATCCGTACTAAAGATTACATCTATTTATTTCATCATTTAAATATTTATATTTTGCAGACTCTAAAAAGTAGAATTCCCATTAAGTTTTATACCCCTGCCATCCCTGCTAGTGTCAAGTTTATAACTCCGGTCATAAATCATAAACCGACTCCGCTTTTAATTCAGCAGTGAACCGTCGTTGTGATCTTTGTAGGTCATAAAAAGGGCCTTTCCTATGAACGACTGAATAGAAAACGAACACGTTCCAGACAAAAAACTCATGATATGTAATAGAAATGAAGTAGAATTGACTCCAAAATGTTTACTGGGATATAAACGCTGCATAATAAAGTGCATCACAAGATCCTCCTCCGAGCCACAGGAATATAGATTATTATTTACATGTTGTTACACACTCGTAATCGTAGCACATTGTCTTATGATACTGGAGCTGAGGCGCTGATGCTCTTAGGCTTTTAGGATGCATTAGAATCACATGACAGTTCCTCCAGTTACACGCGATGCGATCTTTCAGAACACCTATGAAACCTAATGCCTCGTAGACATGAAAAACTCGAAATGGAGAAACATTATTTAATATAAATTCAGTTTACTATACGAGTATATGGTACATGGATCTATTAACTTTAAATTCAGTCTCCATATATTTATATCCAATATGAAACTGAATATGCAGAGAACAAAAAAAATTGTTCAGCTTGTTCAGCATTGAGCATTAAGATGATGTTTCTACTTCAATGTTTATCAAAGTCTGATGTTATGACTTGAAACACAACGGTTTCTGCATTTTCAAGTTATTCTAGTTTAGTATCGTAAATACCCTTTAAATATAAGTACAATGGTAACAGGGAATACTCGTATCCCGAACTAGCTTTCTTCCTTGTTATCGCATCCCTTAACGCCTATCTGTATTTCTACACGTATGACCATTCTAAAACCTACCCTAGCGACCATTTTAAACCCTTGAAATAAAGGATGGCCTTACCCCTTTCCTGCTCCACCACCTTTTATATAAACAGTTTCACGAAAATAATACAACCTCGTATTATATCAGATGCGAATGTAGCTAAGGGAACTAGTTCGACTTCATTTTCGGAAAAGTAAAGTCATACTTGTATTTCTGTACTAATTTCATGAAAATTGTTAAATGTTTTCTACAAATTACATATTATAATCTCAGCTTAGTTTTACTCATGGCGGACCAAATAGTTTCATAGTTATTAATGTGGAAAATTTATTTTATACTCGTATTATAACAAATATGTGACAATTTATAATTTATATTAGAACGATTAGTTGGAAGAGGAACAAGTTTTAATTTGAACAAGATTTATGCAATAATAAATTAAAGGATCAACAAAGAATACTTAAATAAAATATGAAAAGTATCCTGAAAGCTGACACGTGTCCAAAGGTGAAAATTAAAAACAATTAAGTTCTTTTAAAATATTGGGTTTAAAAATCAAGCAAAATTATAAGCGCGCGCAGTGACTGTTAAATGTCATACGCTGTTTTTAATTATTACTAATTTTCTGTGAAGTGCTCTACTTTACTTAAATCTATTCTGAAGCAAGTAACCTTGTTTTGACAACTGTATTATTTGCATGTAACAGCGGCCCGTCTGCGCTCGCATCGCGGCCTTTGAAGTAGGTGTCGCAGACGTGCCAAGGATGGTATACGAGAGCAATGTAAAACATAAAACGTAGACTTTACAAGTTAGACGATGTCTGGCTTTATTAAAAACGTGATACATTCCCAGAACACTGAAACAGTTATTATGTTACATATTTAAATACAACAAATTACAATGAAACCATTTGTACTTCATACGTGATATACATAAATGTAATTATTACTTGTAATTAATTAATTTAATTTCAATTTGTACCTATTATTCCAGAAAGAAGTGTTTACAAAGCTATTAGATAGTTATTATTACAATTATATTACTACAATGTTAAATCAATGTTCTTGCTTTTGAAAGACAGTGAATTATTACATACTACATTTTTAATTGCACTTAAATCTAAGTGCTCCATAGAAACCTTGTAAAAGCATATTTGTAAAATATTTTTTAAAAAATGTGTTCCATTTTGAACGACAGGGCAGCATGGTGTGCAATTCCTTTTTCCACCGGTTACATCCATGATATTTATGGTACTGTCGTTATATCTTTCACGAAAGAATGGCAGTTCTGCAAGATTCCTGCAGTGCTACAGTAATAGTAACACAATAGAAACAAAACAAGATCATTAATTTTTATTTTACAATTTAACAGAAGAAAAATATCACCGCTGAACTATATTTACATAACCTAAAAAGTCTTAAAAGTGTATTTAATGTTCCGTATATAGCTCTTTTAAAATGATTTTTATATTTAGCACACCGAGTCCCAGTTTTAACATTTCTGGAAAATCTCAATCTTCAACAGTATTTCACATCTCTTGGATTTGTATCCAGTAATGGATTTAGATCGGAAAATAGAAACACATTTTGCACAAATTCTCTTAAACTTAGTTTTCGAGGCCCCTTGTGCGCCCGCAATTAAATCCGCTACTGCTTGCATCCCTTTCGACCAAAACGATAACATACGAAAGTGCAGCTAATCGGTTTAGAAAAGTTATTTTAAAATAGTAAACATAGTCTATGGATTTTGAATATATATCTAAGATCTAAAAATAGAATAAATGCATAATAAAATTAGATTAAAAAACCTTTTGAATAAAAAAGGGTAGTACTCGTAAATTAATAAAAAAAACCACCTAACAATATGCACTTGATAATTCTATGCATAATAATTAAATAATGGAATTTGAATCGAGGTTGAGTTGAGAGTAGTACGAGGATACTTATTGCTTTTTTAAGGACTACTGGGACACTCACAGATGAAGACCAGAGGACGCCAAATGTTGAGCGCGGGCGCTTTATGAACCATGATGTCATTGCGGCTCAGGGTTACTGTCTCACTTGACGCTATATAAAAATGAATATTATCTCAGAGGGAAAAAGAAAAACGATTTTCACTATCATAAACCGTACAGTCTTTTCTAAAATTTCTTCCTCAAATTATTGGTGAGTATTGAGAAACGGCTATTGAAGGCCATTTGGTAAGAAAAACTTGCGAATAATTTGCGTTACATTAATCTAAATCATTTCAATAAAAGATAAACATTTTTATGTATAATACACTTTAGGATAGTGATTGTTTGCAATAAATATAATAAGAAAGTAAAAAAATTATGTAATAAATTGTTTAAAGTTTTAAAAGGATTCAATTTATTTATTTAATGTTCAACTTGGTGAATTAAGGTTAATTAAATTATTATCACCACTAAAAGTTTAATTTCAGAATAGTACTCCTACTAATGGACTAGAAGTTTAGAAATTGAATTTACATAAGACATTGTTGAAAAAGTTGCAGTGTTATTTTTCCGTACTAGCGAAGTAACTTTTTTCTGCTTTTGTACCGAATATATTTTACGCACATTTTTTTTACCTGACTTGAATAAAATAATCATTTAGTGTCAGTGCAATAACACCAAACGTAATAATATTTGAGTTTTGCGGACAGTAGATCACTGTGTATACGAAAATTAGAAAGAAAATTGTAAAATGCTGTATAGCACAAACTGCGAGTATATAACGCTATGTAAAATATACACAATCATATAAAAAACAGATAAAATGTAAATTACTTTAGATACGAGTATTTTAAATAACACAAAATGGTTCCAACACAAAATAAATTTAAATTATTAAAATACATAAATGTGATAATAGAAGTTTGTTTAAAATGATTGTATTTGTGTTATATGCTAATACGAATTTCATTTCTTAAAAGTTACACAGTTTCAGAGTGCACTAGAGTGCCTATCCGCTGGAGGCCCGACTTGGTCGTCACTCTGTTTCGGACCAATATTCAGTGCCTTTTTTTACACGTTTATTTCGGAAATTGCTGAAATTATAATTCCAATAACCAACCAAGTAAGTTTTCATAATTGTAAGCATACGAGCGAAAGTTTTTAACTCATTTTATTTTGATAAGACATTTTCACTCCCAATGGAATTGAAACATACGTTCAGTTGTCCGCAGTACATTTTTCATAAAAGTTTTAAAAACACTTTTAGCAACTATCTAAAACTTTCATCTGCTGAGAGATGAGAGAATTTATATAAATAATAAATGGTATAAATTATTTTTTTTTTGCTATTTTTTTTAATATCATGTTATACATACATAAATATAAATATATGTTTCAAGTTCCGACGTATTTTGTTTATGTTATTGGGTTGATTTATATTCTTTGTTATGTTAAAAGTTTTGTAATGTATAACGTAGGTCTGTGATTAATACATATTCTGTCCATGTTATTAATGATTTTTGTTTGCTCAATATAAAGTACGTTTTGATATAAAATATTAGGTTTATTTTTACACACATATACATTTACGTATTGTAAGTGTTTCTAATTTAAGAATTCCTATTTCCGCACTTCGTCTTTCAGTATTCAACCAGTAATGTGTGTTTATGTAGTTTAACAATTAGAAAACTCTATGCGTTAAATACAACATTCTTAGACATTTCCCCATACATAACTTAATAATAAAAGAGTGATTTTTCAAGGGGATGACAAGGGATTAATCTAATTACCCTACCTTAACTTTTGTAAGGATAAATTGAGCGCATAAGTATTATATTTTAATTTAAGGGATGAACATCTGTAAAGCTATAATCGATATTATAATAATCCCTTTGAACGGGCGAGTTTTAATTATATCTTTATATCTTGTTTTAATATTAATATATCACGTTACAGTGTAATAACACAGCGAGCAGGTGGAACTTTTGTAAATAATTAACCGGGGCGTTCTCTCTTTTTTTGGGTTTAGTACAGAATATAAAATGCTTATGTATACAATGTTATCTTTTATGTTCTTGAAAATAAAGCTGATTATTTGTACGTTATTTCATACGGAAAGTGTCAGGACAGGTTGATTAAATAGGGAATGACTTTAAAGCAATGGGCAATATTTCTGTGAAGTCTTATCATCAAATAATACCACTTACAACACTACTAAACTAAATAATTAAATAATATTACACTAACACAGATGACGATCAACTGGAAAGGAACGAAAAAACTGAATCCGATCTTTAAAAACATGCGCGTATTAGAATACAACGTTCTGTCAAAATTCCAAAGTCCCATAAAATCAATCCACTACATTTCGAGTTTTGAGAGCACAAACATACGCCGACTGAATTCTATATATATTTCACGTACATAAATGCATAACAGTGTTAATACAATATACCATTTCAAAAAGTTAAATTAGTTGTTACTTTATAATATGACGGATAAGAAAAAGCAATATGTCAATTTTGTATTTTATTAATATAAAAACTGTAAATTATTTATCTGATGGATTAGTACATATGCAAACATTGGTTTTGGCAGGTTAAAACCTGTTGAAACACATACTGTTTACGCATACAAAATAATAATCATATATACGTTTAACTATCTTAGAAATAAAATGCATAAAAATACATTGTACACAATGCAAACATAATAGCAAAATCAACAAAACTAACCTTGAATTGGCAGAGTTGAAAATCACGATGACTGAAGCCAAACACATAGCACAATACCCTCACAGTATTATATATAAACAATTTATAAAAAGCAAAATATAAATATTTAAATGAAGAAATAAATAGATGTAATCTTTAATACGGATCGTGATTTTTTTAATGAATATTATTCATCTTCAACAATACTCGTTATATTAGTTTTTTACATTGTTTTGGTGATTCAAAAATCCACGATCGGCAGGTCTGCGTTAGGTTTAAAACCTCTGTCTTAGCATCGCAGCTTAGAGTATTCGTTTAAACACATTATATTCGGAGATTGAGGGAGACAGCGTGTACCTATTACCATTAAAGAAATATTTGTTGAAAAAGGATAGCATATACTTTAAACATACTGTACTGAACGAAATACTATACAAGTATACAAGTGTAACGGTGAAAAATATATTTTACTTGTCTAACCGCATCTCGTTTCTCTCTCACTTTGGAATGAAAATGAACTAAACAAATATATATCCTAGTGTGAAAGAAACAACTGCTACTTAATGAATGATGTTGGAAAAAAAAGAATATTATTATGAAAAAATTCTAACAACTAACACAAAATCTGTGACAGGTAGAGAACTTGTAAAACTTTAGAATAGAATTGTACGAGTGACTCGAACTTCACCAAATAGGGGACTTCAACAAATTGTTTACTGGGTACTGTAATACAAAAAAATAAATCTTTTTGTATGTTGAATTAGCTAGCCATACATCTTAATATTAATGTTAAACTTTAATTAAACGATAAGATGTAATTCAAAATTACAGAAGATCTTTACATTAAAAGACATTTGTAAAAATGAAATTCTTTTTGACATTGAAATGGAGTCAGAAGTTTATGACTGTTACACTTTTACACTTCATTAATATTAACACATATTTCTGCACTGTTTTAATTATTTTTTATTGGAAAAGTCAACTTCTAAATTCAAAATCGCTACCTGTTGCCAAAAATAACGCGATATAGAAACTAACAAAACAAGTATTTATCGATATCTTTGAAGGAATGTAACACATTAAACTTGTAAAGGATAGTTTTAAAACATAATTAACACAATTTATATAACTTGTAATTACGTTTTTAAATTAATAAAATATAATAAACTTGGACTGATATATCACTCAACGCGGGCTGTCAAATACTTTACTGGTAACTAAAACTACCGGTAGAGGCGCTGTGTATTCAATGACTTATATGTCAAATTAATGTGAAGCACGGCGTAAATAATAGAATATTTTACCTAATATAAAACGTTTTATGATCTGCTTTCCAGGTTTTTGAAAAATAAATTCAACCTTTTATGCATTAGTCTCCACACAAAATTTTCTATAGAAATGTTTTTAAGAATTATAAAATTTGGAGTCCCTTTTAAAGATTGAGGGCTTTGGAATAATTAAAATGTACTGAAATAAGACCCTTTTAGATTAAGTATTACTATGTTTTACTTAAGTAAAATAAAAGAAAAGAAGTCTCAAATCTACAGATTTGCGAATGATTTCTTTTGTATTAATAATCTTTTAAAGTATACTTAGCTAGAAATTAAAAATATGCATCAGCTTAGCTGTAAAAGTTCTGATTTAACCTCTGAGTCTTGTTAAAACTCGCATTAGTTTATGTTCGCGGCATTGTAGACCTGAAACAGCACTTCATTCCTTTATTATGCACTGTACTTCAACTCCTAACCCTCTACAGCTTCCGCTAAAAACTTTATGACCACTGCAGGCATAATAATAAATGCATAACCGGAGGGATTGTATTTAATTCAAATTACAGCGCTGTTTTATAACTACTACATTATTTTTAAGGTGCTACTAGTGTCTTCTTTTTTCATTTTTGTTAGGCCTTTTTTATAGTCAGCGCTTCTGTATGTGTTTGTCAATATGTGTAAGAGTGTTTTTGTGTGTGAGTGGGATGTATATGTTACAGGCTTTCTCTGGATAAAACTAATGGTTCTCTGCCGTTAGAGACTTTCCACTATACATACTCGTGCATGGCCTCTAGCCTCTAGCCTCTAGTCGCCACATGCCATTGTTATATAAGCAGGGGAACGAACACAGCACAGGCTACGTTAACTATAAATGTTACTTCTAACAGTTAGGGGTGGTTAAAACAACCTACATTCTACTTCTGAAATGTCCGATGAAGGAATGAACGAATGAACGAGAAAGGTTGCTTTTATATGAAAAATATTTAATGTCATTTTCACAATGTGTAATATTTATTATATAAATTAAACGAATTTGAACATTTGATTATTACAATGAAAGTATCAATGTATTCTTCATTACCTAGACCGTTATACCAAGTAAGAGAAATATAGACAAAGTAAAGCCAAACGAATAGTAGTACTCGAAATAAATACATGAAACAACGAACGAGCTGTTGTAACAGCTGACAGTAGGATATTAAAATATTCGAAACAGTCACTTCGCGATGACGTTAGATTATCATTGAAATGATTTCTTTCAATAAAAGTACTCTTGTTAGTTGTATTCGTGATTCGAATTCGATCAATTCTTTCGATATTTAATGCCTAGTTGCAAAATTGAAATTTATTAAATATGATATTTTTAAGATTTAAAATATCAAATTGCAACTATAGTAGTTGTAAAGAAAGGATAATGTTTAAAGTGAGTTCCATTTATCACTTACCCCTGCGCCTCTGTGTATGCAATTCGTTCTAGGAATATAAAAGAGATAGAAAATTAACTCATATAATTTGAACCCTTAACTTTAAAGGGAGCAAGGCTCCAAGTACGTTATTAATAACAAACTATTATCCCTTTTTCCGTGAACACGAATCCACAGATATCACCCCCCCATGCTTGAACTAACTTGAATCGTTTAAATACTTTTACAAGGGCGGTTGGTTGGGGTGTGTTTACTTCTAGTGGGGTTGAGATACACTTATCACATTTAAAGCACAAGTCAAAAGTCATCAAATAATATCTAGTGACGTCACAGTACAATTAGACTTGAATTCAGAGTTAATTTAGTGTAACTAAACGGCCGCTCTTCAGGAGTTTTGTCACCCCTTCCCCTTCCAACTCTCCACCCCAGCCACCCACATCATTTTACTTGCAGCCCTTGGTACAAGAACCATGTATACCAGCTAGGATCAGTTCTCGGTGGTGACAGTGGAAAATTAACTTATTTTATTATAAGAAAGTTGTATAAAAAGTAGGAAAAATTTGTATAAAAAGTGGTGGAAGAATGGAAATGATAATTATGACACTTAATGGTTGTCTTAATAGGGCGGATATTAATGATAGGTTTATCTTTTTGAAAATAGAAAGATAATAATGTTGTAATACATAACTCAGCTTCATTTAGGTTCAGCGTTGGCTTATGTATTTTTTTTAAATGTAATCTAATCAATTAATGAAAGTACGTACCTTGCTTAGAACAGAATATGTACAACAATTTGACAGCTGATAGCTGTATCATATCCGGATCCGGCTATACCAGTACTAATTACTCACACAATGCAGATGGAAGTCAAGCGAGTGTGTTATGTTACAATTATGAAATAAAAATAATAAATTTTAATTTTAAATGGATTTACACTATGACAAGGCAGTTCCGGGCAATTGTATTTACTTTTCAATAAACTGTTATTCGAACCATACATATTACGATGTTGGAAAATTCAAACGTACTCGTATAGAGGGATGAAAAACTCTCACTGACAAATTTTCTGAGGACGCGCATGGCTCACTATAATTATAAAAACTAGAAAGAAAACAAAAATTATAGCAACTGATAAATTGAAGAAGAAGTTGATTTATGAATTTTCCTCAAATATTTTACAAAAAAAAAAAAAAAACTTCCGAAGTACAGTGATAAAATATTACGAATATAAAATGATATGTAAACTATCAATCTCAAAAACGAGCTTCATATTAAAATATGACATAATATATGGGGGTGACGTAAGTTACTATTTACCCAGCGTCTTAGAAAGAAGTTAGAGTTGGTGAATCCAACAAAAACCAACCCCGTAACATCTATTAAATAGCAATGTGTTTTTTTCAGTAGTTCCATCCGTCTGAGATATATTTTATAAGTTTTGGATTTATTTTGGGTTACGAATTGAATATTTTCATGTTAAAGATAATAAAATGTGCGTCAGTTTATAGAGTAGCACAAGACGACTTTATTCAGTGTGTGTGTGTGGAAAACAGCGACGCCCCGGGCAACAGAACTTTGCGAGGCCCCGGGGTGGCAGAACTTTACGAGGCCCTTGTTCTTTGTGTAATTTATGTACATTGAAAATAAGTATTTTTGATGATGATTGACGAGAAATGTAAAAATTTTAAAAAAATAAATGCAGGGTTCTGAATTTTCTATTTGAAGATTTATAAAAGTTAACAAGCAAAAGGACGACAACTATTATACATTTCAAATACATATATTAAATTAGAATAGTTATGAATTTTTCTACTTGTTCCGAGAGGGTGCGAGGCCATACTTGCCACCCCTTAAATTCGCCTCTGACTCCTATATCATATTTTCAATTTTTACGATTTATTTGTATTTTGAAAAATGAAAGAATAACTTTTATAGAATAAGATGCCCAAAAAATTTTACGCAGCTGAACAATTTCAACATTTCGATCGAGAAGAAAGAAGATTTGGATCTTCAAGAAATGTACCAATAATTATTATAATATTACTACTAACGAACTATAAGCACTATCGTCTAATTGTCATGTTGAAACTTTGAGAATGTCATAGCAACAGCATGAACAGAATGTTCGAGTATATAACAATATTCTTATTTTATAAAAATATATTTTCGATATGTTATTTACTTAAAAACATATTTTATTGAATCATACACAACCCATTAGTTCTCTCTCCTTCCTCCCCTTATACATCTATTGGTTTTAGATAGGTAGTGATGGTGGTGCGGTAGCAGCAGTGAGTAACGACTATACCAACCCTTGTAAACATCCCTATGTTTGTGTGTATGTGTGTGGGTGGTTACTTTTTCTTGTGTATCGATAGGTAAGATTAGTTCCGGTGTACACATTCACCAATTCTATGATAGCAGTATTCTTACGATAAATAAAATAAAGAATAATTCACAATTGAAGTATCATTAACACATAAGATTTTGTATATTGTTGTAATTTTAATTGTAATTTACAAATAATTTGATCACAGCTTTTATTGTTCCAGAAATTAAAGGAATTTTTAGTTATAGAAATATCACTAGGATGCTGTACATAGTAGTGTCATCTGAGTAAGAGACAAATCTCTCTCTTTCAATTTGTATCGTCTTAAAGTTAACGTTGGGAAGTGTTTTGTTTTGTAACACTTGCATTTGAACGGAAACTAAATTCCGCCTACTAAAAACAGCGCTAGAACATTTCTAGCGCTAAAACTACAATTCAAATTTTTAATTGCTATATCTCCGTCAACATTTAGATATTTAATAAAATAGACACGTCAATACACATTTATTAACATCAATATCAATCAATAAATGAAAAATCAACCACTAAAAAATGAGGACACAAGCCCATTACATTTTCTCTCAAAGTTCGGCACTCCGGCACTAGATGGATTTGAACACACTTCAGTAATATTCGTTACTTTGTTGCTAGTAATTTTATTGTAAACTTGTTTATAAGTTAACATACTCTAGGTAGAATTCTAACTCAATCTAACTCCCTACAGAATAAATCTACCCCTAAAAAACCCATCATTCCCTAAATGGAAGCCTAAAACTCTTCTTCATCTCTCCTTTTCACCTCCCTGATCCCACCGAGTCCCAGACCAAATCGAACCAAAGTGAAAAATATAAACGAATACGCTAACGTCGAACAAGATGGTATCGAAAAAAAAATAAAGAAGAAAAATTCATGGTGTTACAAAAAAATAGAACAAGATGGTAACCGCAAAAACTATTTTGTTGTTAGGTTGTCTGTGGTTGTGTTTGTTTGTTGGTGTACCTGAAATGTTTGTTCCCTTTGAAATAACGAGAGAGTATTGCGACGATAAGATGCTATTTAAATGTGTAAACTAAATATCCAGTTAAGTAAATATAAATACGGTTTCGAGCACAATTGCATGTCAGATAAGTTTTATTTTTTCTTATAGTAAAATATTGAACTTAGCTTTGAATGGATATAAGTAAATTTATGGGCAAAGTTTTCTTTAAAAGTTTAACATATTCGTTTATAAAGAAAAAAGTAATTTTGGTTTTTAAAGTATATGCTATTAATAAAATAATGTCAAGTGTATTTAAAATGGCTGAAGATTCTTGTACATCCGATAAATTGTCTGTAGTGGCATAAACTATTTATTGAAACTAATTAATATGGGCGTCAACGTCTCAACGCTTTAGGTCAGTGTATCGTGCACCAGCATCCTTCATTATTATAAACAATTTCCTGATTAAATTAAATATATAAGTAAGTCATGGAGGTCATTGACAATATAGACATACTGGTCTATACATGAGCATGGTGCTTGTAGTTGTAGTAGTAGTGGTCCAGAATCTAGAAATGAGAGGCTGCTGACAGCGGCAACACAGAGCAGATACTTCTTGGCTCGTTATTGATACTAAATATCTGAAGAAGATAACATGAAAAACTTTTAAGGGTCTTGTTTAAAAGATCTCTTAAAAAGTTAGTAACTTAGGTGATCTCGAGGGTGGTGGGGATGGAATAAGAGTGAGTTCGGCAGGGTAATACAAGAAGTCAAAGTTAGATAATATGATGGAAAAAAAACTCATCTTTTTAACTTTTGTTTCGAGTATTGGTGATATGAACTCATTCCGATATCGTTTGTAATAAAATAATATAAGAAATATGTTACCGGTATTTCCTTTTGCTCTTTCTACAATCCCTTTTCCCCCATCGCCACCCACCCTAAAACTTCTATTCGGATTATTTGAAAAGCTTATTAATATTTGTTTTAATCTTAAAAATATATTAGAAACTTCATTTTTTTAAAAGTTTAATTATTTTCAAGTTACAGAGATACAAACAAAATACAGAAACACACGCATCGGCATTGGTAGAATGTTTTTGTACAATTTATAAAGGACAATGGTATCTAATTATACTGAAAATTTGAAAAACTTTTGACCGTTTTGGGCTTGAGATAAGTTTAACAAAGTTCAAATCATTGGTTGGATAGTAATGAGAGTGAATGAGAAGCAAATACATTTGATATGTACTTGTATCAGTTTTAATCAATAAGAGAAAAAACGGAAAATGATTGATCGTATAGTCATTTCAATCTGACCAAACTCTCGTAATTTGAACTATATAACAAATTTGTTTAAATAGACTTCGACAATATTTTTTAGCTTAGGCTGATATAATCTACGATAAATCTTTTCCTTTTTACTATGCAGACGCAACAAGACTTGTGGATTATATTGTAGCATGTTCTTAAATACTGCACAAATGTAATCTATTCTATAATTTAGATTAAATAAGTAAAAGAGTTATTTAACATATTATTATATAAAATGTATGAATAATATAAGTTATGGGAGCATTACTTTCATTTACTTATATTTTTTATATAAATTAAATAATAGATAATTTTTCATTATACACTGTGTGTATACACTAAATAGCTATATTTTATTAAGCAATTTATATCTATAGATATACAACACACACACACACATATATATATATATACTCATGGTGGGAGGCAGGCAACTCCTCCAGGTATAATGCATTATGAAATAAATCAATGAGTCAGATCGTGAGTCCGGTAGCTCAACCAGCTCATGTTAGGGCTTGCGTGAACAATTTATATTTTATATCTGATGTATTAAAACGAAAACAGTTTCAAAAAGCGCCCCCTGAAGCTGAACGCGTCCATCAAGAAACGTAGCATACTATATTGCAAAACAATAGAATTTAAAAATCAGGGTCGAACTAATATTATTAGTTACTGGTTTATTTATTTTAGTAGATTTAGGTATACCATAATAGAGGTAAATAATACTGATTTGGTCTTATTTAAATCAAGCTTCAAGAGGTAATATACTCGTATTATACCACTGGTGTTCAGTTAATCGGAATAATAGCTAAGTCTAGAATATAAAGTAATGCCCCAGCTCAAAAGCACCATTGTGTTGTTAAAATATTCGACGTTTTGTTGATATCGAATTCGACTCTGCAATATTTGTAACGTCATAATATCACGTGTTTCAAACGATAAATGTTTTCATGTGGTGGAAATGTTACAGCGTTATAAAATAAGGGTGAAAACTGCCCCTAACTACATAATGATCGAATTACACGTACACCCACGATAAGTCAACAATTACTGGACTTGGGTCCCTACACCCTGTAACATTCGAAGCGTAATCAAATCAAATTTTGATTTCAATGAAATATTAGGGTCCATGTATTTTTGTGGAAGTCTTATATGTGTTACATGGCCCAGTCATTTAAGCTTAAATTAGGTAAGAATCTCGGAATTCGAGATACCCAGCCTACCATACAAAACCATAATATGGTAGGGTTTATACACCCTACCATATGTAGGTTTTGAGACAACTTTAGGGTATCAATATACAAGTATTTACAGACTTACAGCTGGGTATCTCGAATTCCGAGGTGAACTTACTGGGCTATACAAGCATTTACAAATTTAGTAAATAGTGTCTAACCTAACTGCAGGATCTAGCCGACAACGTTAGCGGTTTATATTCACTGACTGCGTAGAAAAAAACGAAGGCCACGGCGACAGTGACCGAGAGAGTCGAGGTCGAAGTGTTCGTGGGTTTGAGTCTGGTCACTAGGTCTGCTTCGTTTTTAGTTATTTTTATGGTGTACAGCGTACATTTAACAAGCATGTAGTACACCAACTTAATTTTTATACTTGTTAATAGTTATTACCAGAGGCCGCCTTAGGGGTGGCAAGCAGGGCAACCGCCCGGGGCCTCGCATTCTCGCCAACAACCCAAATAGAAAAATTTATTACTATATATGTATTTGAATCTCGCGCCTCGCTCTTTAGAAATCTCGCTAGAATCTTTTAAGGCATTCATGTACCTTAGTTTATCATCATTAATATTTGTCGTCTTTGTGCTTGTTAACTTTTATAAAACTTCCAATATAAAATTTTATTTTTCGTCAATTATCATCAAAAATACTTGCTTACAATTTACATAAATTATACAAAAAACAAGTGCCTCGCAAAGATCTGCCGCCCCGGGGCCTCGCAAAGATCTGCTACCCGGGGCCTCGCAATGGCTAAGGCCGCCCCTGGTTACTATATATGTACTTCCGTTAATGACAAATTAAATTTATAACAAATTGGGAATTATTAAATGAGTTCGTGTAAGAATTATAAAGCAACACCATTCATCAAAAGTTTAGTAGATGGAAAGACAATTGTGTAGCAATTGTAAAATGTTATAAGACAGGGATGCTATACGATAAGGGTAGTAAATTAGGCGAACGAAAGTGGGGGTTTTAGGGGGAGGTAGGCTGTGCTTCAATCGGTAGGTGATACACTTGATTATTTCTCAACTGTAGTACTTCATGTATTATGTTTCTATATTTATAATTTCTATTATGTACTTGGTATATTAATTTTGCGTACTATGCATATATAATTATGGTATACGCACACACATACATATAATACAGGATTATTTTACAACAAGAGAGGTATTGTTTTTGAATATGTACAAATTACTTTGTTAAAGTATTTTATATGGTACACTGTTAAAATTACCGAATCAACATCAACAACTTTTTCAACACCAAATAATGATTAAGTATATTATAAGTTTTGTAGATATATACTGTAATCAACAAATGTTGGACAAGCAGTGAAGCTATAATATAATACATTTTGTTATATTTAATTTACAGTGTGATTCAACACTATGATAAATGTATCCCCACCCTCCACCACTCCCCACTACTCTCCCCATCTATATAGAGCCACTGTGTATTTGTTGTACGAATTAGAACGGAATAATCCTTTTACATTCTCATATTTTGAAATGTTTTTATATATTTTCATTTATTTAATAACAAAACTAATTTTTATTTGAAAATATGAAAAATGATTTACATTTCATAAAACAAAGTTAGATCTTTTCTTTCTCGATGGATGCCCCGCAGTTTGTGGTCCTTCCGAAATGTTCTCATAAAGTTTTCCCGTCATTTAGAAAAGGTTAGCAGCCTCTGTCATAGACCACACTGATATACGACGAGTATGTAATCACAAAATTCATTTTAAGTAATTTACCAACGATGTAGAGCTACGATGTAGCAGATTATTATCTTTACCTTAATATATTGAGTAGGAAAATGTGAAAAGGTTTTCTATTTTATTACGTTGGTAGCATTATAGATTATATATGGTTCAGTGGCTTGCGTGTACAAATCTGATTTGTAGATTACCGGTTTTCTATTTCCTAAAGTAATACTATTTTAAAAATGGTTGTGTGTGTGCATGTGTACAGTGGCGTAGCTAGGTAACCAAGGGCCCCGGTGCAAAAAAAAATCTGGGCCCCTAACTAAACTGTGTAGGTTGTTCTAGTCAGATATAAATATATATAAATACTTTAAAGGTACAAAGCTATTAGTTTATCATCAGCTCTTTATCGTGCACTACATGGCACAGCAAAACAAACAGCAAACTACATGTAAGTGTACGTGTGTCTTGTGTGAGCTTTAGTGGTCGCCTAGGTGAAGAGTTTAGGAATGTATACTTGAATTTATATTATTGGTATTAATCAATAAAACGAAGTAAATCAAAAGATGTATGCATGTATGTATGTAAAACATTTATTGTACATAAAACATTAATAGTATATTACACACCGAGGGAAGAAAGTAGGACATTTCAACCCGCTTGTAAAATACGTAAAATTGTAACCGAAATTTTAAATTTCTGCCACCGTTTTGTGGGAAGGGTAGTGCAGATGTCAAACTATTTCATTTGTTTTCTCATAAGACTAAAGTGGCAGACGATTCATCCCGCAAGCTGGGGCAGAAATTTAAACTTTCGGTGCAGATATGGTGTATGGTATATTTCTTCCCTGCTTCAAAATCAGTAAGCGCACTGTACTATGATTTTACTTATGTCACTCTTTCTATCTTATCCAGATCAAGTATTATGACGTTTTAATAGTAGACCAAAGGAAATATACATAAGCCTTTTCTGTATATTGTTAGCGATATTGCGCTCTAAGATTCTAAGTACAATCCTGCAACAACTTTTGTTTCAGCTTAATCTCAAAATAAATAATTCTAGAATGCGTACCTCTGCCTGAGAGAATTACGAAATAGACTTAGACCCTTGCCTGGTCCATGCTTCCCCCCTCAAGTGAGTATGAAATATACTCTCAATAAAAAAAAATTCATTCCTATCTAGAATTTTTGTTATTGTTTATTTTTTTGTTATAAAAGTTTTGTAAGCATTGTCGGGAATAACTATTTACTAAGAGTATTACTTCACTGTGAAACCGTTAAAATATAAATATAAGTTCCAAGGGCTCCCTGAGCTTGGGGGCCCCGGTGCACTGCACCGACTCGCCCATACCTAGCTACGCCAGTGCATGTGTAGTATATAGTTTTAATTTTGAATGCGTTGGAATAAATAAATCGAAGTAATGACGTTTCATTGTTTAGCCGAAGATTAATTACTGAATCGGTTCGAAGTTGTTTCGAGGATGTTGCAACGAGTTTCTCCCACTTTCGTAACATACTTTAAGTTATTAAAATTACTTTAATTTATAGGAAAATGTTTAAAAACCTTAAGTATTATATTCCGTGTTTCAATTTTGATCACGTGATTTCTACTATAAGCTTTCAAAGAATTGGGACGTATCTAAAGATTGATTACCTAAAGAAAAATAGTTTGAAGATCATAAAATCTAAAAGTTAATTATGTATGCTAAGCCTATGCTAGTGTATTGCCATTAAAATTGACTGTTGACTTCACAATAAGAAAAAAGTAGGATAAAAAGGATGTAAGATACAGGACCTGCGTTCTATTATCCTTACAAGTTGCTGTCAAGCGCGTTCTATGGAATTCTAGAAAACATTTGTTTTGAATACTTTTTTGTTGATACAGTTTTTTGTCTTACATAAAAATATGCTGTGATTTTTTGTTAAGAACATCACAAGTGTAGATGTAGATATAGAGAAGTTCAATAACAGGGCCGCATTTAATAGGGGGAAGAAAATTAAAGCTAAAATAACCCCTATACAATACTTATATATTTAATTTCGAGAATACATTTTCAAAGAAAGGATTTTCTGTATCAAAGTTATGCATGGATGGATCAGTCTATATTGACATAATAAGAACAGATTCATCAAGTGAAAGTAACCCCATTTATACTAATTAAGAAATCACCAAAGATACAACAGAAACTGTTTAATTTAGCATAAAAATTTCAATTTCTAAATCATTAAACACTCATAATTAGTAAATATTGACAAAGTTTAACAGCTGAATCTCACACAGATGTTTTATGTTTCTCTTACATTGAAGTACCAAGTTAAACACAACAGCGCACAACGAACCAACGAACCAATGAGTTTGGTGTTGGGTTTGGGGGGAGGGTGGATTCGGTTTGCAGAGTTCTTGGTTAGTTTACACCTTTATGGTCTCGAAGTATTGATATGATGGGTTAATGATCCGGAATCAATTACTTTAAATGACATTGAATATAAAACATCGAAACACAACAATATTAGTTGTACTGGTGAGGACGAGCCTTTACATTTATAAACACTCTTAGCAGATCCTTTGATCATTCAAAATCATTCAATCAAGCACAATGCTTTATTAAGAACGTTTGTCTTTAAGGAGTATAGTAAATTAAACATGAAGTGGTCATAATATAATTCGATTTGAAATTTAAGGATAATTACAGTGAACAAAGGAATAGGGATATCCCTTCAGGATTAAGGACTCTCCTGTAAACACAGAAGGATTCTAATTCAAGTTTAGGGTAGTAAAGTAATGTAAAGGAGGTTTTTTTTTCTCGTGTTTCCTTAATGAAAACAGAGGCTGAGACAATGGATGTCCAAACGGACACAAAGGAATATAACAGAATTGGGATTGCAGGGCTGAAGGAAGGGGATGGGGGATGGGGTGCGTTTAGGTTTATAGATGGTGGAACGTGAACGTGAACGTCAAGAGGGTAGAGAAATGATACAACAAACGAAAATGTCTAAAAGAGGTTAAAGGCAAGGGTAAACGTAACGGACTAAGTCTACTTAAAATAATATCATAAGCGCAAATAGGTATAGAAATTGTCTACATTCAAGTCAAATTAAGAACATTCTAGCCAGAGGTACAATGCAATAAGGGTTGAAACTTGAGGAAATATATTTTAAATGTTTAAATATTAATTTGGAAAATAAACGGCTTGCTATATTATAATTTACAAATGTATTAGACTTTCACAAATATTTAACAAATTAAATTTAATTAGAACAAGGTTGGGGCGGGGCGGGGCGACTGAAGTGGAGAGAAAAGAAAAATATATTTTTTTATTTACCATTCGTTATTTCTCTAATTAAAACAGTTTATTTATAAATTCCATCCTAAAGAGATATCCAATTTACTTACGAAATGAACAATGAATGAGTGTTCCATTAGAAATAATATCTAAGGGTGTGTCCAAACATCCAACACAAATTGATGTCGATTGGTGTGCCCATAGAAAGTATTAGTAATTGCAAAATCAACTTTTGTAAAGTATGAAGTACGAAGACATGAAATTCTCATGCTGATAAACTAATCCATCCATGATATTTAATAACAAAACAATGGGCTAACCAAGTTCCCCTTAACAACAGGTAGCTGGAAGTCAGAAACCAGGGTAGGGAATTCAGATCGTTCGACATTCACAAGTAAAATCAATCACTTATGAATCGTTTAGTCAACTTAATTCAATTACACTTGAAATTGATTAACTTCATAACTAATTAGCGAATGGAATGAATTGACATCTTGGAGTCGTTAAGGGAGGGTTAACTCTGCAGGAGACCATTGGAGCCGGCTACAGTTGCTAAATTTATTTTTGAATTTTCCGTTGTAATATATTATTCTCTCTATCCTATCTTATAATGTTCCAGTTGTAATTTTATTTGTATGCTAGCATTTACCCCCGTTGCAAGCGACGACTGTATTTTGTGTGACTTGAATTTGTTGTCAGGTAAGGTAAGGTAAGGTGAGGTAAGGTAAGGTAAGGTAAGGTAAGGTAAGGTAAGGTAGGGTAGGGTAAGGTAAGGTAAGGTAAAGTAAGGTAAGGTAAGGTAAGGTAAGGTAAAGTAAGGTAATGTTGACCGCCAATGTTGATGGTCAATATTGACGGTCAATGTTGTAAGGAAAAATTAAAAAAAAAAAAAATTTTTTTAGTCAATTTGTATGAAAAAGTATTTGTTGTAAAATTAATATAGAACGAGTTAAATATTGCAATTTAAAAATTAAACAAAAATTTGAAATGAAATTCAATTTATACACAAAAGACAGTCGTCGCTTTCCTTAACCCAGCGGATTCTGTGGAAATGAAAGTTTTAATATATATATATATTTATTTAATTAAATGAACTATTTAAATTCTATTTTGATAAAATTATATTTATGATCAAACTATATATAAATATTTATGATATTATAAATGTACTTTTAATAAAAACTATGAAATACGAGTATAATACGTGTTTGTATCACGACAATTTCAATAAAATCTAAAATATAAACGAAAATGATTTGTTATCAAACTGCTGCCATCTATGAAATATAACCAAAATTAAATTATTTAGTATTATGTTATTTGTCAAATGATTATTCAATAACATTGCATTTGAATTTGCTTTGCTTTTGTTAGACGTAGAACGCACTGCGGAAAAAAACCTAAGTGTGATTTAACACAATGTATTTTCTAATTATTTTATAGTATTGTTGCATGTACGAGTTCTTACGTTGTCATGTTCGTGATATGCATTTCATTTCATTTCATTTCATTCAAATCACATTATAATTTCAACAGGAACAATATACCATTTTACAGAACTACCATTTCTTATTCTATACTCCACTCGTTTGTAGGTGACTACAACCTTTTCTTTAAATGAGTTGATCTGTACCTACTATTCCACATGCAGACATAAGGGTTGGTTGCCACTGATTTAAAAAGCAGGTTACGAATTAGAATAATTATCATATGATTATCACTTCATTCCGCATTGTTTCCTGCAGTATTTTACTGTTGTACTGTTGCTAATTTTATTATGCATACCTGTCCTAGAAACGCGTGCTACGGCTACAGACTTTGCGCTTGGGCTTGGGCTTTGTGCAGACAACAGCTCTATTTAGTCGGTAATATTATGATTACAATATAAATTAAATTAAATTATATATCTGTTACAACGTGTAAACGTAATATTCTTATGTAGTATCAGCAGTGTAACAAAGACGGTTCTGGATTACAATTAAAATTGGGATAAAAAAGTGTGGTGGGGATCAGTAAGGGACGTGATAAAATTAGACTGCTACGTTCATTAATTAATACGTCCACTGTGTTTGCCTCTAGTGTCTAAAGTATTTTTTCTCTTTTATAAAAAGACAGATTTGCAAATAGTAACTAGAAACAAATCTGATATAAAGATGTTTCTATTTTACCATTATCTAAATGTGTTCCTAAATTGAATTCATAATTGAAATAATTATTAATGTAAGTAAAATTGCATAGCAAATATTAGAACAACGGTGCTTTTGAATATAAACATAATTAACGTAGTAAATGACCTCCGACCTCCGACCTCCTCCAGCCTCTGACCTCTAACCACTACTCCCGAATTAAATTTAATCTGTTTGATGTTCGCCAACACCGCTGTGCCGAGCCCGAGCTGTTTGTTTTAGTACAGTACTTTTGTCTAAACATTTGTTAAGTCAACATGAAAATTGAATGAAAATGTTACTTTAAACATAAAGCGGGCTGGGCCACAAACGAGTACTGAAACAATGTTAATAAACATTTCTACATTGTAACAACATGTCGAAATATTCTCGCAACTAATTGTAATTGTAATTGTGTTGCTAGTAAAAGAACGAACGTGTTTACGAGTGAGATAAAACACACGGCACGAACGTAACTAAACTGATTTTGAGCATATATTCAGCGACTATATTTCTAGGTCGCAGGGCATTGTTGGTTTCATCAACAGAGATGTTTACGAATACTATTGAAAAGTATTTAAATACATACATACAATCAAATATAACACAATAGTTAAATGTTAAAAATTCTATAGAGCCACGAAACACAGCTCGACTACCAGTTTAGTTTCATTCGTGGTTTGTCTTTTCTCTCACTTGTATACACGTTCGTTCTCTCATTATCAACACAGTTCCATTCTCATTCAGTTCGGGCAGTTTCGGAGCTAAGGTTTGCAATCAATTGCGTCGTGTGTGGAGTGCCTATTTCACGCTGCGCTACTTTACGGCACTGTACCGGTATCGACGCGACTGTACAAATTAAATACAAGTTCTGACAAGTTATAGAACTCACTAGAACTAATTACGGTTTAATAGTTGTTTGTAATTAATTTTAGCTTGTTATTTATATAACGCAAAACTCCCAAAACGGATCATATATTCCGGTAACGATAACGGTAACATCATCAGGCAGGTAATGCTGCTGATAAGCAAAACTCTGGAGAATACGTAAATTGCTAGTAACATATCCTAGTGCCATATAGTACGAGTAGTATATACGAAGAAAGGAAAACTTAAGAAAATATTATTCCTGGGTGATTTAAGATGATGTAAGATGGTTATGTATACGTAAATCAAATTTCACATCAATTTAAAATTAATATAAAATGCGTTTTAATTTGATAATCTGATTGCATAATGAATTTAGTATTTTGTAATTGAGTATACCTCCCGATAGACTAATTCTGCACATCCGGTATGTTCACGTATCGATCGAACTGACGACGTCATTAATAATGTGTAATTAAAAATGCTATACCGTACATAAATAACAAATTAATTAATTAACTAAAATCAAAGTAACATTTTTAATGAGAGCTTTATCTTTTAACATACTAAAAGGACATCGTAATTAAGTTTATAAGTAAAAGAAAAATGTAATTAAATAACGAAAACAAGGAAATTTGTCACGATTTGTTTTTTGATGTATTGGAAGAGGGTACTTGTATTACCATAGAAGTAAATACACGTTTAGAAAGACCGGAAATTACGTAAAATGGATTGCAGAAATTACAGTAGTATTTCTCTTTCTATCACTAGTGCAAACTAATACGTATTAAGAAAATACAAATAAATAAATATTAAAAGTAAATTATATGCAAAAGCCTGTCTGTGTGTGTGTGCATTTTCTACAGTGGCAACACTATCTACAATACATTGTTATATAAATCACGACATGCAACATTTTGTTCCCATGTACTACACTATGATTACAACCCACAAACCGTCGACATGCACGGTGTGACAATATTTATCATTATTCCATTATTCTCATTAATATTTCACAAAATATTCTTTTATGACATTAATACATTTACTTGAATGTATTGCGAGTATATTATATGGTCACGTAACATTACAACTGAGGGCTCTTTTACACTACAAGCGTCTACAGGCGACTATTATGAGATGAAGCTTCTACTTTAATGTTTTTCAATATAAAATTTCCAGTCGGTTCCAGTGTGAGAGAGCTCTAAAAATCTAAACATCAGACAACGTGGCAGCACATTCTATAATATTGCGTTTGACATAAACAATAATACTTGACATGCGATTTGACTGACAATTATACGAGCGGAAGTTGCTATAGAAGATCTTTTGATTCTTTCTTATGAAATATATGTATCACAGCGGTTAAGTGTGTGGTTAAGAATACGAGGTCGTAAGGAACAAATACAGTGCACGCGTATCTAACACCTTGTATACATATAAACTTGTTTGTTTGTTTTCTTTTTTTTGCTGGTAACAAATTCCACTTTAACGCCACCAATTTCTACCCACCATTGACATTCTTCGGAATACCTAGCTACATTCTTTGGCAGAGGGGTGGGAAGCTAATAAGCACGACCAGCATCCCTCCCTTCTTGTTTCGTCGACCTGTATACAGCTCCGACTACCCCGGGTTCCCTGATTTACCGCTATATACTTTTATCCAATTAGAATAATTTATAATACATTTTTATAATATTATTTAAGGTATAAGTTTTCTTTTTTACGATTTATCTCTATATAAGTACGAATATTTTTTATATTTCTCCGACCACAAACTTTTTTGTATCATCTGTTTTTTTTTGTTGTTGGAAAACCACAAAGAATTTCTTTATTTTTTAACTGAAAACATATATGAAATGAATACGAGGAAATGCCTTTTGGTTCTCTGTAAAAGTTTTTGTTTTATATATAAGTTTTATTTATATTAAAACAAACAAAAAAACTAACACAAAAAAAACTTATACTTTTAATATTAAGAAATGCATATGAAGAAAAATATTTGAAAAGTTTAAATGAAAGGAAGCTTCAGTAAAACAGATTTCTTTCTATAATTGGAAAATACGTGCATTGTCAGAAACTGCTTCCGTTATTGTTTGATTAAAATACGTGCACTATCGAAACAAATAAGGAAATAGAATGTCCTATACGTAAGATGTAGCGAAGCTAATAATAAGACATTATAATAATTTCTCATGTAAGCCAAAAATCATTTATTTTAAAAGTTCGTTTTAAACTTTGAGCAGGTAAGGAAGTCATCTTAACTCATATTCAATGTACACTTACATTATTTTCGCATAAAAAAATGATTATCATATAAGGAAAACGATCTTGTATGCGCATGCGCATTGCATTGCAACTCAGCGTATTCTAAAGCTAGCTGAAATGATATTAACAATATATAATCGTTACCATACATTAAAAGCACTATAAAATCTATTATTAATCAAGTTATTATCCTGAACCAAAATGCATTCATGTCTCCCGCAACTACCCCTTCTCTTGTACCATGGTATTGACGAAAATCGAACTACGTGTTTTTAGTCCCTTTAGTCAAATTAGCTACGAAAATAATTTAGATTTTGTTCCAAAAAATATACATTATTATCATTTCGTAAAGTTCTTTAATTTAATTGTATCTAGTGTACTCCAGATCCACACAAAACCTATACGTATCCCCCCTCTCCCCACACATGCACATATCCTCTTTCGCTATAATACACACAACGTATTTCAACAATAAAACATAAAAACTGGACAATAATTACATTATTATAGTTTGCTACGTTTTAACAATTTTCCATTTTCTATTGTATTTTTTTTTGCATTCTATCAAACAGGAACTAAATTTATTAGTTTTACTTTATTTTAAACATACATTTTTATTATTGTTTCGTAGGACATCCATCCTTTTATAACATCCACATAACGGTCGAACAAATGCATCGTCATTTATTATTTTAAAACTTTATGTAAAAGTTGAGATAGCTGATGATGCTACGGTGCAGAACCAGGATGAACAATGCAATGCAACGTAACGTTTTGTGCATTTCTAAATACAAGTTCGTTTTATGCTGCGAAACATCATTCGAAAATGACTGTTAAAGCATGTGAACGAAAATATATATATAAGGCATGTCACTCGAACTGATGTCAATTAAAAATTGAGTTTATCAACACTGTCTTAAAAGTATTGAATAAAATAATTCATAATTGATGAACCTACAGGATACCTACGAATGACGGATCCTGTATTTATAAATATTTTCTCTTAGTACCTAGCTAACACACCCTACTTTATATGGGGTGGGGGTGGCCCTAATTCTTGTCTTACATAAGATCTTTATATATAATTTAATTTATAATTAATTTTCGTCTTTTCAACAGAAATAATTGGTTATTCTATAAAATACCGCAGCACAAATGACTTGTCAATTCAAGTCACGTTTATGATGTAGATCCTGCTGCCATCTAACGAGGAAAACCAGATATTAGTACGTGGCACCTACCCCTAACTCTTAACGATATTAAATAGCTTCTAGAATATTGCTTGCTTTTTTTGTTATTATTTTTGCTGGTAAATAATACTTAAGTGTTAAGTATATGATTTGGCGATACCAATGAGCACGAATTTATTTCTTATAAATCTGATATATATTTTAATCGTATGCGACACTCGAACAGCAAACCACATAATGCCCCGATCGGGCTATGACATTTTCCTGATCAGAACGTACGACAAGCGCATCGCCATGAAAACAAAAAAACAGGGTCACTTTCTTGTTCAATTCTCTAACCGAATAAGTAATGTTAATGTTATAAAAAGATGATTCAAATAACAAAACCCAACAGCTACACTATTCATTGTAATAACATGAATAACTATCCTTATGCCGTAATCCATCAATTGATAAACCCACACCACAAATAGTATTCAAATGTAATAGAAACAGCCTTAAGCTTGATATATCGAAATAACTATCAATAATAGAAGGAACGAACATGTATATCAAATACTTCATATGAAGAACGACTTATATAAATGCATACTTATAAATAAAATATTAATATTAGCCCACTTTTCCATCTTTTTATCTTCTTTTCCATTTCTTTATGTTCTGTCTCTTTCTATTATTATCTTTATCTGTATCCCTTATTCAATAAAGTTGAAGCTATTTTAACTTGTTATTGGTCAAAACTCCGTAAACTCTTAAAGTGAATAAAAAAAGAAGAGAAAAAAAATCTCTGCTTGAGATTTGCATTGAATAATATAACCACTTTTGAAAAGGGACAACCTATACAACATACAGTCAGAGGAAACGAGAGCGAAGACCACTAAAGTGCATTCGTTCGGCGGAAACTAACGATGAATATAGAAATATTCTTAGGCCACTCTATATTGTTATTTTAAAATGATACAGATCACATTGAAAATAAAATGATATTGATCCTATTATATTGATATCTTGCCGGCTCGATTAGATACGACAATATGCCTTCATGCTTCTATACACCACACTCTTTTGTAGTAGTACGAGACATACACGTGGGCTCTTCCACAGTGTAATCGTTTCTTTGTGTCCTGCGATTGATTCAGTAGGGTGTTATCGCATTTGCACACTTTATAATGAGATTAAGTTTTTATTTAAATATTTATCAATAAACCACTGTACCATAGAAGTACATATTTCTGTGTATAGTCCACACGTCTGCTCATTAAAGTGCCGCTCTATGATCTACTTACAGTCGTAGAGATTCAGATCATACTGGGATACATGCATATTCGTATATAACGTAAGCTGTTGTTTTTGTGTTTATTATTTTATTGATACCGGATCGGTAAGAGCAGAAAACAAACGATACAGATACAAAGCATTTATTTACTATCTAATGTTGTCTTATACAGGCTAGACGATATCTCCCAATGTAAAATATTTAATTTCTTGTAAAGCAACCGTTTTATAGCATTTTCTTCCAAAGGATGTTATTTAAAGCATGCTACTTACTAGCATGCATTCAACTGAATCAAATGAATGCATTCAACAATTCTATTACTTTAGATATAATAAATAAACGTTATAAATCTAAAGACTTTTTCTTATTTTCAATATTTAACAAATTAATTATTGTACGAAAACGTTATAAATAAAATAGTTGCAAGTTAAAAACATTTTCCCTTCAATAAAACGCGATTAATATCATTTTATTTTTATAGATTTTCATTTTCTCGTACGAGTATAATGACATTTTTACGTCTAAGAAAACAATTTACTGCAGTTATTTTTTTTTTGTCTTTAGAGATACTAGCGACGCTCTGCGGTCGTTATTTGAACTTGTATTACTCTGTTATAATCCTGCATCGTGCAGAGCTGTACTTCTTATATTTTTATAATTGCTAGTACACCCCGGTTAAAATGTACTAACACATGTGAAATTTTCTACAGTTTTAAAATAACACTTAGTTAAAAAATGTAACATTTTTAACTTGAAAAATAGGAAATGAATTCTAATAGCAAGACAATTCTAATTGCAATTCAAGACGCTATAATTTTAATAATATAATTACAACAGTTATTATTCATGGAAATGAAATGGAAATTAACCCCATCCCTTAACACAATTTCGCAATCAAGTAAAAGTTTCCAGTTCATTTCAATTGTAGAGTGGATAATTAGATACATGTTCAATGAGATTTAGTTTTAGCAAGGGGAGAACAAGTTTTAACGAATGGAGAATTGAATTGAACAGTGGCCATTCACGTCAAGTGTTAAATAATTACAAAATATAAAGCATGCTAAAACAAACTCACCAATAACTGTCAGATTAACTTTAGAGTTTCTAGTTTGAGCTATTCCGAAGTCCACTCGACACCTGTACAGTCCGCTGTCAGTTTCTCGGATATGATCGACTCCTAGTTCAGCGGGACGCTTCTCTGGCATGAAGTAAGCCCTGTTGGCAAAGACGGCGTCGTCAGACCAGCGTTCCGCGATGCTGAAATCTCGGTCTCTGGCATCCACACTGAAAATAACATTATTTACCTTTAGAATGGTCAGACTTGGCAAGTAAATATAGAAACTAAATATAATATGTACAGGAGATCTGTTTGTTGTGTTTCCCGGTTCGATTGTAGTACCAGGATATCAGAATGAAGATGATTATGTAATAAAACTTATACATTTACGAATATAATATAATGAATTGATTTTTTAATCGACGTACTGGTGTATTGCGGTCAAAACACTATTGACATAAAACAAGTACAGCGAATGGACAAGCTACGAAAGCTGTATCGAACTTTGCACGGACTTTAGTTATTACAAACGTAGCTTCCGGCAATGCAGTATTGTTGGTTACGAACGAACTGAAATACTATGTATATATAAATGTATATAATGTTATATATATATATGTATATATATATATATATATATATATATATATATATATAAATCAATACATAAGTTATTCTTTAGTTAAAAAAGAGAAGACAGGGGCCAATACGGTGGCTTCAAACGACTAAAGAAGTATATTTTCGACAACGTTTATTGATGATACAGTTAATATAAAATTATTTCTATAATTACTACATGATAAAAAAACATTTAAAGAATACTTGTGAAATTTTCATAAGTAAATATCAAGAAATGAGACATTGACAGCGAATCTCCGCAGACGTCGCAAAAAAAAGTAGCATTGCGGTGCTACTCATAACTCATCACTGGATTTTCTGAAATCGAAAATCCAAAATAATTTCATTATTTGATAAGTTTCTGCAGGTAACACTGTCGAGTTTTTCTTTTTTTATTAATTTTTCAATAACTACAGCACTAAAAGTCAAAATGCCGATTTTTCATGAAAAAAATCAGAAACTTTGTTATTTTAAAATACGTTCAAAAATTAAAAAATTAAAAAAAACTCGACAGCGTTACCTCGGCATTTATGTAAAGAAAGAGCGTGCAAAATATCAAAAGAATCGGTTCATTACATTTTGACCTAGAGAGGGCACCGACTCTGAAAAAGCTATGTGTGAGAAATCGCATTTAAAAATTTCAAAGTAACACGAAAACAGACCAGAGAGGTGAAGACTTAATACTCTATGTCTCCGACAGTGTTACTCCAATTGACTTCAAATTTTTACACAATAAAGTTAATATGTTGTACAATAATATAAATAAAAAATAAAAAAAGTTGAAACCTTAATCCCCCACCACTTAAATAAAATTACGCGATAATCTTGCGGCATCGTAGACTTCCTCTTGCTTTACAGCGATAACGATTTCCTATCTGTAGTTTTATAACACAAGTACCGTTCTATCATCCGACAAACAATACAGTTCACGAATTCAAATAGCAGATAGAATAGTAAAATTAACAGCTCTACGTCAAATTCACCGTAAAACAAAGCAAATAGATGAAATAGTTTCGTATAACTTGAGCAGTTTATTTCTATAGTTTATATCTCGGACTGTACCAGCTACGTCTTTCGTTCCACCTTGGTGTATGTTGGTGTATGTGTACAAAGAGTCGCAAACACCGTGGCACATATAATAGTTTGCTTAAAACGGTCGTGGAACGGCCGAAGTACTTTATGTACGTAGCACTGGTAAGATACACTCTTGGATAAAGGGTAGGTGATGTATGTCGGCTGGTGAGGGGGTGTAATGTCGTCCAATGTACTTGGAGGAGTACAGTACCAAAGACACACTACTTAACAACTAGAACTAGTACCTAGCAGGAGGTCGAATCATTACGATTTCGAAACGATCAGTTTTTAAGGTTATAGCATGGTGACCCAGGGTCCAGGGGCGGCCTTAGCCATTGTGAGATCCCGGGCAGCAGATCTTTGCGAGGCACTTGTTCTTTGTATAATTTGTGTAAATTGTAAGTAAGTATTTTTTATATTGGAAGTTTTATAAAAGTTAACAAGCACAAAGACGACAAATATTAATGATGATAAACTAAGGCACATGAATGCCTTAAAAGATATATGCAGTGATTCTAGTGGAATTCTAAAGAGCAAGGCGGGAGATTCAAATACATATATAGTAATGAATTTTTCTACTTGGGTTGTTGCGCGAGAGTGCGGAGCCCCGGGCGGTTGCTCTGCTTGCCATCCTCTAAGGCCGCTTCTGCTAGGGTCCATGGAATTAAATTAGACAACCACGTCATTTTTGTACATGTGTACTACAGAATCTGCCCACGACAATATTCATAGATATATCTAAACGAGAGAGACACCTCTACCTCTCTTTCGTTCATTAAACAACCATCGAGAATATACAACATGGAATTATAAAATAGCTGTGGGTGAGGTAACAAGGGAGCAGGGAGGGTTAGGCGAGGGGGGATGTAAATGAACGTAGAAACGGATGAACGCAGGACGCATTGTTTTATAAACAACGGGATACATTTAATATCTTTCTGTATTTCGGAAATGATTTGTGTTTGTAATAATTTATTATGCTGGTACATTACGTCACAAAGAGATCTTACAGACAGTCCCTCCCTATCTTTCTTACCCTGTCAAGCTCTCTAAACCCTTCATTTGAACCACTACACCCACCACACCCACCACCCATGAACTGATGAGCACCACTCTCGTTCTATTCCATTCAGTCAATTATGTTGGACACAGACAGATTTTTGCTTTAAATAATAAAAGGTTTATTAAGGAAAGATGCCGGATACGTATTACTTTCATTTTCTATTCAAGTTTTTGTGCTTTTATATTTATTATATCGATATTTATGGAAGGGCGGAAAAGGATCTTATGAAAATGTGTTATTGTTAGAGAATATCTTGAATCCAATTAAACTTGTTGAACATAAATTGGACTAAGAACAGAAAACTAATTAATAAATTTTATGTGCCTTTGTGTTAGGTTACTACTTAGTAAAATTTTGAAATTATTAGCGATTATCATCAATTGTGCTAAATGAATGTTATGTTCTTCTGCTAGTATTGTGAATAATGGTGTAGTAAAAGAGCCAATCGTCATACATGTTTTTACGACGCCCGAGGTTCAATGTCACTCTTTTTCATGAAAAACTTTAAAAGGCAAACGTAATTTAAAAACACAAATGTCAAAAGGAATGGAAGTAAACTTTACACTTTGACTAACACTACGCCATACTTTTTGTCACAAATTCTTTCATGTTGAAATAGGACCATCAGTACCAGTAGAACATTTGACGTGTCTTATCTATTATCTTTTACTTATTCTCTATTTTGTTCAGCATTACCATATTTACTTTTTTCCTTATTTACGTATGCAGCAATGGTAGTAAATCATGTTTAATAAATGCTGTATGAACTTTAAGCTCATACAGCAGCAACACAAGCGTCACTCCCCCCCATGTGCCTCCCCGCAAACACCATGTGTCGTGACATCAGAATACCATGACGTCACGAACTTATATAACATATTTAATAATTTATAAACAAACATTGCTGAATAATATAATGTCTAAAGTTGACATACTTAATCGCACTATGTAT
This sequence comes from Panorpa germanica, assembly GCA_963678705.1. Lineage (NCBI taxonomy): Eukaryota > Metazoa > Arthropoda > Insecta > Mecoptera > Panorpidae > Panorpa > Panorpa germanica. Next base: position 24,728,011 of record OY783207.1, on the reverse strand, counting down.
AATACATGAGATTGCTTTGTTTTAATAACCACAATATTTTCTGTGAAACAGTAAATCTTTAGATGGCATGCTCTTTTTACGTGTGAGAATCGAGGTGTTTCTAAAAGGGCTCAGTACTTCTAATATTTCATACGATGGCGTTAACAGAGGAACAAAAAACTTTTTTAAACTGATGACAAATTGGACCTGCGAATTAAAATAATCCGGCCCGGCCCACTAGATTGACTTACAAACATCCACGTGCAGAGGCGGCCTTGCCTTTGGGGTGGCAAGTAGGGCAACCGCCCGGGGCCTCGCATTCTCGTGCAACAGCCCAAGTACAAAAATTCATTACTATATATCTATTTGAATCTCGCGCCTTACTCTTTAGATATTCCACTAGAATCACTGCGTATATCTTTTAAGGCATTCATGTACCTTAGTTTATCATCATTAATATTTGTCGTCTTTGTGCTTGTTAACTTTTATAAAACTTCCAATATACAATTTTATTTCTCGTCAATTATCATGAAAAATATTTACTTACAATTTAAATAAATTATACAAAGAACAAGTGCCTCGCAAAGATCTGCCGCCCTGTGGTCTACCAATGATCTGCCACCCAGGGCCCTCGCAAAATTCTGCCGCCCGGGGCCTCGCAATGGCTAAGGCCGCCCCTGTCCATGTGAACTGTATCTCCACATAATGTAATTCTCTACAAAGTTTCGTTTAGTTCTACCGTCGCGGTGGCTGTCGCGGTCGTCCGCATGATTTATGGTCGTTTCATAAACATTTCTATCTTTTCCCATCAATTTTAAATCAATAAATTCAGCATGGACGTATAAATTCAATTTATTTTTGACATGTTTTGCCCTCTGGTATTTTTGTTATATTCACTGTAATATCAAATGACCAATGTCCAATTCAGTCCAGCCAGACTAAACTGAAACTGGAATGCCCTGCTCACTGGTATGTTACATATCAATTTGATATATTTTCATTTTCGAATGTTGGCAATACTCATACGTATGTTCTTAGTGCTCGTATGTTGGCATTGTAAATTGTATACTTACTTATGATTTAGTTCATGTTATTGACGGTATATACGTCCGTATTGGCTTACTTGAAATAGTGCTATATATTGGACGGAGGATGGGGAAGGAGGACTGTGAGGTAGTGCTCTGGTTTCAAGGGATGCTGTGTTTGGCTCTATGCAGTACATGGTCATTACTTCAATCTAAATGGACGCTGAACCACTGTGACCAGCCAACTTGAAATCACAACCAATCATAAGCCGTGTCCTGTATCTGATATGTCATAACCAAAATGTACAGAAAGGGCACTAAGTTCTTGTTTCTATTATTCTCGTAGTTATTGGTTTATAGACTTTATATCATGTAAGATATGTTCTCCTAGTTAACTGTATCTTTGCTTGGGATCATTAGCATCTAGGAAAGCTCTAAGTAAGCTGTTTTTATCATTTGACGTTAAGGGTTAATGTACCTTAATAACAATAAACATTCGGTTTAAATATTGTTCCGCTAACGCGTTCCATTGTTCAGGTCGAACCGTTACTCGTATGGGCTGGTAGCTATTGACCCCAACGCAAGATAACGTATATAGGTTTATTGTAATTATATTTGATGGGTGTTATCAGCACGGACGAAGACGATGTCCCAATTTCAACGATACTATTATTATCTTAGAGCGCAAGAAATATGATGAAGATGAACACACCATTACATTGATTTGTATTGGTACAGTTGTTGAATACGAATATGAGTTGTTTTGTTGGTATTAGTGAATTCAATTCAATTCAAGTTGGAATTTTGCGTGAAGGGGGTGGGGGGAGGGGAGGTTAACGTTTCGATGTACAACATATTAAGTTTATTGTGTAAAATTTTTAAGTCAATTGGAATAAAATTGTCGGAGATATAGAGTTTTAAGTCTTCACCTCTACGGTCTGCTTTCGTGTTGCTTTAAAACTTTTAAATGCAGTTTCTCACACATAGCTTTTTCAGAGTCAGCCCTCTCTAGGTCAAAATGTACTGAACCGATTCTTTTGATATTTGCACACTCTTTCTTTACATAAATGCCGAAGTAACGCTGTCGAGTTTTATTTTATTTTTTAATTTTAACGTATTATAAAATAACAAAGTTTCTGATTTTTTTCATGAAAAATCGGTATTTTGACTTTTAAGTGCTGTAAAAAATTGAAAAATCAATAAGAAAAGAAAATCTCGACAGCGTTACCTGCAGAAACTTATCAACTAATGAAATCATTTTGGTTTTTCGGTTTCAGAAAATCCAGTGATGAGTTATGAGTGGCACCGCAATGTTACTTTTTCTTGTGACGTCTGCGGAGATTCGCTGTCAATGCCTCATTTCTTGATATTTATTTATGAAAATTTCACAAAGTATTCTTCAAATGTTATTTCATCATGTAGTAATTATAGAAATAATTATATATTAACTGTGTCGTCAAAAAACATTATCGAAAATATGCTTCTTTTTTATCGTTTTGATCTTACTCCCCTCTTAAAAACAAATGTTACACACAGAAGTGTGTCTCAGATATTCGTACATTATGTTATCAATGTGATCTTAGTTAATGTATTAGAAGCACATTACCCCTACTCAGTACACAATCAGGACAACCTCAAGATCCACCCACACCTGCCCACCTACACACCTGCATATGAATAATATGTGTCATTACCTGTAGATGGGTGTGCCCATATCCTCCCTGTACCACAGCACGAGCACCACATGATCTCCAACTTCCGTCGTTGTGATGTCACACGGCAGATAGACCGGATCTCCGACCACAGCTGTGACATAGTGCGTGGGTACTGAAAGAAGAAAAGCTGCTTTAATAAAATAAGACAAAAATCAGACGGTAGAACAGTATAAGATGAAAACGGGTCTTGTGGCAACAATCAAAGAATATCTTTAGTATTGCATTACACAATTATTTTATTAACCCTGCGTGTGTACACTGGGTCTTTTAAGGAACAGTTGAAATTTCGAACTCCTATTTCTCTCTCATGAGTACAGAGCGCGCTTCACCTATGCCTCCTAAAAAATCTAGGTAGTGGTTGCGCACCGTAAATTCTCTTTTTGACACTAATTATTATTAACTAATATTAATTATTATTTCATAATTTTCATCAATAAAAGCTTATTTTGTGCCGAATAATCACCGTTCCGTTTATTATGACATGCCTGAATCCGTAAAATATTCCCCAGTTTCAGGTGCACAAATAATTCAACTTTTTGGAGCTCACACCAAAGACACTACATTCTTTCGAAAGCTTATAGTCTAAAGTAAAAATGTCTACAACCGTTTTTCTTAATATTTGTTTGTTATAGAGTTATGAATTTTTTAACAATATTCCGTTTTTCACTATTTGTGAATTTTTATTAACAACGGTTTTAAGCTTTGGACTTGGGCAACTTCTGGACCATGTAGTAGAAGTAATCCAGAGTTTTTTCAGATTTTTTGAAAGCTTAGAAAATTCGAAAAACTCAACTGTTTCCTCAAAAATATAGTGTTCACACGGAGGGTTAATTTCAGTACATAAAGCTAGATTTAAAATAAACCTGGTACTATTTACAAATTTGAAAAAGGCACATAAGACTATTGAAAAACATTTTCCATCTATTTTCCACTAATCATAAATCTATATATAAAACTAATCAAAAGTATTTTTTCATTTCTTCAAAAAATAATAGGAACTGTTTCTATGCCCGCAACGAAGTTTAATATCATGACAAACTGTAATAGACAAATACATGGCAACACCAGTAACAAACAGCAAAGAGAAGTAAACTTTTTTATAAAGTTATTAAACACAATATGGTATATTTACCATATATAATACAATAAATATATTAAATATTCAAATGGCAGCAGTTAAACTAACATGATTATCAGACACGACAGAAAACTATAAAAAGAAAACTAGCGTATAAGACGTTACAGTAGCGTATAGGACAAAGCGTCGTCTGATCAGTATATATGTAAAATGTAGAACATGGCAGGAAGGAGGAAGAAGGGAGAAGGGATGCCATGATGTTAGAGAGAAAATATAGAAGAAATGAAACAAAATATCTTATTTGTAATAACTTTAGATGAAAGCAGATATTTGATTTTATAGTTTAAATCGAAGGATGATCAAAAAGTTATCAGCATATGTCAATTTGAATTTAAGTGTACATTCGTTTCTATTCTTTTATACGTAGCGCCTTTAAAACTTTGAGAAGGTAAATTTGATGCTACTTCTATATTTATAATCATTTCTATTCCATTATTGTCTACACCTCTTATTTAAAATTGATGAAATTCTACTTTCTCCGATTCCAGACCGTCCCCAGTCCCCCGACGCCCAACCACGACGACCTTTCAATCGTAGGGACGTTTATCTTTTAACCTTTTAAACAACATTTTTACGACAACTACATTGTCCTTTCGATATCTGCCTTCACGAAATGAATACTTCTTTTCTCAGTTTAACATAGTAAATGAAATCACGTACACCATTCGTTTAAATTTCTATGGAAAATCTTTTTTACTTCAATTTTAAAAGAAGAATGAAAATTGGTGAAAAATCCTTATCTTTATTCCACTTTAAATTGTGAGTGATGAAAAATGCTGGTACGAGTATATGTAACTGAGTTCTATTACAACAATGTTTCTCGCACGTGCATGGTAGGAACACTGACTGCATTTGTCTGTCCTTCTGTGTAGCCAAAGCCAAACTGTTCTGCAGGAAACCGCTGGAATCTCCCGTTCTCTGGAGCCTTGGATAGGACCAAGTCAAATGATGAAAAGTTATGAACATTTGTCTACATTTACAACAACAGATGGCATTATTAAAATTTAGAAGAGCAAGATTTACCGTTGTTGTAACCAGGTTTCAGCTTGTCTGACTGCACCAACGGCCTTGTACTACATTACTAATACTGTCTCACACCCATAAATAAAACTTTGTGTTTTATTTTGTTAGTTCCTAAACCTATTAAAGCATTCTTAATACATGTTAGCTAACGGTAGGTTTGTTAACATTGATCTGTGCAGAAACGTCTCCACTGAGAAGGCAAGTAATAATACATAATCTATAATACGTAATTGTAAAAATAATTACATATTAACAGTGTCGTCAAAAAACATTATCGAAAATATGATTCTTTTTTATCGTTTTGATCTTACCACACCCCCTTAAGTCAAGAAGATTTGACACTGTATAATTGGATTGTGAACATTAGTTGCAAACTCGGCTTTACACTGATGACACCGTGTATTATAAAAATTAAGCTGTAGTCATTCATGAAGATGATTGTTACTTTTATCGGGGCCCTAATGTGACTACGCAGTGGAAGTACACGACACGTCTTTAACATCAAAGCATCAAGTACGTTATTTAAAACAGTTAAACGAAACATGGCCCAGCCTGGTACAGCGTACACTGTACTGGTAACACATAGGTCTACAAGCGCACACCTACAACAACTGTTTTATGTTCATATCACATAAAGACCTTTAACATCTACAACTGGAGAAAAGGTTATGATGTCGATGTCTGGAACATCTATAGCTACAGCGCTCATAACGGGAACAAGAGCAACTAACATAAGCCCACACAAGCTATTCAACACACAAACTTTTATAAAACTTGTTACACGACAAAATATGTAAACTTTGCATAATTATGTTGTTTGTAAGCGAGTGTGGCTCAATATCACTTATAGTTCACAATCTGTTTCGAAGGAAAACGGTTTGTAATAGGTCACAAGTCAAAATTGATTCCAAAGATTACACTTTTAAAGTGTTACGAGTGCCATCAGCGAGTTGGCCATTTTGTATTCATTGGTTCTTTGATAACAAATAAAAATGTGGAAATTTTTTAAAGTGCATGGTTATTGTGCTTCTTGCACAATTCTATTTTGACGCACGATATTAATTTAAGTTTAGGATAATAAATTGAGCTCTTATAAAAATGAAAACATTACAGAATTCAATTTAATTATAATCCCAGTAAAACAGTGATGTTTTCGACGCATGTACTTGTATCTAGAATTTTGTAGAACCGTGTAAAGCTTCCATTATTAAATCCCATTTTGCTGCTATTGTTTTTATTGCGTTTTCTCCAGCATTCTTTGCAGGCTTTGCTACACAAACTCCTCCCATTTACGAGGTTTAAGTATATTACAAACAGTGTAGAACCTTTAAGTAGTTGTTTTCTTCACTTTGAATTTTTTGATATCGATATAAACCTTTTAAAATCCTTGGTACATGCCAGAAACAACCCCTGGATTCTTGAAACCATCCCCCATAATGCTCTTTAGTTCTCAGCAACCCCGTCAACACCCAGGCTTGAGAATTTACTTTTAAAATAGACCTTTCCACAGTCAATTGAGGTGTTACGCTGACGATATGATGGATGTGTTGGTCACTTTGAAGCCACCAAAGGATCCTCTAAGGCATTCCCCGCGGAGGGTCTGCGATATTTCATGGCGGTTCGGGATATTTTTTTGTTTTTAACATTTTTGTATTCTAATATTTCTTGACGTATAATATAATGTGCATGCATAATGTTATGACTACCGCAAAGATGGATAAAGCAATGTACACACCAGTTCACATTAGACGTTTAAATTAGAAAAATGTATCGCGGGAAACACATAAATCATACGACAAATTTTATTTACTTTTCTACTATTTAGTCTTAATCTCTCTAAAACGACGGAAGTATAATCATCTCGGCTGCAACATCATCCCAATTAAGATCGATAGGTATTACGTGACTTATATCATCCGCCAAACAGCATCCGGTACAAGTCAGCGCCATCTCTTCCACAAGGTAAAAAGAAACAAGAATTCCCTTAAATAAAGGTACTTCCAGCTTCTGCTATCAATTGGCAGTGTACACTTATTCTTTTCTGTTATTTGGTCGTGACTTTTCGACACATATAAAGAGTCATCCCTAGCTGGTGCTTTTGCCTATAAGTTTCAGATCTAAGCATAGCCATCCCAGAGGCGGGTACTGCTAAATTATTAGAGGGGGTACTACACTTAAGAACGTAGTACAGAGACCTGCTAAAATTTCAGCTTTTGATGGATAATTGTTAAGAACAAATGCTTTGTGTTAGTGGCGGTCTTTAATAGAACGGAGCCCGTCTAAAATTGAGTCTGCCGCCGCTTGTGATGCTCACCCACCTCCAGACAGACTTCATTTGAGTTTCTGTCTGTTGAATTCTTTTTACAGAAACGAAATCTGACTCCTTCCGCACCCAACCCCTCGCCCCCCGCTTTCCAGATTTCCAGAAAGCTCATATCGTCCTCCACCTATTTTCAGTAATTCTTGGTTCACAATGTTCGAGCTATGAGATATGTGATAAAAGATAAGATTTATAGGGTACGAATGTGTTAAAGATGGCGCATTATTTATTCTGTTTATATAACATTTTTAGGAGGAAAGGTATAGTAAACGAAAGGAAGACAGGGTGGTAAGGATGATAAAAGTGGTAGACCAGTTGCAATAATATTGAAGAAAGTGAAACCTTTTTTATATAATCCAAGACCAGTTGAATGAATAAGTTTATTCCTATTGTTTTCTTTTTTGTATAAGCGGCTCAAATGGTGGAACATATTTTCGAAGAATAAGTGAAAATTGTGGAGAATTAATCTGCTTCTATAGAAGAGAGATCTTGTACATTCAATAGAAAAAACTTTCGTATTGAATTTTAGTGTTAATGCTTTTACATTTTGTTTTTTATTTTATTATTGAAACAGTGAAGATTCCAAATCAAATTACATGCATATAACTCTATAAATATTTAATTAACAATATGTAACTAAGATGCATAACAATTTCATGTTTCAGTGACATCTTCATTCCATATCATTCTGTTCTAACGTCGATTAAAAGCCCCAGAAATTTAATATTATTTTATGAATGTGTTTTCATGGAACACGGCAACACGGTAATCCGTTTACTATTACTGCTGGAGTTGCTGAAACTTCGTAGAACCTAGTGGCAGTGTTGGTGTACGAGTAGGACTTGGAACTACACTGCAGTGCCATTAAACTCGTTTGAATTAATGATAATATCATATGTTGTAATAAACTAAGAGAGCAGTTAGGAAACTGAGCGTTATGTTACTGCTAGGTTACTACACTCATTTGGTAATTTACAGCGAGATATTAACTTTAGCGTTACTTGGCTTGATGTAATGAGAGATAGTTGTCTCTCTGGATATGTCTGTCTATCGATAATCAATATTTGTGCATGCAGTGGGTAATATATTTCACACTGCTCCAACATAAAGCATAGCAGGAAAGTGTAAGCTATGAATTTATAAAAAGATCAAACGTTTCTCATTAAAATAAAATAAAATTTAAAATTCATTTAGTGCCAATATCAACATAATAAATTTTTCCGCCTATGTGTACACGTTGTAAACAGTAAACAGTAATAAATGTTCGAGTAATAAAAGGTCAACCGATTACTCTGTTTTATGTGTTTCCATAAATTAACGATAACAGGTGCCATTAAGATAATCTTAATCAGGTTTGAAGATAATTTTAATAACGTCTGTATAACCCTGCACGTAAATAAAATTGTGAATTGTTTCTACAAGTAATGCAAACATCATTTTGAACGAACTTTATTTTATAACCTTGTGTGAAAGCTTCATAAAAGTAAGGGGGATTTTGTTGGAAATCTCAGGCATCAAGTCAAGCAAGCTCCAAGCCCAACACAGTCCTAAACCTAAACCTAAACCTATCCCTATACCAGCTGCAGCACAGACGGAGGATCGAGTAAGTATCCGGGAGTTCTTTTCTTTACCTTTTATATATTTTTTTTTACATTTTATAAAAGCAACAAGATGAGAAGATCACTTCTGATGTACTTCCAATATTTTACATTTTATAAAAAAAGAAATGTGCATATATTCATGCTTATAAGTTATATATGTATATACATATATGTCGGACATTTTCGTAAAACTAGACAAGAACAATCACTGAAAATATCACCATTTAAATACAGCATTGTTAAATCATTTTTAAATTAAATAGATGCCAAGGAACGTATATGAATTTTGTTATAAATACACAATACTTTAAACAATAATATCAAATTCTATTGAATTTATAAACAAAGGTATCATTTTGTCAAACTTTATTTTGAAATAATTAACAAACAATAGCAGTGTAACCTTGATGTCATGACACAGTCTTGCTTCCAGTGCGCACCTAACCTCACAAATGTAAAATTAAAAACATTACAAATTAATATATGTATATACTTTCCGCAGTGCAACAACGAATGAGCTCTTTATAATAAACCTACTTTCAAATACAACACAAAGTACATCCTCTACTTAAAACTAAATATCTTTATGAATATTAAAGACAATACGAAAGTGTTGTCAAACCCGATAGAAAAACACCTGTTAGTTGTACGTAGTTTTCCAACTTGAACCATTATTAACATGAATACTCCTTTGATTGAGTTCATATTTTTTTAATGAATTCATGCCCGACTAATGACCCTTTTTGTCAGACAATCATGATGTACAACAACTAGTAAACGGTCAACACAAATAGAAATCTGACTACATTTGCATACGGTTTTACAACAAACATTTGACATAACATATTGTTCTATTTTATTTATCAACTCTATTATTTTGTGTTCAAGATTGCATATTTTAACTGTTGCTATTACTTTCAGAAGAACTTAAGTTTGTCAAATATGTAATTACATGCAAAAATATGCTAAATAAAATAGATTAACCTTACTTTTTTAACAAGTAGCTGTAATCCAAGGTACACTAAACACTTATATGTAAAACACTGTACAAAAGTCTAAAATGCTCTATACTCCATAAGTTCCACTGCATACACAACACGACCGATCAACTAGAACCACGACGCAGAACTAAAAATTATTTAATGATGCAAAATAATTAGACAAGTTTGTCGAAAGTGTCTCGACAACTGACACTGCACCGAACGATCGAACTGAACGCTCACAAGATGCAACCAATCAGCGATCAGCTATCCACCTGCATGTTGTTATTATTTTAAAATATATACAATCGGTATAATTAATTTTATTGCAATTTATTTAAATTAAAATATGCGAGTATACATTCAAGTAACATTTTGATGCATTGTTTTCAGTTTGGGATATATATTTTTTGTGTCTTTCAGAGTGGAAAGCAGGTCAGGAGGCGTTGTTGCTCCAGGAGTTTAAAATAAATGAATTCATCTTCAATCGATGTTCATGAATTATCTACTTCATAGACAACCAATATGCTATAAATTCATGTTAGATGTAATCTCCTCTTCACTAACAGGATTATGTAACGCGTGACGCTAGCGAGTATGTGATGTGATGTAATATGTAATACGCCAAATGACGTCATATTTAGTGATAAAACTGGAACTTAAATTATCATACTCATACTCGTGAGGAGGCGCAGTTATTTACCAAATTTTGTAGAGTTCATCATCTTTGAAAACCGCTTACAAATTACTTGCTTTACATAACTTATATATCCCGCACTATAGAGTACTACTAGTGATATCTAAAAGGTCCTACTGATATATAACCAAAAGAGTTTGTTGACAGTTCAGTTTGTCACAGTTATTCTTATAAAATGTCATTGTTATAGGCTACAAATGGTGAAATAACTTCACTTGTCCAAATTCAAACGACGAGATAGTTGTTGGGTACTAAAATTAGAATACAATACTGACAAAATCTTCACAAAGCATGGCATTTCATCAAGGAATATTGCAAATCAAATATCGTAAAGCAATCTCAATCAGAAAAAGGTTACCGCCTTGCAGAAATATGAGCCCCCTAACGTCATTTAAGAGTCCTTCGATCGGAATAAGTTCTGCAATGCTCTGAGTGGATTTGTATAAAATTCAATAGAACTGGGTTAAGTAGGTATTTATCTAAAAATAGTTTCGAGAAAAATATCAGAATACTTCATTTCGAAATAAAGTTCCGGAATACATTTATGCATCTTTATGAGCGAACACTGATCTAAACTGAATAGTTGAATTTAGAATATAAGTATATGGACTTCCGGTACGATCTGTTAACTGGTGAACCAAGTACGAATAAGGAGTACACCGAGTACTGAGAGACCAATTCAACATCTATGTTTCTATTTCCGGTATGGCACCACTGTCGACGACTAATGTTTATGTTGGTAGTTTGACTCCATGCTCTACCAACCAACAAACAAAAAATATTTTTACCGAGTTCATGTTTAACTTACTGTTATTTTGTTTGCTGTTTGTTTAAGTTTTATATTTTTGTTTCAGTTCACTAATTCAGTAGTCGACCTCGTACATGCTAATGTTTTATGTTTTACATACATCTTCAAGCCGTCTATAATAATGAGAGATGGTGAGAGAGAGAACGAGAGAAAGAGAAAAATGGTGCCTTTTAAATGAGATATTTACGCGATTTTATAACATTTATAATTTATAAAAAAAACAATTTGCAATTATCATTTTAAATTGAATTTTATTTAAAGTCTTCTTGTACGTTTTATACAATGCTTTGACTGCTATGCCTGCTGATAAGGACTCTCCATTTAGTTATAAATGCATTAGCAATCTTTATCATGAGAGAAAGTTTCTATTTGAATGTTTATCAAACGTACAGATTACGAATATATTCTTGTATATAAAAAGTACTGCTTATGATTTCGTAGCTTCCAATATTTTACTAACGACTGTATCTATAAAGACGGGATTATTACCCACCCCAGTACCTCCGCCCACAAGCCTATATGTGTGTGTGTGTTTGTATGTGAGTACTTTAATCTTTTTGCTCGTTAAAAGTTCTCTGTGAAAGATTTGAGGATACATTCCTAATTACTTGAAAGCTCGTTTCTGTTATGATTAAAAGTTATGTTTGTAATTAAGGAAATATTATATTAATCAATGCTAATTTAATGAGTTGTATCTATGTATGGGTGTGTATCTATGTATGTCTATAGATATGTATGTTAGTATTAATATATAAATAGGGTTCCGTGTTTTTGACAGTTACGAATAATTAAGGATATAAATGATAAAATTAATTATTAAAATATATATATTCAACAATTTATGTAATTTGAAATTACGTTGAAAGATAAATATAGCTGTTTCAAAAATAGAAACGTTAATTGAACGTCGTGTTATACACAATAATTAATAGGTAGATTAACTTTGAAAAGGCTTAACAGTCAGCTTGTGAAAGTAAGGTAACTTGAATTTTTAACACAAAGAAATATATTACTTTTGGAGAACAATTGCGCCTGATTTACTGGCAACACACTTAACAACTAGTTGTATATAAATTGGTGAATATTATACAAGAGCATAAGCCTGTCAAAATCAATTTTATCTGGTCAATTATCACCAAAATTAATTGCACCATTTTTATCTCCCCATTTGTGGCAGGGGCCCATTGGCAGCAGCCTGAGTAGCCTTGTAATTGTTAAAATAATTATCTCAACTCATTAGCAATGTACGCTATATAAAACCATATCACTAAGCACGCCACACGCGTACCAACGAAATAATTTTACTGTTATCTTATAATTAATACAATACCTCAACGTAAATAACAATAAAAATATTACAACCCAGTTTTATTTAAAATAAATCTACCTCTTACAAAAAAAAGAAATTGATTTTTTTATGTTCTTAAAATCCAGGTAAAGGAGCGAGGGGTGAGGGGCTAGGTGGATGAAACGTGAAACGTAACCTTCAACGTAACATCGAGATAACAAAAAAAAAACACAATAATGTTTTATTTTAAATGAAAAAAAATCATAAAATTCCATGTTTTCTAAAGACCTACCCCATAATATAATATTATACGGACATAGAACTATATATTTTTTATACCTATGAAAAAAAAAGCGAGTTGATATTTTTTTTACTACCCCTCATAATATGAAATATAAAACATCAGATCCAAGGGATGGTTCTCTGGTCCTGATGGCCTTTACATTGAATACTATCACATGATACAATGACGTCATTTGATGACATCACGTCTTATAAGGCTATTTTGAAAATGTTATAAATGGTAGACAATCTCCTTCCCCTTTTTCCTACCCCTCTCTATTTGCAAAGGGTCTGAACTTTGATTTATTATTATTAGCTTTTTTCCTTCGACGTAGATATGTATTTCGTTTTGTTAAACTATGTCGTATTATGCTTAATATTAATATTACGTACGTTTTTAATGGGGAGAAACCCCCCGCTCGAGCTACCCTCCACTATCTAGTAACTACTTATCCACCCGGATGATTGTGTAGAACGCTTTTGTGAAACTGGTCATGAAAAACTGGGCATTGTGAAAATGAAATTCATTCAAATTTTTGAAAACCAAAAAGATTCCCTAAGTCCTCCTTAAGGACGTTGTGGTGGTACATTTATACTCGTAGTATACTTTTATAGAAATTAAGACATAGGACACAAGCCCATTCACATTGTTATTTAAATAACAAGGCGGTCAATCATTTTCATTTTTTTTTACAAACGCAATAATAATTCTGGTTAAAGTTTCCGACAAAAAATAATATGCTCAATTTATTTAAATATGTATAAAATGTTAATCCATTAAAAGTAAATGTTAAAAGATGATTTAATTTAATTAGGATATATTTCAACAGATGGCATCAGTGTCGTGCAACTAATGAAGCAAAGGAAAAGCAACAGTCCAATATGAGAACTAATTACACATGCAATTTAGAAAATAAAAAGATGAAGTCCATAGCTATTCAACAACACTATGACACTGTGTTCTTCAAAAGCCCACACTCGTAACCCCCTCCTCCCTGCACCCGCACCCACATCTGCACCTTGTGTGAATGCATTGGCGCCCGTATGAATACCAAGTGGTTTGTTTTCAGAGGAAATTCTTTATAAACCCTGTAATGCTTTTCAGTTTTCTAGTTTTCCAGTTTTCCATTTTACTAAATGTACTTTGAGTGCTCTATACAGTAGGTATTTATATTGCATTGTGCAAATATACTTAACAATGAAACAGAATGATTCATCCCGAGTTGATGCTGGAGCTGGAGCTGGAGCTGGAGCTGGAACCGGAATTGGAGTTTCTAGGGGCGTACAAATATTGAAAAGCATTAAGCTGTAGTATGTGCTAAAACAAACAAATGAAAGTATGTGCTATGCCTTGTGTTCTGCAGCCGCTACTTTATATAGAAAACAAACTGGTGCAAACCAAACTATGTGCTATACGTCGTACGTCGTTTATACGGCAAGCGAGCTACCTTTATAATACTCGTATGTAATTAGTAAAGGTTACTCGCTGCGTTCAATTTGAACAGGTAAACATTAAGCAACAAAATGAGTGGAAATAGCTGCATCAGTAACTAAAGTAAGGAATAGAAATGTACTAGAAAATTAAGTATGGGTTCTGCATAAATTATGATCTATAGTTTACGAGATATAATTAGGTTCAATCCTATATTATAGTGTTCCAATATCTGATTTGTTTATGTTTGGTACTGAATTTTGTATGGTAGCTCGAAAACGGCTACCACAATGATTACAAAAATTTCCTATTTCGTAGAGAAAAAAATTCTAAGACTTTTAGCGTCCTCGGATTTTCCCGGAAAAATCCTGGAAACCCGTAATTTTGGAAAAACAGCAAAAAAAATCACTTTCCTGTATGGTAGCTCGAAAACGGGTCACAACAATGTTTCTGAAAATTTCCTATTTCGTAGAGAAAAAAATTCTAAGACTTTTGGCGTCCCCGGATTTTCCCGGAAAAATCGTGGAAACCCGTAATTTTGGAAAAACAGGAAAAAAAATAATCACTTTTTCCTGTATAACTTAATTCGTAAAAGATAGAAAGTTGAAATATTGGGGGTTGAAAAAATTCGAGTGCCGAGCAGGTAACTTTGGAGAAAGTTCATATTATGGATTGTAGAATATTTAAGTATATTTTTTTAGTCAGTTTTTATTTATATAGAACGAGTTAAATATTTTAATTCAAAAATGGAATTAAAATTTAAAATGAAATTACGAATTACTTTATTGAATTCAAATCATACACACTAAAAATACGTCGATTGCAACGGGGGTCTAGTTCATTGACGACGAATCGCTTCATTTTCAGGCAAGGAAAACTAATGTCATATTTAATTTTATATAGAGCAGTACTTTAAAATTACTTACTACAACTGCATTAGGTTTAGCGTTTGATTTAACTAGACAAGGTTTGTCCATCCCAGTCAATAATATTTATGATTGTTTGTCCGACTCCGATGAGCAGTGGCACCATCTCCATGACCAGCAGCTCATATTTCCGATTCGACCGTAAGAACACGCCATAAAACAATAATTTCAACCAATATGTGAGGAATAACTCTTAACTTTACAATAAAGACGCTATAAAAGCTATTATCTGTATCTATATAACCATAGTTTTATTACTTTCGGAACATAAAGATTACAGATACTCCAGCTCTCGCCTGTGATGATTGATATTTATTTCGAGTCAGCGGGGTTGCTGCGACAAGAACAGGGGCTGCATTCCACTTGGAGAGATAATGGTTTGCTTCAAGTGATGTTTTCAAGTAAAACAAGCTTATCAGTACCGTCACCGTGAGATTAGAGACGTTGTAAGAATTGGTATGGAAGATTTACAATCAGGGGTGGCCTTAGCCAATGCGAGGCCCCGGGCAACAGATCTTTGCAAGGCACTTGTTCTTAGTATAATGTATGTAATTTGTAAGTAAGTATTTTTGATCATAATTGACGAGAAAAAAAAATTATATTGCAAGTGTTATAAAAGTTAACAAGCACAAAGACGACAAATATTACCAATGATAAACTAAGGTACATGAATGCCTTAAAAGATATACGCAGTGATTCTAGTGAGATTTCTAAAGCCCGAGGCGCGAGATTTAAATGCATATATAGTAATGAATTTTTCTACTTAGGTTGTTGCGTGAGAATGCGAGGCCCCTATAACTACCTGCCTCTGTTTACAACTAAGAACTTTACTCGATAACATTAAAATGAACCCAATTTTTACATCTCCTTATGCAAGACGTATAACAATTGTTCCTAATATCAAATATCAAACACAGCGAAATAAATCGTCGTCATTTGATACTGAACATAAGCTACGAGATTTTCATTTTTATATCTTTTTTACTTAGGCAAACACATACACACACACATAGCCTTACAAAAACCCACCCTGATGCAATAATACTACGCACACAAAGATACAGGGGTTGCTCTGAGTGGAATCATCCGCAGGCCGGATGTCGTCACGGCGCGATTTCTCTAAATAGTTTTGATAGATAGGGATGGAGGGAGACTTCCTTAGTGTAGCTTCTGTGTTACTAGGGCAACGAACTTGAAGCTAAATCTTTGACCACAAAACTGCATCTAATGTTGAAAATAAAGTTCTGTTCTGTATCAGCACCACGGCAGGCAGCGTTGTTGTGACTGTACTCAGCGCAATAAACCGTCGCAATTAGAACCGTTAATTACGGGGTAATTATTCGCTTATAAAGTTTGCAGAGATTTCGATAACCTCAAGCAGAGTTTAGCTACGAGTACGATCATAATTTTGTTTCAAGTTGTAATTGGACGTTGTAGATCAAATCATCCCTGAGCCGCAGCAATCACACGAAAGCTAAGGGTAGTACCGTTAGCTGTAATGCGGTGTGAGAACAATATTCTTAAAATGTTTGTTACCGTTTTCCGATATAATATTAGCAATCAATATAAATAAAAGTTAAGATAAGTATAACTATGACCAACCAATTAAATTACATAAGGTTAACGACCCCTTGTAAAAAATTAAAAAAAAAAAATAATGTTATATTTTAAACTTGATTTCAAATCTGGCAGTCGTATTGAAATCGGCATGTAATTTGACATATGAAATACCGATAACTCGAAAACCGGCAGTCCAAATAAAAAATTAATAGCGGATTTGGCGTTGAATTTTGCTATAGGACTAGTTTAAATTTTTTAAATCAGAGACCTTTAATATTTTTAAATTACATAAGGTTAACCCCTTGTAAAATTGTTTACAGAAAAAAAAATGTTATTTCTTGAACTTTTAAAGATGAATTTAGATGTAGAATTTCGCGCTGATTCCAAACCTAGCAGTTGTTTTAAAATCGGTCCGTAATTTAAACTATGAAATGCCGGTAACTAGAAAACTGGCAAACTTTAATTAAAATTAAAATAAGAAATGTGACTTGCACAGATCATAGAAATTTAATTATTTATACAAACAAGCGATACTTAATTGTGAAGGAGAGAGTTGCAACACCTCTAATTAGATTTTGACTAGGTCTCTATTTATCGATTAAGACTTTCATACATCACCTGTCGTTGTCAATGTACAATGCATTTAGAAATAGCAATTACGTTTGGCAAATTTCATTAAATTCCATCTAAATTTATAGATGTAATACATGTATTAATATATTGTATATAGCAGTGTACTTGTAATAAGAACAGGGGTTAAACTACACTAGCACCCCCTTCATCCCTTTCCTTTGATATTAACTTATAATGTTGTACTTCTCTCGTATATAAAGGTTGTTATATGCTAGTATAGATAAGGGGTTGTCTCAAATGTAAGATAACGTCAGTGTGAGCAAATGCCCGGTGTGCTGGAGTCGATACACCCCTTATGGATGGCCTTATGCTGTATTCTGCAGCTCCAAAAGAGAGCACGATCCCTTAACAGCAATATGGGTACGCTAAGGGCATTTGTAAAGTTCAGGCATATTTCATAACAGTTGAAGTACAGTTCAGTCCATTATTCAAAAATATATTATTTTAATTCTGTTTTACATATGGTGATACAAAGAGATGTTAATAATAAAGTGACTTCTAAAGAAAGTTTCAAACAATGTGAACTATTTTGTTTAAGGACAAGTACAAGTACAGCAACTTTACAATTAGGCGAGCAGAACTGAGGAAGATACTACATTTAATATAAGAGCAGATACTTAATTAATTAAGACCCTGTTAAGGTCTTGTTTTGTAGTTCTCGAGTTGAAAAAACTTCGAGTTGAAAGCTAGTATTAATCTTAATATGCCCCCTGCCTCCTGCCCCCATTTTCCGAAGTTATAACATTGAGTTAAGTTGAGCAACACCGCTCTTAGTGCTACTTTTATTTTCTAAATCGAGTCATACCTGTAATTCAGAAGATATTTGATATTCCCCAATATAAAATACTAAGAAGTTCAATGTAACATTTCCTACTTCCATAATATCATATTAGCTTCTTGTAAAACCACCCCCGCACCCTACTAGGGGTTTCTCAATGCGGTGTGTGTGGTCTCTTCGGCTACAGAGAAACATGGAAGCTACATCAATGATTTTCCATTGCGTTTGTGCGCCCTACAGTGGGTGCAATGTTGTGAAGCTTTGTTATTGCACATGACGGCTGTAACTCACTTCAGAACAGAAGAGAACCCCCATTGAGGGGGTAGAGGAAGGGGAGTTAGTCTTACGATGTTTACACGAAGATGATTCTGAATTAGACGTGGTTTAACCACTTTGTCGGGCACTGTCAGTTACAGTAACTAAGAGAGAGAGAGAGAGAGCAATGAGGAATTAAAGCAGTGTATTAATGAATCGTTTAAAACATATAAATGTACTGGATGCCATGAGGGCCGAAAAAGGTTCGCGGCGAGTGTTATTTTCTTATATTTAAGAAGTTAGAAATAACTTTATTTGCGACGCGCGCGTCTTTGTCGCATGACTATATCTGTCCTTTTCTGATCTTGTGAATCTGAGAAGGACCGACATAGGTGACAAATTCACTCACTGTAGACTAAGGCCCAGATCCCAATGAGGAATAACTCCGCGTGGAAAAAAATACGAATTCTGTAACACATGGCTTCAAGCAAATCATGAAAACTCACTCACTTCTTATGGTGGGTTGATAAGTAGGGTATCGATGGTAATCAAACGTAATAAATACTAATAAATAACAAAAGTACCCCTAAAATCGAACACAGAATAGTCTGCGCTTTACGAATCGTGACCCCATAACCCCACGGCCCGTGAACTCTGCAAACATGATCTAACAATGGACCACTTCCGCTTTTATTTGTAAAACTTTAAAATTAATTACTTCGAATCAAACAAAGTTCAGTTGGAACTATACTTGTCCGTATAATTATTGTTCCTAATTCCATTTCGATGTTGGTAAATCATTGCAGCTTCGTGGATTCGGATTCGGAGTCGGAGTGGATTTGTCAGATATTAACTTTAAAGAACAAATACTTGTAGAAATAGAAAAGTTTTGTTAATTTATAAATAATAAATGACCATTTGTAAACTTTGCTTTTACAAAGTTACAACGTAAAAACATTAAATAACATTTCACATATAAATGAAATTGCATTATTAATAGTGTTATTAAATCGAATATGAAAACAATACGTGCCTTTTAAGCAGTGTAGATTAGATGGATAATAATGTGTTAATAAATTAACAGTGTTACAATGAATTAGTTAAAGTGAAGCTACAAAAATAATTACGGAATTCTGAAACTTTTACATTTTTGGGTAATATTTAAATTAATATGCATCCCATGATGCAACCGTATGTAATGTTTATTTAACATAACAAAAGCTATCTGTTACGTAAACAATATTGCCTAATATACAATGTTTTGTGATCTATTTTACTGCTTAATTTAAAATAAATATATCTTTTTTCACAATAACATAATGATAAAACTTCTTAAGCAAAATGTTTTAAGGATTATATCTTAAGAAGGATTAAAGGATTATAAAGTGATTGAAATTTATTTAGATTAAATATAACTATGTTTCGCTAACGTCCACGATTCGTAATCGAATTGTTTTGGGTACACACTTGTGCATTGCAAACTTAGCAGTCAATGATCCTTGACCCTTGACCTGCAAAGCGATTGCCGATGCTGACCAGCCTTGACTTTAAGCCAGTCTGTTTAATCAATTAAGTTAAGAGCATTCTAGAACATAACAGAATTTCTAGATTCACCGGTCTGTGTTTTCGGGCTCCATTTTGTTAATAAAGTGAGCAGTATAATGGATTCTTTATTTCTCTGACAAACTATACGTGTTCAGAAAAAAACGAAGTAATACCCTAGTCTAGTAGATTTATCCTCCTACCCTTCAACCCTTAACAATTTGGATATACAATAACAATACAAGCGTGATTCTTTAGAAAAAGGTGCTGTGTGTCCGTTGGACTTACATATAATAGAACCCCCACCCCTTACCATATGTAGGAGAGTATTTGGAATCTTACTTGCTGGTCAGAAATAAAAGAAACAGGGTGTCGATGAAATTGTAATCATTAAGTGAAATGCCTTATACAGACAATATGACGTGTCGTATACAGAAAAACCAAATAAGTATTCACCCAAAAAGAGTCTAAGAATTTGTTCAAAACCTTAAATATTTTTAGTTTGAACAACTCATAGTATTATTTTCATTTTCGTGAAAACATAGTTCTCCCCAACATATAAAAAATTTGAATATTCAAATTAAATTTCATAACTTCTATCATCATAGACGCCTGCTTAAAATATAAATGCAACCAAAGTAGCGTAAGTGTATATTATAGCATAAATTTTAGTCTGAATTAGTCTTTTGGGACACGATGTATTTTTAGTGAAAGTAGAGTCAATTCTTTAGGGGTAGTTAGAATATAAAATAAGGGTTGGAAAAAGGTAAAATAACGCAACAATATGGGTAGCGTTATGGAGCATACAAATTGTTTTAAAATAACTCATAAAAACATGCGTGGAAAGTGGAAAACCTTTGCCGTATCTATAACTTGAAATTATAAAAATGTATATAAAATGTTAACTCTATATAAAAAAGGTATTTTATAAAAGTTATTGGCCAAGAAAGTGTGTGTGTGGGAAACTGTGAAAAACTAGTGTAATAAAAATACAGTAAAATGTTAAATGGATTACATATCTAAGTAACTGAATAACTTGGAATAATACAGCGAGTATGTTAATAGGCGACACCGTAAAAACGTTTATGGAATAAAATGGGAATGAACGAGGGCAGGTAAAGAGCGATGGACGATGTCATAAGCTCGGAGAAATCTATCTGCCTTAATTCGTTATCCTCAGTGAAACCATCCATCCTAAGCAGTTGATGCAAAAGCAGCTTCTTTTTGCAAATAAATACAACAACATCGTAAACAAACAGGAAGGCTGCAATTACTTTTTTAAATAATTTAATTTTATAAAGTTATGTGTTATTCTAGTGAGACAGAATATATTAAATACAAAGTTTCAAGCATTCTATTTCTTCTTCTTCTTCTTCTTCTTCTACAAAAGTATGTAAACTGCTTAAATCTATGTACCCCACCCACCTCAATCCAACATTATTAAAGATAACGTACAGTATATAAAAATATTCAAAAATATAAAAATTGTATTTCAATTTCCTTTTTTAATTTATTATATATAAAAATAATACCATAATCTGACTATGGAGTTTAAAAATTCAATTTATTTTTAATAGATTTTTGTTCTACTTAACGTGAAGTATTTAGTATTCAAAAAACGTAAGTTTTTCTTTAAAAAGGTTTTATTTTTAGTAAGAAAGAAGAAAATTGAAAAAGGAAATCGGAAATATTAAAAATGCCACACAGCGTCAGTTAAGTGAACTACAAAATTCTGATTTCCGGTTTGTGCTATTGTAAATGTTATACATTTTTCTTTCGAACTTAAAACTGAACTTTTTATATATCTAGATTCAAATTTAAAACTTAAAAAAAAGAAAAGATTTTTTCAATTGAGTTTAGAGCTTATCAACTATTTCTGAGAATCAATTGAAAGGAGAACCCGTAGGATGCAAAAATGAAGTGAAACGAATCAGCGGATACATCACGAGGCTTATTAAGGTACATTTGTGATACAAAATCAAATAGAAAGGAGCAAAACTCTAAATACAAGAGCCCCGTTGCTCAATTATTGCATACTTTTATGCCCCCCATGCCTCTTATTCTCCCCTATAAACAAAGATAATTTACATATACTTAAAAACAAAATCTTTAGAATCACTTAATTTTTTAATGTTTGTTTTTAATTTTAATTTTTAATATTTTTTTTTATTCCATTTAATTAATTTATCTTAACAGAAAAAGTATTAATTAAAATAGCTTTGCGGGGCAATGGCAGAGGCAGGAGTAGGGGCAAGGGCAGGGGCAATGGATAGAGTGCTATGGGTGATGATGTTTTCCACTGAGGGTGCGGGAAATGGAACGGGAAGAGTTTTATTAAGAAAAGCGACAAACGTCTTCCTTTTGTTTTTACTTTTGTTTTCCCGTTTTTTTTTTACATTTCTCTTCTGTATTTCCTTTTTTCTTGTTGTTGTACTTATTAATGTAAGAGGGTTATATCATGTCTTTTTTTGTGCTTAATTAATTTTTAATCAAATAATTGTATTATTTTCAAGAATTGTTTATCTCTGTAAAAATATTTCGAAAAGTTTTTGAATTAAAAAATAAATGAAATATTAATAAAAAAAATTCTTTAATCTTGTACAATGTACCGTATATTTTTTAGTTTACTTAACTTTGTTTCTAGCTATTAACCCGTCTGCTAAATTGAGCAGAAATTCATTTAATTGATTAACAAGTTTCTCGCGAACGTTTAGATTATTTTAACAAAGTGACAACGACCTGCCCAGACTATGTAAGGCATAGCAAGACGAGTATACGGTCCGGTACTGCCCAGACTATGTAAGGCATAGCAAGACGAGTATACGGTCCGGTACACGCCAAGGTTACTTAAAACCCAAAGAAATTTAAAGTGCACCGCCGGATTATAGCTTTTATAATTTAAATATATACTCGTATGTATTTACTGTTAAGAAAAACCTAAAGAAAAGCAAATTTAATTAGCAGAAAAAAGTATAAGAAGGAAAAAACAGGAACTGTCTTGTGTACAACTTTTTAAGAAGAAAAGATTTCCAAAAGCACTCATCCTACACTTACTGCGCACCTCCCCTCCCTCGCAGATTGTGAAATTAATAAGTCAAACAGGTCAACGTACAAAGAACAGTAATAATAAAAACAAGCCGAAAGGAAAGACAACGAAAATACAATGATAAATGGCTGCCTAATTGAAATTAAAAATAGTTGAATATTTTTACACGCTGTAGGAAGTAGTTAAGGATTGTTTATCAACTAATCGAATGGTAATCTGACCTTAAGACACCTACTTTTACGTTTGCAGTTCATCTAACCCAGTAAACATTTTGGAGTCACTTTGACATCATATTGAAGATGCGTCATGATTTTTTTGTCATAAAAGAATTCGTTTATAGTTCAGTTTCTCACATTTTTTCATATAAAATGCCTACTTTATCGGCTGCAGATGGCGAAATTACTCCACCTGTCGGAATACAAATGAAGATAAAGTTGATGCGAACTATAATTGAAGTGAAATAGTGAGAGAAACGTCACTAAATAGGGCACTTCACCAAATTGTTTACTGGGAATACTATTCCAAAACATGTAGGTATAGTCCAAATCACGATAGTTCGGCGGCGACTTATACTTAAAAGAGGTTATAAGAGCGGTATAAATCTGTAATACGATAATGAATGTTATCTTGTTCGTTTCTATATACATTATAGAAAAATAAGTGAGTCAGTACTTTTTAGTTATATCGGCAGTTTATACCCCACAACTTGTTTTAAGAATGAGTCGCCGCCGAACTCTCGTAAATTGAACTATACAATTCTACAAGTAATTCTATATGTGATGTTAATATTACGTTAGTTACATTACAAAGCTATTAGCTAAGTTTATAAATCATGTACAAAATCCTCCTCCATTCGCAGAATTTATAGATATAAGATTTTCTTGTTGAGCTTAAAAGTTCAGTGACTATTAAAGGCCAAGTGGCGGACAGGGACGAGGACGGAAACGGGGAAGAGACCGGGGCAGGGGGGACAAGTGGCGAGGCTTCTAAGACAAATATTGTTTTTCTTCGTAGGGCAGAGGGGTGGTGGTTGATTTTAATCGTGGTTTGGAATTACTCAGAAGGATGAGAGTAATGTAAGATAGTATGGATGAGGGGTAGAGAGACGGTATAGAATTTTAAATTAACACACAGATGCCTTAATCTTACAAGCCTCTTAATTAAGTTAATTGCAAACTTTTCGCTTCGTAGAACATAACGGCATGGTTCATTTTTTCGGTTCTCTTTTTGTGCGCATAAAAACATCTCTTAAACTAAACAAACTATGTATTGTGCCATAAAGCTGGAACAAAGGAATCTGCTGAACTGCCGTTAACAATGGAGAATTGAAAATTATATACCTTATAATCTAGATAACATTTAGACGTGAATGAATACGGGTAAACGTATTTGCTACATTAATATTACTCAAATGTTACATCAAATTTATTCACCCAGACCCAGTAAACAATCAAAAACAATGTAAAAAACTAATATAACGAGTATTGTTGAAGATGAATAATATTCATTAAAAAAATCACGATCCGTACTAAAGATTACATCTATTTATTTCTTCATTTAAATATTTATATTTTGCAGACTCTAAAAAGTAGAATTTCATTAAGTTTTATACCCCTGCCATCCCTGCTAGTGTCAAGTTTATAACTCCGGTCATAAATCATAAACCGACTCCGCTTTTAATTCAGCAGTGAACCGTCGTTGCGATGTCTGTAGGTTATAAAAGGGCCTTTCCTATGTACGATTGAATAGAAAACGAACACGTTCCAGACAAAAAACTCATGATATGTAATAGAAATGAAGTAGAATTTACTCCAAAATGTTTACTGGGGAGTCTCACTATTCACTAACAAGATTTAGCATTTCTTACTTAACATCGATATCATTATCAGGGGCACTCTTTTACCTAAATAAACTATAAAGCCAAATGATTATTCCTTTTGTCTCTTTATTTATAATTTTGTACATAAATTTTTTTTATTTAATTTAATATAAAAAAATTCTAATAAAAATAAAATGAAAAAATGTAATAAGTAGAAATATTTTTATTATATATAACTTTTTTTTTATTTCTCTATAAAAATATATTATTAAGTATTCTTTATAAAAGAAAAACCTAATACATATATAATTTCGTTTTGGATAAATATTCTTTTTATTGGCGGTAACATTTTATTCATATTATTAAAAATGTATTTAATATTCACAAGAACACTAAGATTATTTAAGATCGTTAAAAATAATAATTTGTGGGCACAAGACAAATGATTTTACACACTATATGTATTTTTTTTTTAATTTAAAATAATATTTAACATCAAGCTATTTGTCCGATGCTGGCCTTATACAATGTGAATCACACCGCTGTCTACTCTAGGTAAATACAAATACTAGCACGGCAACTACCTAGTATTGTTCGCTTCAACGGACTACATACGTTGACAATATTATTAGAAAATATAATTACGATTAAGTAACCAAAATAAAGTAAAAGTAAATATTGTATATAATAAGATATTAAATGAATAGAATATAAATAAAGTAATTTGAGATGTTCAACGAAATGTGTATAAAATTTGTACTAAACACGACATAAAAAACCTATAACGACGCTAAGTACCAATAAAGGTAATGCAGAATTTAACGACGTATACGACGTTATTTAAAAGTATATGTATCAATAAAAAAGCAACGCCGTCGTACCGAACTCGTATTGTCGAGTACTTTGATGAGCGATGCTCGATGTTCTCATGGTGATATTTTCTTTTGTTTATCTCTCAGACGCAAATTCTGTTAACAAATACAAATCTAAAACACCTACGAGTTAGTATTCAACAATGCAC
Source organism: Panorpa germanica (assembly GCA_963678705.1). Lineage (NCBI taxonomy): Eukaryota > Metazoa > Arthropoda > Insecta > Mecoptera > Panorpidae > Panorpa > Panorpa germanica. The sequence goes on along the minus strand of OY783207.1, from coordinate 24,702,143 downwards.
ATGCAAAGAATTAGTTTCTTAATGCCGTTGTGCTACTAAAGCGAAAACATGTGTGATCCGAACACGTATGTGTGGTTGGAGCATTAGCAAGTGATTTATTTTAATTTTTTAAATACACAAATAATTTAAAATCATACCCGTAAATCGTGTTAAGAATGGCAGTTAGAACTCGATAACAGTAACAAATCTAGAAACGATGTTGTCTCAACTATCTTACGTTGTAAATTTGTTTTACGAATTACATATCCCCAAAATAAAACTACAAAATAAGCCCTTGATTTAGAAAATGAGGTCAAATCCCATTAGCACCTTAGCAAGTAAAAATTGAAAAGAAAAAAACGTTTGATTGATTGGATGACTCGTATATTAATTTATTAACCTACAAGAAGTGGTGTACTAAAACTGCCGTGCCACTGAGAAGCAATTTGCGCCATCGCTGCTAAAACAAACCACAGATCCGACTACATCACTGAGTTTTTCATCCATGAAATCGTCTTTATTTAATCACTCGTTTATTATTAATGAGATTTTCACTTTAGCATTTTTTACGAACTTCTCGTTAATAGCTATGGTGATGGTAATCCCCGATTCGTATTTTTCACAATAGGTTATTTTTGTATTGTCGAAAATCTGTTAGTATTTTATTGATTTTATTTTAACAACAATGGATCATTGTATAACATTTGAAATATATATATTCTCGAATTCTATAATTCAATTGTCGAATGCACTGTTACTTTAAACTAAATAAAGTTTTTGCTGAATATCGTAATGCTGTTAATTATCGTATCAGACTAATAATTCCATTGCGGAACATTATAATGCCACAACTGTGACAGCTGATAGCATGATTCCTTTGTCTCTTAAAGGAACAACATCTGAATCAACAGATTTGTAAATAGAGTTACCTATAAACGTTGAACGACAAGTTGGGTTCGATTTTCGGATCAGCGCTACACTTTCTGAGTTTGTTTTCGATTAACTTTATGCCCGATGCATGTCGTCCCACTGTGCCACGCGAACCAAGTTTCTAGGTGTTAAACAGTTTGATTTATGTAAGGTTCAACCGTGTTTTAATGAAATATGTTAGTAAACTATAGAATGGACGGATTTTAATTAATGAACGAAATGAAAGATATAAAGAGCAGGAAGTGTATTAGTATACACATATAAATTGTGCAAATACAATGACTAACCCATACACATAAAGAATACCGAACAACTTTAAAGTTTCATAGAAGCGGAAAATAAGTTTTAACAATATTATAACCTCTAAATGAAGTATTAAGTTAGGTATAGTCAAATGTGGAAGTTAGATAAAAATAATGCTAAGGAAGAAATCCATTCTCGAACGCTTTATTGTTAAAAAGAGTTCACTGATTATTTAAAGGAACACAATTGATACACACCTGATATAAATTATTTGTTACTTTAATAACGACAATAAAAGTGTCAGTGTGCGCACCACAGCTGTATATGATTTACAAATAGAAAGTCAATTGATTTATATATGCTTTTATGGTATTTTAGAAATACTGTTTATTGTACTCAAATGGTAAATATTTTTCACAAACAACGTTACACTGTTTGCTTTACCATTTCAAATGGCAATAAAGAAAACAAGTACGATCCTATGTTCATACGTTATGCGATGTGATGCGATGCATTATTGGTTGAACGCCCCGCAGCAAATAACTTTGCACAGTTATTCCTTATGCAGAAAAACGAACACAAACGAACACAAACGAACGAACGAACATATTGTATCGCGTCGTGCGGTGATGGATTCCACTTAAACATTACAATACTACTGCTAACTTGTTCCATTGACATTTTGAACCTATTTGATTAATGTTTTGTTTTGGTGTGCCCTATCTGCCATCTACAGAATATATTTTACACTAAACCACCCTATACTCGTTGCTTGTCACCACGCCACAGCATAGATCCGATCTGTACCTAACCACCCCTCACTTTACCAACCCTGTAACCATTCAACGTGTTTGCATTTATTTACATTTTATTTGTACCTTTCTTCTCATTTTTAAAAATACATGATTTTTATGTTTTATAAATATATAATGTTTATTATAGTACCATTTTAACGCGTGCATATATACGGTTTTTTGATTAAAAAATATACCGGGAATTCCACGAGGTGACGTCATTTGCAGCGACCTCACAATTTATTAACATTAATTTCAATCAAGAATTGAAAAATCGACCACTAAAAAATGAGGACACAAGCCCATTGGATAATGATCTACTTCCGCTTTCCCTTATTGACGCTGCGCTATCTATTTACTAGACAATTCCAAAGCCATGTGGAACTGAGCATCATCTACTCCACGATCATCTGTATTTCACGAAACATATTTCAGTGACGTCACACAAAAGCAAGCATATGTTACTTGATATGGAAAACATCTGAAACCCGAATATGCTCTAAATTCATAGCAACTGTCACGATGATACGTATGTACAGAAATTGAGTAGACGACTAGTAGAAGGGGTGAAAGCAAAGGTTGCATAGTGACATAAGACATAGGGTGGGAATAAGAAGATTAATACTGAATTTGCAATTCTGCTTATCATTATAATTATTCAAAGACGGCGGTATCTGTATTATTTGTTTATAATAAACACAGATACCTCTAACTAACCCCACCACTTGCCTCCCCTTATGGGGCTGACGGTTGCTAAGGGCATCTACCATGTAACTATCAAAATGTTTTTTTTTTCATGTTTTATGCACAAAATTCTATTGACAATTTATTTTTAATTAACAAAAAAACTGCAGTCAATAGGGACTATTAGATATAGGAATGATTAATTACAGAGAAGAGGTAATTTCCAATTAATAAGATCATACTCATTAACATAGCAAAACTGAAATTGAATAACAAAAAGTCAACTAGGTTTATTGAACAAGAAAAAAAAATGAAATAGAAAAAAATGATCATTCAAATACATGTACGAGTATATATAGCATACAGCAAAATAACTTTAAATTTTATTTATATAATACAAAATAAATGATTTGATAAAACGCTATTCATAAGAACACATTCTGCCACTCATCTTCCATTCTCTCCCCGCTCCCCCCTTTCCATCCTTCACTGGTTCTCTCACGCTCATCATTTCATTTCTTCCTTCATTTCCCATTCCCCACAGTTTAAACCTTTTCAGAAAAAATGTATACCTTCTCTATTTCAAAGTACATGGTATATTAATCCGCATTCACGCGCGCCATCTACATCCTCTCTAAATTCGTTGAAATGTATTAAATTCAGAGACACATATTTTTGTATGATACATGATAGGGTATGCCAAAATTAAATCTTATTTAAATTGTAAGGACATTTTTTACTATTAGAAACCCAGTAAACAATTTGGTGAAGTGCCCTATTTAGTGACGTTCGAGTCACTCGTACAATTCAATTCTAACGCTTTACAAGTTCGAAGCAACAACACAGAAACCAATTTTAGTTCAAATTGATTCTCTACCTGTCACAGATTTTGTGTTAGTTGTTAGCATTTTTTCATAATAATATTCTTTCTTTTTCCAACATCATTCATTAAGTAGCAGTTGTTTCTTTCACACTTGGATATATATTTTTTTTAGTTCATTTTCATTCCAAAGTGAGAGAGAAACGAGATGCGGTTAGACAAGTAAAATATATTTTTCACCGTTATACTTGTATAGTATTTCGTTCAGTACAGTATGTTTAAAGTATATGCTATCCTTTTTCAACAAATATTTCTTTAATGTTTAAACGAATACTCTAAGCAGCGATGGTAAGACAGAGGTTTTAAACCTAACGCAGACCTGCCGATCGTGGATTTTTGAATCACAAAAACAATGTAAAAAACTAATATAACGAGTATTGTTGAAAATGAATAATATTCATTAAATAAATCACGATCCGTACTAAAGATTACATCTATTTATTTCTTCATTTAAATATTTATATTTTGCAGACTCTAAAAAGTAGAATTCCATTAAGTTTTATACCCCTGCCATCACTGACGAAGACAAAAGGCCTTCAACTAGTGTCAAGTTTATAACTCCGGTCATAAATCATAAACCGGAGTCGCTTTTAATTCAGCAGTGAGCCGTCGTTGCGATGTCTGTAGCTCATAAAAAGGGCCTTTCCTATGAACGACTGAATAGAAAACGAACGCGTTCCAGACAAAAAACTCATGATAAGTAATAGAAATGAAGTAGAATTGACTCCAAAATGTTTACTGGGAATATATGTTGTGAGACAAGATAAATTTACCCGTACACCACAGCATTGGGATTCTGTACTACACTAAAAACTGTTCACAAAAACTGCAGTTAACAAAGTACTAGCGATAGATGTATAGCAAGCGAAAAGAAAAACAAAAATTCACCTGTGTAATCTTAATCCTTCAAGTTTTTGCACGGCATAAAGATTAAGTTTGTAAATGACTTCAATAAAAACTTATTTTGCATAACAGCTTAACTTTCAAAAAGTGCACTATCGCGAAAGAATTAGAAGAATAACAAATTCTATTTATAAAAAGAAAACTACAAGTCTTCTCTTAATCTTTTTGAATACCCTACGATAATACATATACTAATATGGCTCGTAGATATGAATAGCGATTCTATACGAAATAAGCTTTTATATCAAATTTTCCATACAGATTTTATAATACAGAAAATATGGGAAAACTTAATACACTTTACAGATACCTGTATATAAGAGGCTTTGATATCGGCCTACATCAACTCCACTATGGTATACAAGCATCTTCTGCTTCTCCCAAATGCGTGTCTCTCTCCCTTCTCCCCGCTGTCTCTTGTAATGAAATGTTTTTGTCTTTTATATTGTATAACACTCATACCCCGTACCCCGCACTCCGCAATTGTGTTAGTGAGTTTTCTAGGTTATTAAATAAAATATATTTCGGATTCTAGTAAAACAAATTCTTACATGAATTCACGAAAACACAGAATGACGTAATTACAAGTTTACACGTAACATAGTGGACACTGCTGTCTTAGGTTTAGCCTGCAGTAACGTAGCAATAGGGGTTCAAAAAACATCACAAAATGAATTGCATAAATTATATATCAAGCGCTATACCAGTGTGAATGATGCGATTCTGCGTGTGTGGTATTGATAAGAGAGCGGAGTGAAGAGTGAGGGGAAGGGTCGAAGTTAATGGAACTTTGTGTACTGTATTATACGGTGTGTAAACATGCCCGTACACACATACATCATACGTACTCGGATCTATTGACATCAGTCCCTACACACGTCATTCTCAAGGAACATTAATTTTTTATCGCGGCGGAAAGAGCTTTCCTTTATGTTTATGCAGTGTTTGTGTCAACGACTTTGTACCAACTTGATATCCACAAAAAACAACCGTTTAAGGTTAGTGTTTACGCCTTATGGTTTGCGGTAAGGCAACCTTTCTTACAAGTTCTAACAGTTACCAATATTGATGGCACATATCAGCGGAGTTTGGGCTTGTCAGGCTCTCCGCACATGAGGCGACTGATTGCAAACCTTAGCCCCGAATCTTTAATATTTATTAACGTAAGCGTTAACGCATAGACGTTCTAACATTTTATTCAAAAGAAGATACCCTTCACAGAAGTATTACACGCTACACGAATGTTCACGCTGACAAATTCCATTTGGAATATTTCTTTTCATATAAATTTCTATTATTATTATTGTCGTGATTATTGAGATTTAATCGAGCTTAATTTTAACTTTAAATGCGCTTTGTTGTCGATGGTGGTGCACTGATAGTGTGCAGCGCCTACCTAAAATGTACAGCACTTGTAAAAATGTAGGGTATCTTGGGTGGAGGTTCGAGAAGGGTGCGATAACGGTTAACTTTATTTACTGGTAATAAATCAACAACTTAACTTTGGAAAACATTAGAAAGTGACAGAAGAATATATTTTAATATTCAAAAGAATATTTTATATTTGTTTTTGTATAGTACATAATCGTATATGTCAAACTGAAAAAAATATAATTGAATGGACAATATTTATTTATTATTGCAAATAAATATGTTACCATAGTTCATTTTTGCTGAATTATTACACCATGAAAATAAAGTAAAATGATAAAATAAAATTTGTATTAAATTTTATCGGAATAATAAATACATATTGGCGATATAATTTATGTTCAGGAATTTCACTGAATATCATTACAACGCTCACTATTTTTATGGTAAGAGTTAAATATTTGATTTGAAAATGTATACGAATAAAATTGAATGTAACAAAAACCATTAATCCCTTTTGGAACCAAGGGTTGGTACCATCACATCGCAGCCGAGTTAACGGCCGTGGCCGTGGCCGTTATACGAGTATGATGGTAGTACCGACCACGTACGTTCACCGTTTGCATATTACAATATCATAAATTTTAAACAATTGCTGGTATATTAAAGTATATTTATGAAGGTTTTCACATATGAGAGCTTTTATCTTGATAAAATATGACATATTAAAGAATATCATTTGTTGGTTTTGTTGGAATATTTAAAAATGTGTTGCGCATTCAATTATATCACAAAAACACAAACGAGAAAATCATTGGGTGAAATTATACGTATAGAGTGAGATCCCAGAGCTGGCAGACATCACTTATTTTCGGATGAACAAAATTTGTAAGATTGAGTAGTGTTAGTATGTACAATGATCGTATACCTTGACAAGGCAGCCATTTTCCAGGTATTAGGTAATCAAGGTTTATGGCCACTTGGATCGGTCTATCCTCTTCTAAAACGAGACCAGCATCAGCACCATCACCTCCTGGGTTTAGTAGAGACATTTTTAAAACTAGGAGGTACATAATTAATATTTTAGACAAGTTAATATTTTCAGCAGTTGCCGCTTAGTGCTTGCACACCACATTACACGTGTTCACTGCATTCAGTGCTCAGTGCTGCCTAGAGCTGGGTGTCTGGTCTGGGTCCTGGGGCTGAGGTCTGGGGGGCCACTAGTGGATGCTCTGCTCACGTAGGTGGAACTTGTTTGTCGGATATATTTTATGGACATGTAGATAGAACTGTATACTACTTACACCATCCATATCATAACGTTTATTTTATAGCTGAATAATATTACTTTCTCACTCGAACATACGTTTCTCTATATATACCCATCTCATTTAAATCTTCACATATCAATAGAATTTTCCATATTTTTTATGACATATTATTTTTTATTGTTATTACATTTCCAATATGGCGATGGGTTTCTGCAGATGAATATGATTTTTGAATCATATGACTTATGTAATATCTAGAGTATCTGTACCATACATATGTGTTCCAGAAAAGATACGAAAATCAATGCTAAGGAAATATTTTAATGGAGAGCGCTGACTAATATGTTCCTGTTAAATATAGTGATATGTTCATCTTGAAATGAAATGTTTTTATTTATTTATATTATTGTACAACATATTAAGTTTATTGTGTAAAAATTTAAAGTCAATTGGAGAAAAACTGTCGGAGATATACAAGTTTAAGTCTTTACCGCTCTAGTCTGCTTTTGTGTTACTTTAAAATTTTTAAATGCGATTTCTGACACATAGCTTTTTCAGAGTCGGTGCCCTCTCTAGCCCAAAATCTACTGGACCGATTCTTTTGAAATTTTGCACACTCTTTCTTTACAAAAATGCCGAGGTAACGCTGTCGAGTTTTTTATACCTGTAAATCACCTCCAGCGAGAATGCTAGGTTCATCGCGAAGTTGTACGCATCATATAACAGAATCTTGCTCGCCCATTGAAATTATCTGCTGCTGCAAGAAGTCTATATCTCAGATCCGGACCTGAGTTAACCGGCTACTTCTCCCCGCGACCCTAGTTCACCCATGCCGCACAAATAAGAAAGTTCATGAATAGAAGAAGCTTCAAGATACTTTGTGGTAGTTCTTTGACTACTTTAATACAATGTATAACATCTCCGGCTTAAGCAAATTAAGATATAACTCGACCTTTGACCTATTTTACAAAGAATTTCTCTAATATAAATATTATTTAAGTCTTCTTTTGAAATTCAAGAATGAGGAAAGCAACGTTAACACAGCCAGCGTTAGTAGAGCCAGCGCAATGAGTCACAAAAGAACTGTGAGCGGTAGTTAATAAGGGTTTTTTAAGTATTTTAAGATGAGTATATAGTTTCCTTTGCTTAAAACTTAAACTATTTCCTTTGCTTTCTTTGTGTTTGAAATATCTATTATGACATATAGATTGTGGGCAACTTTTTGAGAAAGTCGTTCCTAACCTCAAATTAGAAATTTATCCTTTTTAAATAATGTTTGGAAGGCTAGATACCCTGATCTAAATATTCCGTATATACATTAATATGAGCAGAAATTTTTCATAATCCTTACAAATTTCATATAAATAATAAATTGTTTATTTAAAATAAAATTGAGAAATAATAATAAAGCATTATATTGTAAAGAATAAGACTTAAATAAGGGTAGAAAATTTGATTTCATCCCTCAGTCGTCACTTGACAGTTGCTTACGTTCGCGACCATAAACTTTTATGAAAATGTAATTTTAAGCCTGAACAATTTTTCAGGGCACAAGTAGTAGAAAATCAAATCATATCAAATTAAATTTAATTCAATTTGTGAGAGTTTTTACTTTAAACGCCATTTTGGTTTTATTCTGTGTTATAAATTAGTTGTAAACATTTATAATATGAAAACGAAGTGGTACTTTCTGAAGCTATAGCAAATTTTCTTATTAGTTGTGAATCGAATTTACTCGTATGTACTAGCGCATCTTGGTAGCAAACATACTAATATAATTATTAGATCAATCAAGGTGCAATTACCGTATTAATTATAGTTGAAGACTTGAACGCTATCTATGCACGATAACAAGTACTCGAAGGACATGACACGGATAACGTAATTACCTCTAAACAGATAATGACAATTACCGATGCTATCTCAAGATGTTCAAGGCGTGCAATCGTAAAAATGAGCAAAGTTAAGTCGCAACTAAACCTTCAATGTTTACGCAAGATATAGATTCACAAATATTGAACAATCATAAGTAAATGCATACCCCAAAAATAAACTAAACCCCGATAAATTATATGTTACATATAGTATTATATTCTATTAGGTAACAACCCTAAGAGTGGTAAGGGTAAACATCACAGGCGTAGCTAGGTATGGGCGAGTCGGTCCCAAGCTCAGGGGGCCCTCGGACTTTTATAATTTATATTTATATTTTAACGGTTTCACAGTGAAGTAATACTCTTAGTAAATAGTTATTCCCGACAATGCTTACAAAACTTTTATAACAAAAACATAAACAATAACAAAAATTCTAAATAGGAATGAATTTTTTTTATTGAGAGTGTATTTCAAACTCACTTGTGTACAAATTTATCGCTGAACATGAGGTCGGGGGGGGGGGGGGGGGGAGGCATGGACCAGGTAAGGGTCTAAGTCTATTACGTAATTCTCTCAGGCAGAGGTACGCATTCTAGAGTTGTTTATGTTGAGATTAAGTTGAAACAAAAGTAGCTGCAGGATTGTACTTAGAGTCTTAGAGCGCAATATCGCTAACAATATACAGAAAAGGCATATGTTTATTTCCTTTGGTCTACTATTAAAACATCATAATAATTGATCTGGATAAGATAGAAAGAGTGACATAAGTGCACATAATTTGGTGCAAAATAGTATACCCGCTAGTGAAGAAAGTAGGATATTCTAGTCCGCGTGTTTGCCACCCTTGCCTTCGGATAGGGGTCAGTTTTACACGCGGGTTGAAATGTCTTACTTTCTTCCCTCGGTGTGTAATATACTATTAATGTTTTATGTACAATAAAGTGTTTTACATACATACATGCATACCTCTTTTGATTTACTTCGTTTTATTGATTAATATCAATAATAGAAATCCAAGTATACATTCCTAAACTCTCCACCTAGGCGATCACTAAAGCTCACACAGGACACACGTACACATACATGTAGTAAGTAGTTTTGCTGTGCTATGCAGTGTACGATAAAGAGCTGATGATAAACTAATAGCTTTGTACCTTTAAATTATTTATATATATTTATATCTGACTTGAAAAACCTAAACAGTTTAGTTAGGGGCCCAGATTTTTTTTTTGCACCGGGGCCCTTGGTTACCTAGCTACGCCACTGGTAAACACACATACGAGCACATGACACCCAACAGCGAATTTTAACGAGTCGAGTCATCGATTCAAATGATTTTAACTTATTGGTTTTGTTCTGTTATAAATTAATAAGAGTTATTTTACAATTGTTTTGTTTACATATTTAAATTAATATTAATTAAATTTAAAGTAAACATTTGTTAAAATAGGGGTACGTATAGAGGTAATGAACATCCAAATGCAGGGTTGTGAAATAGCTTGTTTGCTTTCTTGATACATGATACATGATATAATAGGAGTACTGGGGTAGGTATACAAATCTATCGGTGTGTGTGAGTCAGTATGAGTGATGAAAGGACCACAATAGCATAACCACAAAGGTATTAATTGAAATGCTACTTAATTAATAACAATCTAATTAAACATGACACAACAAACACAAGGACTGAAGACGACTTAAAGCGGAAGAATATTTTGTTGTGTGCCACTAAAAGCTTACGCTAATTATATATCTAGAGCAATCACGACATTTTGAATGTCAAATGGAATATTTAAAAACCGGATATTACCCATAAGTAATTGCTTCGCTAGTGAATTATGTTGTAAAATTAATGCGATTAATTATGAAAAAATATTTCTACAATTCATTTAATAGTAATTATAGTAAACTAAAATAGATAGATGTAAATAAAATACAAATTAATCTGCAGTAGCATTATTCAATTTACAATATTCAATTAGTGTATGTGTGTGTGTTTGTGTGTGTGTGTATTACACATATTAGCTACCACCCATGCATAATAACATTTCATTGTTTATATGAGCAAACGAAACGAATTTATCTCATACATACATACATACATACTAAAACAATCAAAATATGTGATGAGTAGTGGAACAGCACCCTTTCGCAACCTATCTTTTATCCATCATCTCTTCCCCACTCACTGCTTCTCCCTCACCCCTAAACATATAGTTTTCTCACTCCCTCATATAGCAAAGTATCCACCTGAATACGTCGCAAATCTACTAAAACATTGTATTTAATTAAATGATATCAATGCGCCTATTGGATATGCAACGCGTTCATCAAGCATGTATGATAGACTGTACTGCAAATGAATTGGTGAAAATGTACACGGAGTTGATTCATTTAAGTTATTTAAAAAATGGGATGATTTAGTTATAACAGCTACACCGTGGGAATACAATTCATCAACACGACTTTTTTTAATAAATGTTTTATCCAGTTTTAGTTCTGTGGACAGTGGCGTACTTGGAGATAAATCAAGAGAGGAAGTTTTTATAATGATGTCACTACATCACCCTTACTTTAGACAGGAGGGATATTATTTTCGGTTGGTGCAATACGACAAATTAGGCCATCCGCACATAAGTCGACTGATTGCAAACTAGTCGAGCCGTGTTTCGTGATTATAGAATTTTTAACAAGGGGATTTTATTGTGTCGTATTTGTATGTATGTGCATATCTCTGTTCATGATGTCATCATCAAAAGCATGCTGAGCCATGCACTGCGACCCAGAAACAGAATCGTTGAAAACGTACTCAAAATCAGTTTAGTTTCGTTCGTGCCGTGTGTTTTCTCTCACTCGTATACACGTTCGTTCTCGCACTAACAACACAGTTCCATTCTCATTCGGGGCTAAGGTTTGCAATCAGTCGCCTCATGTGCGGACGTCCTTACTGCACCTATAAAGTACATTACAATTGATAAATTAATTGTAAGATAATAACAAAGAATAGAAAAAAGAAGTTCCCGTATTATAAGTTGATATTTTGTTTCGTTTTCGTTAAAAACTTATGAAAACATGATTATGTTTTAATTCTACGTAATAATCCTTAAAAAGTTTTGTACGCTTGAAGCTTAAAAACTGAAAAACAAGAAAACCCTGGACTCAGTAAATTCCGTAAACTGCTTGCTTGTTCACTGTGTTTAATTAGGACTTGGAAAAGAGAAGGAAAATAAAATAAATTAAACATTAAAATAACAGTAAAGTAAAATGAAATGAGTGAAGACAGACTGATAAGGGTATTAGTATTTTCATAATTATAACTCACTTAGCTAGTGGAGCTCAAAATACATATTGACGCAAAAATTACTTCATTTTGCTTACGGCCTATTGAAGTTTATTTTTGCTCAGGGTAAACAGGGAAATTATTCTTGTGTATAAATATATTAACGGTGAATTGTAAACGATAAGACAAGTATCACACTGGTAAAAAGGTTGCACAATGGATCTTTGTAAAGGAAACATCTTAGCACCTTTCGTGCAGCATGCAGAGGAACCATTTTTAATTGATAACGCTTCAACTATCGGCCCGTTTAGACGTGAGTATTTAAATAGAGATTCTGCAGAAGTAAACCATTGCCGAGTTGTTCTACAGTCGAAAATTAAAATGAATAGTGCTTTAAATCGAATTCGAAATCGAAAGATATATGACACTTCGAAATTAATTGATAACGCTTCGACTATCGGCCCGTATAGATGTGAGTATTTAAATAGAGATCCTGCAGAAGTAAACCATTGCCGAGTTGTTCTACAATCGAAAATTAAAATGTATAGTGCCGTAAATCGAATTCGAAATCGAAAGATATATGACACTTCGAATTTGAACAGCACGATACGAGAGTCCCCTAACTGTTAAAATGTGTACTATTGATGAGGTAGGTCTCATCAATAAATTCATGTGCCCTTTGAACTTGTCGCACAAATCCTACGAGAAATTGTACTCGTATACTAAAAGGATACAAAGGAAAACAAGGAAATTGGTTTAAAAATAAATCGAAAAACGAACAGGATACAAACTAAATTCAAACATGTTAACATTTGTTCAGTACAAAATTAGTACAGAACATAAGAAGATGTCTCTGTTGGCATTCCAACATTATAATGTATTGTTGTCTCTAATAGAAGTAATGCGCATGACTACAATACGACGACTGCTGTACGCTACAGCGATATGGCATTCGTGTCAGTTGTGTTTTGGGCTTCTACACTGTCAAGATCATAATTCCCAACCATCTTGTTATTATAAGAATGTTGGTTCAAAGTTATTAAAAAGTGTAAAATTATTTTATCATTAAACAATTGAATAATTATTCAATCTACAAATACTCGCATGGTTTTATTTCGTACATGCGAAGCTGGTCCTTCGAGTCTTACAAAGCCGATCCTTCGAGTTTATTAACCGCGTGTGTTTTTCGTTGTATTTTTGGCGTTTTATTACATTTGCCCCTTGGCGATTGCCATTGATTGGGTAAATGGGACGCTCTATTTTGGCGGATTCACGGAGGATTTGGATATTTTACAATTACATTTCCAGAAGCCTTACAAGCGAAGCTGGATATTTTACAATTACATTTCAAAAAGGTTTTAAATCCTACAAAAAAAAAAAAAACTGGCCTTACAAGCCATTGGTACCCGCGTGTGATTTCGTGGTGTTTTGAGGTTACATCTGTATGGTAACCAGCACAAGTGCAAGCTATTTTGTTACATTTACCCTATGGCGGCCTGGCAAGTCATCAATTGCCATTGATTGGGTAATGCAACGTTTGATTTAAGCGGATTCGCATATAATTTGGATTACTACACGTTTATATTTTAAGAAAAATTATTCATTACGGAAGAGGATACATGGATGCTGGAGGAGAGTAAAATACTTCTTTACTCATGAAGGTACAAAGTTATTATTACTATCTGCAAGTACCAATCTATTAAAAACTTCTCATGTTGCTGGATTAACCTGGATTAGTTTGTCATCCACGTTTCATCTATCATATAAGTACGAATCTATCACCTAAGCAAGATGGAGGGATTGAAAAGGCTTAGATCGGCGCGGACGGCTGCAAAAAGTGCAATATCACGGATGGACAATTACGTCAGCGACCCAAGGGCTCTCGACTCCGCTACAGTGGATGTGCTGCAGGTGAAAAAAGAAAAGATGATGACTACATTCCAATCGTACGAGCTCACGCAGTACAGCATTTTAGAAATTGATGATCAAGATGAGGAAGACATTGAAGAAGTTGAAGAGAAGTATTTTAACATTATTGCAAAATTAAATGCTAGCATCAATAAGTTAAAAGAAGTTAATAGGCCTGAATTAGTTCCATTGAAGCTCCCAGCGGTGGAAATTCCAACCTTCGATGGCAAGGATATAACCAGGTTTAAGCCCTTTTATGAGCTCTTCCAAGCAGTGGTTCACAATAATGCATCATTGTCCGATGTTCAAAGACTTTTTTATTTGAGAAAGTATCTCGTTGATGAGGCTCTCTCAATAATTATAAATCTGCCGCTTGTGAACAGTTCATACAAAGAGGCTATTGATTTATTGTTAGCGCGGTATGAAAATAAGGCAAGATTAATCTTTTATCACATTAATATAATACTTGATATTCCCAACATGCAGAAAGGTACTGCAGTCGATATAAGGGCTTTTTTATGTCAAGTAAAACAGCAATTACAAGCGTTAAAAAATCTTGATGAGCCTGTAGACAAGTGGGATATGATTTTAATCTCGGCCTTAAGTAGAAAATTAGATATCGTTACTAACCGCACTTTCCACATGGAAAGAAATTTAGAAGAACTGCCTACTATGGCAGAATTTATTTCATTTTTAGAAAGACGTGCAATTGCAATTGAGTATAGTTTAGATTATAAAAATATGTCACATGACAATAATAATAAAGGAAATGTGGTTCCAAGAAAATTGTATAATAAAAATAAGTATTCACATAATAATATTGTATGTAATCTTGCTATTTGTGAATATACAAACCTTGAGAATGTTATGGAACAATCTTGGACAACTGAGAAAGTCCCAGAGGAATCAGATAAGTTTTCTGAGGATTACTTAAAGGCTGAACATAAATTTCAAAATTCAGTAGCACTTAAAAATAATTTAACTGTTGATTTGCCATTACTCAGCCTAGTAAATAAAATAGAATTGGAGGATTCTTTCTCAGTTGCCCCGCAAAGATTTAATGTGTTGGAAAAAAGATTTAGACACAATCCTTCATTATTGGAGGTTTATAAAACATTATTAAACAGATCAACCAGTATTATGACATTAGGTTTAAAACACAATATTATTTTTATAAATATTAAAATAAAAACAAATTTAATTTGCTACAAGTCCAGTGTAGCTCCATCAAGTAAGGTACTTACAATACCCCAGCTTGAGATTATTAGCGCAGTGTTGCTGGTGCGAATCAAACAAGCAACAAATAAAATTTTTGATTCAAATACAATACTTCCATCAGATATTAATTGCAATGTTTACAACATTGATGTAAAACAAACATCTGTACTGTTGGAATTGTTAAAAGATAATTGTTTCAATAACATTGTAACTATTGAGTTGATGATTGTTGTGTACATTATGCAATTGATAATGTATGCTACATTGATAATTATGGTTTCTGTTATATTTAGGATAGTAATTAATTTGTTTTATATTATTTTCACAAAATTATGTAGACTACCATAGAGTTGAGAAGTTTATGTTATTTGTGTAATTTTGTTTATAATAGTTTTAAGAAGTTCACATTATTTTTTGTAAATTGGTTTATAATAATTTTATGTAACATTGTATAATTTGATATTGGTTGTGAGCTTATCTACTTCTGCTGGCTGGCAATTTATGTTCAGTACAAAATTAGTACAGAACATAAGAAGATGTCTCTGTTGGCATTCCAACATTATAATGTATTGTTGTCTCTAATAGAAGTAATGCGCATGACTACAATACGACGACTGCTGTACGCTACAGCGATATGGCATTCGTGTCAGTTGTGTTTTGGGCTTCTACACTGTCAAGATCATAATTCCCAACCATCTTGTTATTATAAGAATGTTGGTTCAAAGTTATTAAAAAGTGTAAAATTATTTTATCATTAAACAATTGAATAATTATTCAATCTACAAATACTCGCATGGTTTTATTTCGTACAACATTTTAAAAAGGTAATAGTTTTTATTCAATTTAAGAAGTTTTATTTTAGGGCTTTAATATATCTTGCTTTACGATGGTTCAAATATTTATTTCGTTGGTAAAAACAGTGCCGTATTGTATGGGCTCTTCTTTGTTTAGTTGTCAAGTCATTTCCTTCATCAACTAACAAGCAAAATGAAGCATCGTTATTAACAAGTAACAAAATACCAAAGTTTTAACTTCTAGATATTCAATTAACTTCTGTTTTAATAACAGCTTCCAATTATTTTAATAAATTATATTTCAAAAAGAAAATACATTTCCTCAAGATATAAAAATAAATACATAATACATATTTGAAATTTTCCTTTTCTTTCATTTCCTACTCTGCCGCGCACATCAACCTCAGCCCTTGTCCCCGTCTCAGAAAGCAACCCCCTGGTATTCATGGTTTAGCGGATGAATTCTACCCCTTGAGAATTAAACTAACACGCCGGGTGAAGGGTGGTGGGTGTTATTTTTGACTAACCCCTTTCATTTCAGTTTCGCAGACATATATGTGACGTAAACAAAAGAAACTTAGGGGTGGTTCAAGTTTTCACCTCACGATGTGGTTTATTTGACTGGTAAGGGTTTCTAACTTGACTGACAAGGACGTACGCTGTTTCTTAGCTCTTGCTTCAGCCCTTAGGGCGTTGTAGATGCAATGCGCCAAACAGCTAGCTGGGGTTTACTAAATTATCTTTGTCGCAATTTTCATTTAAATAAATAAATTATCTTTATCAAAACTTTGTGTTTACAAATTAAAAGAGTTTTTGAAGACTTATTGATTGCCGTTCGTTCGTTCGTTCGTTCGATCGTCCGTTCATCTAAAGTCCGCATCCCCGTGTACACAATTTACCCTTCCTTCGTCTAATATAAACCTACGCTGTTGCTTTGTGGCACTGGGACGACTATTGTTACAACAATACAACCCCCTCTCCACCCTGCTTCCCCCTGTACAGCTCCACGTATGCAGGTCCAATAATGAATTCTATTTAGGAAGATTGTTTGGCTCGAGCAACGCCATCACCACTCGTATATGCGATGCTTAGATTTTATCAAACTGAATTTGTTATTTGCACAATTTACAAAGTTTTGTTTAACTCGTGGACTCACTGTGTAACACTATGAGCTCAGATTTACTTTAATATGGTGTTAAAAGATTAAAAGTACGAGTACTAGCGTACGAGTTCTGTTTAGCAAAAAACAACACGGGAATCAGAGCTGGTATCAGATCTTGGTTAAATGAATGTACTGGTATATAAGCTATACGTAAATACATACTTGTACAGGTGTGTATATGTTTCATAATTTGAGAACAACACCATCATAACACACATCATTTATTTCCGCGTGATTCTTGTTCACAGTATGACCTTAGCAAAATTTCTTGTTATATCACAAATCAATAAAAGTAACAAACCTAAACTATAATAAATGGTAAGGTGATTCCAACAACATGGTCAAGGTCATATTCGCCTGAAGTTAATTTATTTTAATTTATTTGGTCTATTATATTTATATCATTAAGGAATTCCAGCACTTTTTTAATTTTTTTTTGTATTGTTTGAAAGTATGTCCTTTAGTTCACCACTGATGTTGTGTTTTGTTCTTTGCGTTTGATATTGTGGGCAGGTTATTAGTAGATGATGGACTGTTATTTGCGTCTGACAGTTGCTGCACTGCGGAGCTATTGTTTTACTGATTAGATGTTGATGCGTCGATGTCGTATGTCCTGTTCTTAGTCTGAAGATGGCTTTATCGAATTGTCTATTGTTGTGATAAGAAGTTTCCTATTTCTTTGTATTTTAGTTAATCAATCTCAATTTGTTGTTGCTTATTTGCGTCCAGCACTGGTTTTGAATTTGAATCATATACCATTTTTTCATATACCATCATTTAAACCATTCTATTAAATCTAAGTGTAATATGTCAGAGACTGGAGTTCCTTCGATTGCTTTTTGCCTTTCTATTATTAGTGATAGGTATAATTACAACATTACAAACCGTTGACCAGCCCTGTTTTCTAGAAATTATCATAGTATTTTTTACATAAATTGTAAGTTTTTTCAGATAATTAGTAACATGACATCCATATGAAGAAAGGGCTAGATATTCCACCCTTGTTTGGCCGGTACAGTGGGACCATCCACCATCTGCCATGTCGCAGCCTGGCAGGACATCTCTTATCACTTCACATAAGCACAACCATTTTACGTCTCATTAGTCAGTATTTTTTTCTATTTTTATTTCTTAACGACGTCGCTATTTCTCATCGCTGACAAATTATACCGCCACCGCCATCGCCATCGCCGTTAGCTGGACAAGGA
Organism: Panorpa germanica; assembly: GCA_963678705.1. Taxonomy (NCBI): domain Eukaryota; kingdom Metazoa; phylum Arthropoda; class Insecta; order Mecoptera; family Panorpidae; genus Panorpa; species Panorpa germanica. Next base: position 24,683,643 of record OY783207.1, on the reverse strand, counting down.
TTCAGCATTCAACATTCAGGATACAGGACCCCAGGACCCCAGGACAGTGGACCAAAGGACTCAGCAAACAGGACTCGTTTAGGTTTTGCAGAGTTTAAATCACAACGTTGTTCAGGATTGGAACGAGTCGTTTACTCCCTTTTCCAACATTTATCCCGTATCCTCCGCTCCCTTTACCCCCTTGCTGGACAGTGATGATATATCTCTGCTGACCCTATGACCTACAGTGTACCCCGCAGCCCCCCAGCCCCCCCAGCGGTCGTTTAATGGGACTGTATCTTATCTGCAAAGCTTACAAAATGAATGCTAATTATATTAACCTAAAAAATATACAAATGATTTAAGGGGATTATACTTCATGTAAATTGTTAATTTATGAATATTTCGTAATTATATTTTTAAGGGATGATGTTCACCAGAAGTGAGGGGTGAAGGTTTCGTTTCGGGTTATTAATATACGTAGATTGTAAAAATGTAAATATTTTGTTATGTGGCGGGGGGAGGGTCCTACGAACATACCCTTGTTGAGAAATGTTATTTATTGCTTGGGACACATTTATGGTATTATACTTTATATAGTAAAAATAAATTTATTTCGAAAATCTGATGAATATGCTCGAATTACAACGTAATATTAGTATTGCCAGATTATTCATTAGTTGATTAATATTAACTGACAACACCATAGATCATGTTTGATTCAGATACCATAACAGCAGTTTCTTTCAGGATGGACCACTATAACAAATTGCTCACAAATGATTTGTTAATTAGCTCTCATTATGAGTTTATGTTCATTATCTCTATTCATTTCTCATGTTCGTGTTGGTTCATGTTCGAAGCGAGAGATTCGTATTCCACGTCCAGTCGTTGTTTTTGCGAAACGGTCGAGTCATGCCACCCCCTGGCCCGTCCCCCCTCCTGTTCCTCACTTAACACTGTACACTATACAGTAAAACACTTTAATATGGAGCACGTACAGCCTTGCAGTTCGCTAACCTAATAAGCAACAATTTTGCGCTGCTTCTGTCGCGCCCTGAATGACTACCTCCTGTATTTAAAAAGCAGTGCTTTCAAACGTTTGTTTCATCCTAAATTAATTACAAAATCGGACCTAGCTTTCCCAAAATCCAGCAAAAAATATTAACAAGAGAAAAATGTGCGAAGGTTCCAAGAGCGTCTGCAGAAATGTTTCACCACTCTTAGTTGAGAACCACTGTGTTACTAAACAAAATAAAAGAGAGAGATGGAGCTAGGCGTCAAGGCATGGGGAAGACAAGAAGAACTAATCATTGCTTCCTTCACCAAACTGATTTAGTATCTTCAAATGTATTGGGTATAAATTTAATTTAAATATTTCAACGTGGTGTTTTGTTTGCAAGTCAAGACTTGAAGAAGCTTTAGTGTTCCCTGTGTCGTCCTCCCACTCCCACTCCCCGCACCCCGCCTGTAGTTTCAGCTTGCCAACAAACACTGGATTACTATTCCACGTGGCAAATTCACTGAAAATTAAATTCAAGTTACACGGGACGTGCTTGCAACTATAACATATATACAGTATATTTAAGAATTTATTGACAGGAGAATTGGACTTGAAGTGTTTAGAGAATTTAATTGTTCTTTCCCCAAAACAGAAATTAGTACAACAAAGATTCACTTTATATTATTGTAGTGTATAAATCTATGAAGTTTTGACACTTCTTAAATTATAATTCTATAATAAATCGCTATCTCTTATCTTATATAGAAAAGAAGCATGTTCTTAGGACGTCAGACTTTGCCCTCGCAAAAAACTGTTGACCGATTAATTCTGCTCATCACGTGATTAGATTAAGAGCTGATAGAAGCATCCACGTCTTCATTTTCTTTATCAAAAAATTTATTTTTATAACAGTTTAGAAAATTATAAATTTGCTCAAATTGTCCTATTTCAGCGGTTATCAGAGTTCAAGTGACTCGTGAATTTTTTAAGAATATCTTTACTATATATATGCATCACACCAGTAGCATTTGTCAATTCATTCTATGTCCACCAGAAGATTCAACGTTGTACCTATTGTTAAAATGATCAAACTTGTGCTTGGCTTTACACTGATGCTGATGGTCCATTCAGTAAGTCTGTACCACCTCAAAAACTTAACCTCAACATTTCACTTTACATTAAAATATTTACTGTCATAGGTACCAACTAAACGGACCACTGCTGATGACGTAGCAGACACTTGTCTGCAAGAGAATAACATCCAAGGCCATTCGAAAGACACAATGATGGCTCTCCTGAATAATGAAGAACAAATAACTTCAGATCTTAAATGTTACTACAAATGCAGCCTGCAAAAGGTACAACTTCTTGGTGAAGATGGCGAATTCACACCAAGAAATACCATTGAGTTTATATCAGCTCAAATTGGTGAAAACCCAACAGAAGAAGAACTTGATGTTGGTCTAGAAGCAATGATGCGATGTGAATTCGCAGATATTGAAGATAGTTGTGATAGATCTGTTAAAATGGCCAAATGTTTTGTTGGGGTTATGCAAACACTGGTCCGCAAATATGTTAATGACATTTAAAAAAAATTTACTTGGAAATATATTATGGGAAAATACTTATTTGAATTTAAGGTGAAATGTAATCAATAAAGTTTTCTTTGATTAATTAGTTTTTCATTTATTATTTATTATATACATGCCCGGTACAAATTACAACAATATATTTGATCTTGATGATGATTTGGTTGAGACTATAATATAAGTTTTATGTTGAAAAATAAATAGTAAAACTATACCATGACCTTACAATAAATAATAGATAAACATTATGTAACAATTATTTATATTTTTGAGGTTAAATATCAACAAACAAAACGGCATCTGTAAACAGCGATGACGTAATGGAATAACCATTGATAAGTCGTAAATGTTTAAGAGCAATAAGTTTTTAATCAAACGAAGTTAATAAAACAGTAATCATTATAACTGTTCCAAGAATTATACAAAAAAAAAACCCATATATTCGAAATTCTCATCATCAACAATAACTATCAAAAGCTATATGCAATAAATTTATCCAAAAGTTAAATTGTTTTGCATGTTTTATTCTTTTTTCCTTGATAATTCTGAAACTATAGTAGGTTTCTCTCTTTGGGTAAAATCAATAGACATAAAGAACAGTTTTACGTGACTTTAGAGCGTCCAGCAGAACAGAACGTAACAGAATACCGTGTAGAACAGATCTAAGATTTGTCACTGCAGGCCAAAAATGCTTAGTAAAGCTAAAGAAAGAATAAAAAAAAAAGTCAACCGATTTGCCTGCTCTGGATGGTCCCAAAGCAAATGTCAAATGGAACAGAATAAACTGTAGTACATGCGGATGCCGCTAGATGAAGCAGAAATAATTTGATTGATGTTATACCTTTAACGTAAGAAAAAAATACATATCACCTATACCATAGTACACTAAATTGAGTACTGGAATAAAAGAAGAGAGGGGTGAAAGATACTTCAAGGATAAAACACAGGACCATTTGATTGTATTAGCTCGCCTGTCAACCCGAGTTACAGAAATTATGGATTAAGATATAAGTAATGTCCAAAATATTTTTGATATATCACGTATTGAATTAAATTCACTTCGATTAAAGTTATGGTAAAAATCATTAGAATGTTCACTTAATTCAATATAAACAAAAGAGACTATTATCTTTCAAGATGGCGCCTTTATTCGAAAACTCGGCTTCATTAATGATAACAGTTTGTTTTGGTCTGCTAATTTTTGTTATCTAATTTGCCCGTGACATTTAGCCTTTGTATGAAATACTTACGGTATATAAAGCACGCAGCACTAATATTTCTATCACTGTCCTTTTTTAGTCACCATGATCAAGTTACTTATTTTCTTGACGTTCGCAGCCGTCGTGTGTTCGGTAAGACAACTTATTTAAACCTTACGTTCATGTTATTTACACACATTATTACACGTTTTAAAATTTTAGAGAAAAATCGACCGAAATGCTGCACTAAATTGGGTAAACGAATGCTTAGAAGAGGTTAATATAGAAGGATTAACTTTGGACTCGTTAAGGGAATTGAAGAAGACTGGGACCATCATCAACCCAGAGTGGAACTGCTTCTACAAATGCATCAACCAGAAGATGCGCTTGGTGGATGCCAACGGTGCTCTCTCGGCTAGAGACTATGTTGTCTTCCTGTCTGAACAGGTTGGTGAGGTGGTGGAAGAGTCAGAAATTCAAGAGCAAGTGGCAATCTTGAACACTTGTGCCAATGCTGATATTGCTGATCTTTGTCAAAGATCAGTGAAGATTGCGCAATGCGTTGAACGAGAATGGCTCGACAAACCTTGAGTAACAAACATATCATTTACGTAAAATTTAGACGTAAGTTATTATGTTAAAAGAAACTATAATTGTTAGATGATTTAGTAATTATTTAATTTGTTAACTAGAAAATAATCAAATAAATAAATAAATACAAATACAAAATATTTTTATAGCAATCAGTCACAGAAGAATGTAAAGCTCGTTTCGAGTTCTATTCTTTCCAGTCAGTTATCTGTAAATTAATTTATATTCCTAAGCTCAGCTGAATTATTCCAGTGGTTAGTACAGGATTGTGCAATTTGAAATTTAATGCCATGGGCAAATTTGCTGAGTTGAAGTCCCAGTAAACAATTTGGTGAAGTGCCCTATTTGGTGAAGTTCGAGTCACTCGTACAATTTTATTCTAACGCTTTACAAGTTCGAAGCAACAACACAGAAACCAATTTTAGTTTAAATTTATTCCCTATCTGTCAAGATTTTGTGAAATAAAATCTGATATATGTAGTCTTAGCAAGTTTGTTAATAGTTCAAAAGTGGTACACAAAAGTCGCTTTTAGTTAAAATTCATTCTCTACCTGTCACAGATTTTGTATTAGTTGTTAGAATTTTTTCATAATAATATTCTTTCTTTTTCCAACATCATTCATTAAGTATTTCTGTTTCTTTCACACATGGATATATTTTTTTTAAGTTCACTTTCATCTCATTTATTCCAAAGTGAGAGAGAAACGAGATGTGGTTAGACAAGTAAAATATATTTTTCACCGTTACACTTGAATACTTGTATAGTATTTTGTTCAGTACAGTATGTTTAAAGTATATGCTATCCTTTTTCAACAAATATTTCTTTAATGGTAATAGGCACACGCTGTCTCCCTCAATCTCCGAATATAATGTGTTTACTTGATACTGTAAGCAGCGATGCTAAAACAGAGGTTTTCAACCTAACGCAGACCTGCCGATCGTGGATTTTTGAATCACCAAATCAATGTAAAAAACTAATATAACGAGTATTGTTGAAGATGAATAATATTCATTAAAAAAATCACGATACGTACTAAAGATTACATCTATTTATTTCTTCATTTAAATATTTATATTTTGCAGACTCTAAAAAGTAGAATGCCATTAAGTTTTATACCCCTGCCATCCCTGCTAGTGTCAAGTTTATAACTCCGGTCATAAATCATAAACCGACGCCGCTTTTAATTCAGCAGTGAACCGTCGTTGCGATCTCTGTAGGTCATAAAAAGGGCCTTTCCTATGAACGACTGAATAGAAAACGAACACATTCCAGACAAAAAACTCATGATATGTAATAGAAATTAAGTAGAATTTACTCAAAATGTTTACTGGGCAGTAAAGTAAAAGCAGAAAAATGTGATGCTCGTTTCGTAGTAATCTTTCAATTCCTTTACATTCCTAAGCTCAGCTGAATTATTCCAGTGGTTAGTACAGGATTGTACCCAGACGTACTCGCAATTTGAAATTTAATGCCATGAGCAAATTTACTGAGTTGAAGTACATTACGGGATAGTGATATCAGTTTTCACATGTAATTGAATATTATTATATTTACGCAGTGTTACAGAACATTATACAATTTACAGTTCAGTGGATTAATTGCATTAACAGTTCACTAAATTATTATAAATTTATTTTATTGCCGCTGAGCGGCGCTGCGTTCGTGTTGTATTGGTTCCGCACACACATATGTATAATGTACATGTATATCGTTGCCATTGGTGCCAACCACAAATTATTGCTCCAACATGTTGGTTATCAATGTTGAGAGACCTGATTTTGTGATTACAGGATTTTGTAATTATTTAAAAAATTCATGGAAACGTATAACACATATGATTGATACTATAATCCTATACTCGACTGGCTTATGAATGATGTTCTGCATTCAATACTTCCGATTTATTTTACTGCCATTGGCGTCCGTAGAGAGGGGACTTCTTTCCCTTCCTCAATACTTTTATAGAAGCTGCTGCAGTCATTTGTTGCATATTGTGCAATCGGATGCAACACAATTGGAGTTATGTCCCTCATGTCAAATTTTTTTGAACGTCCATGTTTACTGGCACACAAATATGACGTGGAATAAAGCTGAAGCAGATTGGCATGTAACAGGAGATTTTATTAAACCCTGCGACCGATTTTCCAAAACGTAAAGTGCGGTTTTATCATTAAAACAGCAAAATAGCAAAATAGTCGGATAAAATCGGCTTGCATTTTAAGCTTTAAAGTAATATACAACAATAAACAGTGATCCCAAACGTAAATATTATGTAGCAGATACGTTTAAGCATCAATTATATGTGGATACTATGATTACAATAAACTGAATTTTATTTATTTAACGTCGGCATGTATTCCAACGCCCAGCGAGTTTTATGGTATCGTAACCAGAGACCGAGGACACAGCACTCTGCCAACAAGTATTACAGTCTCCGTAGTAGAATCCACATAATAAAATATGTATATATATATGTACTTTAAATAAAGGATAATGCATACTTGTTATTAAAACTTAATTTAACTTTTCCATTGTTTAAAGTCTTTAAAAGAAAATGCGAATAAAAAATTAAATATGTTTGTAATGCCACTTGCTTTAAAAACTTGTTACTTACAGAACTTGTAAAATGTATTATGTAAATAGAATTTAGTGTTATGTTATATACTATATGTATATGTATCTACAGTAGCAAAATAAGTCTATTGTTTCCGAATGTTAGCTCTCGCTTAGCGACAACTCCATCTGATTCTAGGTATTATACAATGTTTGATAATAAACTGAATTGCTTTATCTCTAATACATTAAGAAATTTAAGTTCTTAAAACGCCGGAGTACATTTCTGAAACCCCTAATCTGGAAATTAAACTTTTAATCCGCAGGAAGTAGCTCCGCCAAATACTTTGTAAGCTAAACTCAAAAATGAAGTCGCCTCTTTTAAAGATGTACGCGAAACAAGTGGGTGAGGATGTGGGTGGGATGCAAAAGGGGGTATATAAAAGGGGAATGAGAGGAAGTGGGTAGTGGAACGAAATCCCTGATTAAATGAAGAACTTAATAAATCCAGTAATTAATGCACAACTAATTTTAATAACAAAAGAGACTTTAATAATAAAACTGTACTGTACATTATTAAAGTTGGCAATCAAAACCTCACATATCCAATAAAGCGAAATATTACCAATCCGTATTTGGAAAAAAATCATGCGAGTAGTAGTGTAAATTTACCATCACTAAAAATGAGTGCACCCCCCCCCCCCCACTCTCTAATCTGCGTGCAATATTTCATTCTGTGTGGTACATATACTCGTATTTAATCGTTGTAGCTCTAGTTTAATTACATTTGTTTAGCAATATTCATTATTAGTTCAAAAACAGCGCCATCTATTTTAATAATCGATGTACAATCACTAGCATATATGAAAACAAATAAATAAATATTCCAGTAAACATAATGAGCGCATGAGATGAACAGGATAACAGGGGGAGAGGGATAGTAGTAGGAGCATGAGTAATTCATTGAAACATTAAAACCGCATAGCTGAAATTATTAAACTATATGTTAAATAACAGCAAGATATTAAATATCACCATTGTCAAATAAGCCAAATAAATTTTGTTCGAACTATGGTTTGTATCTCGGCTGCAGATACGTCGTTCGTGACGCCCGGGCCAGTTCATCGCAAGTAATTCGTATGAAATAATTTATTGCTGAACCACTCATCTCCACGCAATTAAACCTACCGCCGTCCATGTAAATGTGTATTCTGTTAATGTAATTTGGAATGAAACAAACGAGAAGAAGAATTGATACTGGAAAAAACAGATCTAAATTAAACAGAAGAAGATATTTTGACAAGGCAGAAAAGGATCTGTATTATTGGCCTCCCTATTATGCGCGGGGAAGTATATTTATATCCGAATTCTTTGAACAAAATAATAGAGATTTCAACAAAATAATCGGTTTTTCATCTTTTCTTTTAAGTAAAAATAAATTGGCTTGTTGAATAATGTAACAAACAGAATGATAAAAAGACATTACAAAACAAATAATATCTTATATACGACTTATCCAGACATTGAAAAGGATTCAGAGTGGGTCCTTTTATTGGTGTTAGTGCTAGCTGTTAGTGCTAGGCAGGCAACTGGAAATCTCCAGACATTTTATATAAAAATTTGAGTTATATTTCTCTGAAATATTCCTGTCAAAACAATCATGAGGGAATATAACACTCTAGCGGCAAAATGTTAAACCAAAATCCCTATGACATTAAAAGGAATATGGCTAAACCAACATAAAATAATAATATTTTATTTCTTATTTATATTCTATTTCTAAGAAAACCATTTATAGAAATAATTTTTTAATCCATATATATTTAAACGTTGTGAAATATATGTTCAAGTAAACACGTTTTAATATGGCTATAAATTAGATTTCTAGTTAGAATTGCACCTCTTGATTCACACGTACTTATAGAACAACGCTCGTATTAATATCCGCTAAATATAGTTATTTGAAGTAATATTTTATGTATATTTACATTAGCAAGTACTACCGTTTACACAAAACTTTTATACAAAAGTTATACGTACATAAATATTATAACAATTTTCATAAAAAAAGTTGTGAACTAGTAAAATTATACCACCAGCTACTAGAACCTTCGCAGTGGTTAGTAAAAATAACTGATAAAATAAAATTTGTAAAGTTAAACCCTATGCAGAAGGGCAAGACGAATTCTAGGCCTCAAACACCACGCAAAAAGCAAACTATAACTATTTATGATTATTACACCCCTGATGAAAATCTGGTTATGTTGTCTCTCACAAAAAAGAGTCACACTTACTTGTAGGCTTCTAGCTTTGTTATTTATGGGGGTAGTTATTGCAGATATCATCACAAATTATTTGAGACATAAATTTAATTTCAGTCCCACCACCACCAGACGATACTTATGTACTTTAGTGTCCTATTATTATTTCTTTATGTACTACATATATTAATATAAGCAGTGTTAACAGACAATAGTAAATATGTTTGCTGAGATATCGATTCCATAATACCACCAGATTATATTATTTATTAGTAAATATAATACAGGCAACTCCAAGCATTTGTTCACAAGGCCATAACACGTGAATACATCTTTGTAGGTATCGGAACAGCGTTGCAAACATAAACCTTCGCAGGGAACTACGGCGGTGGTCTTCTTTGTATGTATTTCGCAGCAGTGTATACACTAGAGTGGCACTTATTTTCAAAGTTAAAATTCTTTTTGCGGCACCCTCCCATTTGGTGCCAATGCCTAAAAAAATGATCTGTGTAAAATTTTAGGTCAATCGGATAACGGGAAAACGTGCCCTAAGAGCCTCGAAAATTGAAAAATCACAGATTTTTCTTTTAAAATTCTTATATCTTGAGAAATATTAATTTTATGCAAAAACTTATTACGCAAAAGTTGTAGATCTAATAAAAATACATATTTAATCATCTATTACTTTTTCTCGTATAACTAACAATTTTCGAGAAATACGTGAAAATCAGTTCCTTTACTATAAATCCACGAGAATCGAAAAATTACAAAATCACGATTTTATATATTTATTTTACAAAATGTTTATTATACACAGAAAAGTGTATAATAAAATAATATAATTAAATAATATAGTATAATGTATTTAATTATTTTTTCGCAAAATAAAAAAATTTATTCAAAAAATGTATGGGATTTTTTAATTTTCCGGGCTCTTGGGGCACCCTTTCCCATTATCCGATTGATCTGAAATTTTACACCTATTATTTTTTCATGCAATGGAACCAAACTGAGGGGTGCCGCGATAAAAAATCTCAAAAATAATTTTCACCAAGAGTAAATAAGGGCCACTCTAGTATACACCTATACATGCAAGTTTTACAATGAGTTTCAGTGTGACTTATGTTCAATCCTCACGGTCATCTAGATCCGCGCTGAAATATTCCTTGTGAACACTGTCTTGAGTATCAGAAGTAATCTAAATTAGAAAGCTGAGAAGAAAAGTTTTAATAACAGATCTTTGTAATTTATCATATCGATACAAAAGTATATTTGTAATTTATCTGCTGGACAGAGGCGGCCTTAGGGGGTGGCTTAGCAACCTCACATTCTCGCGCAACAACCCAAGTAGAACAATTCATTACTATATATGAATTTGAATCTCGCGCCTCGCTCTTTAGAAATCCACTAGAATCACTGCGAATATCTTTTAAGGCATTCATGTACATTAGTTTATCATCATTAATATTTGTCGTCTTTGTGCTTGTTAACTATTATAAAACCTTCAATATAAAATCTTATTTCTCGTCAATTATCATAAAAAATACTTACTTACAATTTACACAAATTATAAGATCTGCCGGCCCGGGGCCTCGCAATGGCTAAGGCCGCCCCTGCTGCTGGACACACCGACATATCACTATTAGTTGCTACAGGCTGAAAACAGCATTTTCCCTATTTCGCTACTTCCCTAAACGTACTCATTCGTACCAACCGTCCTCACATATTTAATGACATCATAAACACATCGGTCTATAGCGATGAATGTGGGTGCGAGGACGGGTATCCTTTAGACCCGACATCCGGTTCAGAGGTCAGTCATAACACTCAAGCAACCCTTACGAATAAATACGAAATTTACCGAATGTTTCCGAATATAACAAACGCCAGATGTATCTATCATAGAAAGCACATGGTGGTCAAACCGTTATAAGAACTTGAAAAGATTTAATACAAAATAAATTTATAAAACAATGAACGAAACGAAAATAAAAGTTGACCTTTGTGCTAGTTGACCTTAAATGGGTATGAAATAGTTAGAAAACACCTGGCTTCGACCGGGATTCTTTGCAGAAATTATATTAAATATTATGTATTATGTATGGTGAATTAAAATAGAGTTGGGTGGAGAGCCAAAGCGCTCTCCATTTAATTTATGTCTCCCCTAAGTGAAAATATATTTATCTTCCAGCAAAAGCAATAGGAAGATATTTGTATTCATTTGAAGACATGTTTACTGGAATATTTCCACACACCCATTTGATTCCTCAATTTTATTTTTGTATTTTTTTCTTTTTTTGTCGGTCAGCCCTATTACAGTGTCCAGTGTTCGTATTTTCACCCTCTAACGGTGACATAAGGGTAGAAAATGTTCTTAAACTACCCTCCAATAACTATCTTGCACGTAAAATGACTACCAGAAACTTTCACGGACATTTCACATCGAATAGAAGAGAAGGGTGAAGGGGGGGGGGGGGGATGAGTAGAGAAGAGGATATCACAAACGGATGTAGGATGTACGTATATTTCATTTTATTACAACACAAAATAACAATACCCAATGAGTTAAATAATAAAAATAAAAATATAAGAATAAGAAGAATAGAAAAAAAAAGAAAATCCAAAAATGTTTCCCTTAACAAAATGGTCAAATAATTGTTTTATTGTGGTGCCACTTCCCTTTTATGCGCAACGACTTTACTTTTATTATGAGACCAGCTTTGGCGTAAGTGTTTATTATATCAGTGAGTGGTATGTGGTAAGTGGTAGCCGGTACGGACAGGAATGAGTGTTTGTCAGGAAGGGGTGCAGTGTGAAGGGGTAAAGGGGTACAATGTTTAATGCTTCAGAAGTGGGAGGTTAAGCTAGTACTACTTTACAGTCGATTCCATTGATATTTGGTGTCACAATGTGTACCGAGTAAATCGCTTGATCTTTGAGATACAACTAGATCAACACTACTTGTAACTCGTAATAGCAAAAGTTGTTGACTGCAAATATTGGTTCTATTTGATATGTAACAATCACTGCCCTCCGAACTCCCCTCCCCCTTTACCCATGTGTGACCACAGACCTAGAATCTACGACGAAGCACTGCTCGTAAGTAACAAACGCGGTTACTTTGTGTTTACTATTTCATGGACAGCGGATCGTCGAGAAAGAAGAACGACGCAGATTCATAACATGCAGTTTCTTTGCCTCTGATACAGTGACGTATTGATAAACATTAAAGTAGAGGCTTCATGATACAAATCCAAGACACTTTACTTAAAAGGGAGGTAAGGTCAAAACGATAAAATAGAAGCATATTTGCAAAAATATTTTTTGACGACACACTTAATATATAATTATTTCTATAATTATTACATGATAAAATAACATTTGAAGAATACTTTGTGAAATTTTCATAAATAAATATCAAGAAATGAGGCATTGACAGCGAATCTTCGTAGACGTCACAAAAAAAGTAACATTGCGGTGCCACTCATCACTGGATTTTCTGAAATCGGAAAACCAAAATGGTTGCATTAGTTGATAAGTTTCAGCAGGTAACGCTGTCGAGTTTTTCTTTTTTTTATTGATTTTTCATTTTTTTTACAGAACTTTTACAGAAGTCAGAATACCGATTTTTCATGAAAAAAATCAGAAACTGTGTTATTTTAAAATACGTTAAAATTAAAAAAAACTCAACAGCGTTACCTCGGCATTTGTGTAAAGAAAGAGTGTGCAAAATTTTAAAAGAATCGGTCCAGTAGATTTTGAGCTAGAGAGGGCACCGCCTCTGAAAAAACTATGTGTGAGAAACCGCATTTAAAAGTTTCAAAGAAAGATGAAACCAGCCCAGAGAGGTGAAGACTTAAAACTCTATATCTCCGACAGTTTTACTCCAATCGACTTCAAATTTTTACACAATAAACTTAATATGTTGTACAATAATATAAATAAATAAAAAAAAAATTGAGACCTAATCCTCCCCTTAAGTCGGCGCTGCAAATAGTCTCTTCCAGACTAGACAGATATAGCCTAATACAGTGCGTGAGGAAGAAGAGAATCTTCTTTGCCTTCCCCAACCGCGCGCCATTGTTTTTTCTTTAAGAAAATACTGAATTAAAAAACTATTGTAGTCGCTTATATGAAGTGGTTTTTTTATTATTTTTATTTATTTGTTTCTAGCTACTTAGATACGGATCGCAGCACTAGGTGGATTAATATGCACCCTCTATATTTTTCTGAGTGCCTTTTGAATTATTTATTGATTGCCGAACAGTAAATATTTGTTTGACCTTAATGAATGATACTCGGACGTAACCATAAGAAAGCAATGTTAAGGCATATCGAAATTATAAAAAACGACAGCGCTAATTTTAGTTAACAAAGCTCTATACGTTTTTTTACGTTCAACTATTTCTATAAAATTCCTTCCACTTTTCACAGAATCAGATTTTTCAGATTTTCCGATATTTTAAAATATTCTGACATACTTTCACAAAGCACATGACATTCCATTGATTCTTGTAATTTTTTCACGTTTTGTTTAGCAGTGTATTTTATCATTCTCACAGAAGGCGAGGCGTATCGCCTTGTACAAGAATACGCGAACGAGAATTTTTCGCAAATATTCTGCCCTTTTTTCTGATTTCTTTCTTTATTTTTTTCTTTTGTGAATGAAAAAAGCTGAAATGATCATATCGTATCGATATCGACACAGGGTTTGATTCGTCATGTCCAGCAGTAGTCGACAGTCTGTAGTCCGCAGCCGTGAGATAGGGTGAGCTAGAAATATAAATCTGTACGGAGTGGAAATAATGTGATTCCCTTGAATATGTGACGAATCTACAACGCAGAGAAAAATATCGGACACGTTCACAATGTGAGCTTTATTTAATTCGGAAATCCGATTTGAATATTATTTATTCCAAAACAAGAATCCTAAGGCCGTCCGCACACGAAGCGACTGGTTGCAAACCTTAGTCCCGAATCTACCCGAAGCAACATTCAGTCCATCCTCAATCCTTGCAGTCCTCAACAAACCTCGAATACGATATCATAAATCGTAGTCGTTCTGTATGAATTTGCAGCTATCCCCAAGAGTTCAGAAATATAACTACTGAAAAAGTCAAAGTAAATTCCAGTATGAGAGCATCAAATAATTCACAGCATTCTTGGTTATGAATGTAGCGCTACCATCTACCATCTACCGCAGATCTCTTGTAATGCTGACACTTAATTACAACTTGAATATCTTGTGTGGAATTAGATCTTTGTGCAGCAGTTTCATCTGCATTGTACATATTATGGTGCAGCTACGAATATGTGTTCATTTTCTCTGACATGCAAGAGCTGACTTTCAGTTATCATATCGCCGCCATCTTGTTATGTACACATACCTCAATCTCACAAAGCCAAGTCACTATTCATACATGCACTACATTCGCACGAGCAGATTTAGTTTCGGTTGTATTCATTGAACAAAAAGGAATTTTCGCTTATCTTAGCCATTGATTATATTTTAGTACTACACTTATGGCAATACTCAAAGTGACATAAAGGATCCCGTCCCCGTCCCTGTCCCGATACTTTATCTAAATCTACTTCTCACGGCAACCTTTGACCCTAACTGTCATTTCTTCTTTTCTCTCTTTATTTTTTATATAAATTATTTTCTTTTGGAAAAAAATATACAGTATATCTTGTATGTACAGTCGAACTAGTAATGTTAAACTTTTGTTTTTTTTTTTATTTTAATTTAAAATGACATCAATCAACGTCATGTTATGCGTACAACACATGTTTTATTGGGAACGGAGCGAAGGGGAGTTCGAGCAGCTGAGGTGGTGAAATATAGAAAATGGTCCCTTGTTTTAAATCAATTATTAACTTGAAAGGAAAAAGTTAATTAATAATAATGTTATTAAATTTTAAATAACCAATTCTGATACTGAAATAATGAATTCATTATTTCTGTCAGGGCTAAGTCTAAGTGATTATTTATAGAAAATACAAATTTCAACAAAATATACATTTTATGAAATAATGCATTGCATGACTGTCTGCAGACGTCAAATTAAACCGCCACAAATATTAATTAACGAAATGAAGTTTAATTAGTGGGTGCTGAATATCAATATTATGTTACATTGTGCAGCGGTCATTATAAAATATTATAATGGTGATATATGTCCATCGTTATTAAAAACTGTTAATTACTGCGAGCGTTGTTGTATGCCATTAATGTGTATGCCGAGCTGTGTTTGTGTTAACCAATCAAAATGTAGAACTAATACATCGAACGTGAACTAATACATAAATGTATATCTTTTAAATAAGCGAGTAATTTTATTACTCTAAAATATAATTACAAAAAATACAATTTTATAGGAACTTAGTGCGCCTGATTTAGTAGCAACACAATGAACACATCCCAAATACAAATCGAAGAGCAAGCAGACAAAGAGCTTATTTTTATTTAATTTATTTATCGTAGATCTATTTCCGATATTAGTTCGCCCTCAGTTGTTCCAAACGTCGCTGTAAACCACGGACCAGCCCTTTGCGATGAGTAATAATTATTTAGAGATCCACAATTTAAGAATGAATTTTGATTTAATTATAAATTTCAAATTAAAAATGGCAAAATATTCTAGAACATCTTTTCTTAATTAATATAAAAATAATAATTTCATAATTTCTTAAAGTTATAAAATAAATTAAACAGAAAGAAAAAGGATAAAAAAAAGAAGACCACAGAAAATTAAGTTAATTTGTTTTGTAATTAAAACTGTTTAAGAAAGAATGTTATATATTTTTAATTTTAATGAAAAAAAGTTTAACTCTTTGAAAGCTATTAATATTTGTTATATATAGAAACAAACCCTTCATAATATATAAATATTCAAATAGGCAGAATAATAATTTTTGAAATACTTTGGTATATATCTTAAAAGTTTTAAAAACACTTTATTTTATAAAGGAATTACTTTAAGAAATACTTTTTGTCTATAAACTCTATCGCCCTTCCCGACACGTTGCATTAGGCCTGTCTCAGTATGGGACCGTATTTAAGCGACGGCGTATTCGGACGTAAATCGGCGGGTTGGATGAGCTACAAAGCAAACCGCCTATGTGTGTCACAGATGTCTGTAGTCAGTCGTCAGATAACTAACTTGTGTACTGTAGGGAGTGTATTGATTGGAGTTCTTTAGCACTAATATAATTTATTATGAGAGCAAACTTTAACTTTAATTTTTATCGATACACTACTGGTATTAAAGGGACTTTAGCATTTATTATATATCTGAGTTCTGGTTGTCGTGAATTTAAATTTCCATGATTCACTGAAATACAAACATAAACTGCATGCAGAACATACTCGTCACAAGCGATGTCGCCGATAGATCTCATTTGAACCGTATTGCAGCGTAACAATAAGCGATCTTAGGTATCCCCTCCAGTCTGAGGCGGCTGTTTGCATTTACAAAGGTTCGGATAGGATATCGTTGTAGTAGTGGTAACGCTTGGATAATACGGTTCTAATGTGCGAGGTAGTGGCCCCGTATTCGGACGGCTTTGTAGCGTGCAGTCTGAGAGGTCCAGAGAGATCTCATTACATTTACAGGGTTCGGATAGGTAAAGCGTAGTAGCCCGTATACGTCCGGCAGAAATTCGCTTAAATACGGTGCCATACTGAGACAGGCCTTAAGATGTTTCGCGATGAATTGCTTCTACGATTAATTTATTATGTTATGTATTTAAATATCCACTGGATAACAACAAGATAGTGTTAGCATAGTTAAGATAAAGGGACTTACCACATGCTCTGCATTGGCAAAAACTTTCATTTTTTTCAAAATATCTCATTTGCAAAAGAAACATACCTGAAACAAAATAAAAGAATATTAGTTTATTTTTATTTTAATAGCATGAGACAAATAATCAATGTGTGCAGGTGTATGACAAATGTTAATTATTAATAATAAATAAATAAATAAATTGTCACGAGGATAAATAAGTAAACAGGCACTCGAGAATCAGCTCATTCAGTTATTTATTTTAACTTTTAGGAACAATTGCAACAACTGTACAAAACTTGAAGTAATTAATTATTTCTGTACAGTACTTTGGTGAAGAAACAATAAACAAATAAAATCCAGTATTAATTTAACAATAACATTTAAATACTGTACAAGTATCTATTCTATTGCATTGTTCAGAATAAAATTTATGTTAAAATAATGCATAGAATTTTAACTTGTCTTAATATTTTAAATTATAAATAATTCACGAACTCATGTACTAGTAGTCATGTCTGCTGGAAGAATAATTTATTTATTGCTCTCACGGGAGGCAGACGAAGACCTGAAGACACACACACACATACATAATAACCGGCGGAGTGGTAAAACGTTTGTATTTTTGTTAACATAACTTCAAGAATAATTTCTGAAATTAATTTTTAGATTTAAAAGTTATTTTCTTTTATTATGCACCAGAGAAGTTTGCTCTGTTCTGCATCTGGTGTGAAATTTAATTTCTAAAAATCCTTTTATATAACGTCGACCTACTTTCGGTGCTGTCTTATATGTAACTACACCGATGCTTAATAAGTTGTACGGTTGTACGGATACATAATCAATTTAACTTTGATAGCAACCAAAAATGCCAACAAATGTTGAGCTGGTTCCGGAATCGAACATGAAGGCACGAAAATCTAGATTCCAATATAAATGCTTTTAGTTACTGTGCTGTATTTCTTCTTTAACAATAATACTTAAATTGACATTAAAATTATTTTGTAGGAAATATTACGCCTGAATCGAAGGCAAATCTTTAAACATTTAGATATTTTTTCTTGTTGCTATGATAGCTGGGCCATTTAGAATGTTAAGAAAATTAGCTTCTGATAGGTCAAATAGAACAAGGCTTCTTCTAGATTTTAACACTAAAATTTCAGTGCTCAGCATTTTGTATCAATCAAAAATTTTCATAAGTAAGAACTAACAACAACGATATCTTTTTTCATAACAGTGTTTTATCAGCTAAATATTATACTGTTAAATAGATAAGGACACTATAATTCAATTATTGGAATTGAATTTCTCGTTTATTTAACAGTGTACTACAATGTACTACAATGGGGCTGATAATACTCACTATATACAGATTATTTTTTATTAGTATCGACATAACAGATTATTTATGTTGAAATTTTGAACAATTTTTAACCATTAAGTAAATTGAATATAATAGATGATACTAAAATGTCAAATCGTGTTATTTATTCGTTGTACATTTAACGACATCGACTAACGGATTTTACTACCGAATAACGAATAACAGCAAACGGCAAGCAGCCAGTAGAAGTTAATAAATATAAAATAGAGATATTCAATAAAACTAATTGGTTGTAGTTTCACAACTCGGCATCTGTGTTTACTAATTGCTTCAAAAGTCAAGCCTTGCAATGCATGTTGATCTCGGTTCTTGTTTCAGCAGTGTCGTAGCTATCGCGTCTTACTCCTTTTCATTCAATAAAGCGAATGCATTGTCCAACAGTAGTTATTTATTTTTCAACCTGAAAATTACAGGATTGTACATCTGATTTGATAAACAAAACAAATAATATCTAATTAGATTAAAGCAAACCTCCTGATGATATTACCTTAGATGTACGGTTGTACGGGTAGTGTGGCTATCCAATGCCTAGTTATTTGTGTACACAGAATCATCCCCTATATATGTACATGATTGTATACGGCTGACTAGTTACAAACCTTGGTCAGAGAATGTAGGGTAGGATAGCGCCTGTTGTGTGGTGAAACGCAACACATACTACTCCAAACTAGAATACATCGTACAAGTACACCAGCAGATACCAGCAGTTATTAGCGAATTGTTATTAGTGAGCAGGTGATATACGTAACCGAAGCTGTGACATTTTTAGAGCCACCACATTGTAAATTTAAAGAGAAAACCAACCACTGAAAAAATTACTGTACTCGTGTGTCTAAACAATGTAAAATGTAAATATTAAAGTAGCTGCATAATTACACGAGGATGCACTGGATATGTTTTCGGGTTGTGATGCACTCCTAATTATGTTATAATTACTAAAAGTATAATAATCTAATATATTTAGATCTTTGTTAGCTCTCGAATAAATTAGTAAGTTCAAATATAGTAAAACTAAATGTATTTTATATGAAAAATAACGACACCCTTAGAAAATAAGCTGCCAAGGCTGTCTCAATCAGGCGTGACATGTACAGTTCATAGTTCTTGTAGTATGCATGTTTGTCGCACTGCGTCTTGAGAAAATTAATACATTTTTCTTTTTTATTTGTAATAAATTGAAATTATAAAGTCAATTATTTCTGAGCATGCGCATGATAAATGAATGCTTACGTTGAGCGACATACAAATGCAAGATTCCTATCTTCATCACGCGAAATTATTGTTCTTAGTAATATGTAAGCACTATATTTATTACACTCTGAATAATTGGAAGCGAAGTAACAAACCATTGTATATGGTTCGTACATTTAGTGTAAGAAGAAGTAAAAATATTGTGATAAGATATAAACAAATAGCGGAAGTACGAGGGTAACGACAATAACCGGTCATCAAGTTAAACCCAGATGTATTTCGGCTACTTCTTATATGAATTTAATCTTGTTTAACCTCTCTTTACTTGCCCGTCTTACAGTCACGAATCTTGTCGTAAAGGTTTACGACAAAACTAAGTTCAGTAATGTAGTTCAGTGTTACGTTCATGTTTACAGCTCTCTGCATTTAATTTGTAGTAAAACTTTGTCAACCAGAACATTTTCCAGTTGGTCCGTTGTCAGTCGAGCAGCGCGTGTCCCAGCCATAATAAATCAGTGCTAGAAAATAATTCGATATTTCCTCGATTCGAGATTTGAACTCGGAAAAGTCAGGCATAGGTATTTTGCAGCTCTGAAGAGAGAAACCATTTCTTTTAAGTTAAAAACTTAAAAGCTACATATTTTAAATGACGGCTCAATGTTCAATAAACTTTTTCCAA
Organism: Panorpa germanica; assembly: GCA_963678705.1. Classification (NCBI taxonomy): domain Eukaryota; kingdom Metazoa; phylum Arthropoda; class Insecta; order Mecoptera; family Panorpidae; genus Panorpa; species Panorpa germanica. The sequence goes on along the minus strand of OY783207.1, from coordinate 24,663,426 downwards.
TTTTCTTTCTGAAAGACTCGCCGTCATATTTCTTCCTTTCATGTTTTACATAAGTCGATATCCGATGTCGCTGAAACGAACGCTGAAAGACTACGAACGCAACATAAAAACATGAAAGTTTCCTCGAAACGTTTAAACTCGAACGAAAACTGCATATAAAATTAATTAATAGACTAGAAATTGTGTAAAATTACAATAAGAAAAATATAATAAAAAAACTGTTCTATACGTGATTATATATTACATTTTGTATCGAAAGGTGTTCAAAAATAAATGTTAGCTCTAAAAGCTAATTATGTTTTGTGCACCCCCGTCATTAAAGAATGTTATACCTTGAAAATCAAATTGTTTTACTCTCCCACACTGAAACGGATTACTTGTGATTGCATTGGTACACTTTATCCTTAAGTTTCTCCTTTAATGTTTATCAACAGCTTAAGTAGTTAGCTTGGTAATTCCAAAATTATAAACTGAAATATTAAAAATCTATATAATAATCCTTATTTTATATACAAAGGTAAAGCACTATAAATAGAATAGAAAGAAGACCAAATGAAATAGAAAATGCAAATAAAATAATTTAAATACAAAAGCTGCTATGCAGTAAAATGCATTCTGAATGTTTCAGCTTCCAGAGCACAAAATTTGTCATCTTATTAATGTCAGGAGAAGTACCGGTATAAACAACAAACACAACAATGCTTTTATGTTTCCATTATTACAAAATATGACGAAACTTTTTTACGATTACTAAATTTCTCTCTATTGTTTATATTTTTAGAGAATTATTAATATAACTTTTAAAATCAGAGTTTAATTTCGTATAGACCCTGTGCATAAATATATATGTTATGTATAAAATAGTTAAAAAATAAAACTAACTCTGATGCAGCAAGCGGGAGTAACTTTTGTTAACTTTCAACTCCTCTCTCACTCTTTCTATCTATTTATTTCTATCTCTTTTTCACTCTATTACATTATATTTTCCTTTTTCTCTTCAAGTACTTTCTACATTTAGGAAACTTTTAATGCTTCTCGGTAATAAAAATACTGAATAAAATTCAAGCTCTCACAAACGAAGTATGTTTTAAAAGAAATATAAAAAGTTTTTTTTTTTACTCTCTCAATAACTTTAAAATTTATTTCTTGTTAATAGTATAAATTATATGATTTGAACAAATTGTTTGTTGAAAATAAAACATATAACAAAAAAAGAATTTATGACAAACTTGTTATACGGTTAATTATTACCCGACTTTTATAAAAATCAAGAAACCTTCCAAGAAAATAGCGAGCGAAGTAATTATAGGCATTGAGTCTAGAGTGAACAATTTTCCTTGGAGTAATGCCTTTCAGCTTTAGAATCTGCACTACATTCCCTTACTCTAACAAAATTATAAATAAACTTAACTAAACTTCCAAACTATCTCTTCTCGAACACAAATTGGATATACATAAACCTGAGATTTTGATTTTGAGATTTGAAAATATTTGTTGTAGATAAAATAGATTAAGTTTTAGTTTAGTTTAAGGTTCTGAATACCTAAAGTACGGCTCTGCTTATATGTCTGCTATAGAATCAAGGAGCAATAAATCTCGCCCTCCAATTGCACGTAGTATAAATGACATCCCAGGACATTTCGCAGGTGTTCCAGAACTTGTGGTAGGACAAATTGATTTTGTTACGTAAGAATTTCTTTTTGCAGGCATTTACGTATTCCTTATATATAGCCAAGTCTGTAAAGTTTGAATATCTTGTTTGTGTAAGCGATGTTATTGATATAACTGTAAGAATATACTGTATTAATTATATATATTATTAAATTTGAAATATTCTGGTGTAACGAAAGTTGAAAATTTATTTAATAAATCGTCACTCACTTTGAATAGTAAAGAATGATTTGAAGAAAAATTGAAGCACCTTTAAGAATTGTAAACTACCAAATATTTAAGCCAAAGGATGTGAACATTTTGTCTAGGCCTAGGCGACATGATGCGAATCAGCAAACAAGGGAAGATTCCTAGAAGATAAAAACTTATATTCATGAAAATATATCTCTCCATACATATGTACGAAAGAATAAAGTATATTGAGGCAAGAGTTAATATCCCATTCTTTATAAAAACCTGTCTGCAAGAGTGTTATTCTTCCTTTTTTATACATTACATGTACAGTCAGAACACTCTATGATATACACTGGGTGATATACCAAAACAAGGCGTCTCCAAAGACTTGTCCGTGATAATATATGTATATTTCACATTTACATGTTTTTTTACTGCAACATTAGCATTGTGTACAACGAGGCATCAGATATAAATGGTGTTTTCAAATGTACGGCACTCTTAACTAAACTGCAACTCCTTTATCCCAAAACTGTGTTATCTCGATTTCAATTCTTTTCAACAACACTTACAGCCGATTAATGAGAGGTTGAAACATAAATAACAAAGCATCCAGCTTTGCAGTAACATACGAATATTGATAATCATAACTCTTAACATCATGGACAAACTATGGTCTAATGTTAACATTGCAGAAACAGCAATACGTATGTGTAATTGGTGCTCTAACCATTTTCCCTTATTTATATTTTTATGTGATGTTTGCGAAAATAAAATAAATAGGAATATGCACATGTTTGGAAACATGTAATTCAGTAAATGACGATATGGTGTAACTGTGTGCTCAAAGCATATTCAAATTGTGTGGCTTTGAAGCTGATAACAGTATGAGTACACAAATAGAATATGATTTGTGCTTAGTTCTATGCATAATGTATACATACTTTTAAAGTTTACTGCAATAGTTAAAAGTTATAGAGTTAAACGAATTTGTACAAAACCTCCATTTACAATACTAAATAATAAATAACAGTAAACAAATATTTGTTTAATAGATAAGAGTTATGTTATAATTTGCGTAATATCCAACCAAAAATAACTATAAAGGTTTTTAATAATAACTTAATTGTTTAAAGTTTAATTATTATAAATGTAAACAATAAAAGTTTGACAGTTCATCAAGGTCAAAATAAAAACATGTCTGAAAAGTATCTTTGTATCTTTGATAGATGGCAGGGCATTAGCAACATTTCTAAACGTCATAAAATATACAACCAGACTGAAGATTAGGTTATGGCACATAAAAAACAATTTTAAAAGTAAGTATTTATGTTAAACATACCTTAAATTATAATATACAGCATTGTTACACAGTTTATTTAACACAATAAGAATTTAAGATGAAGTTATTTATAACCCTAGAGGCACTAGCATCTTTGACACTGCGATACACAATTACTTTACATTTACGATTTTAAAAACACAGAATAATTGTAGCATAGTATTTAATTGTTCTATTTAATTAGATTTACACTAAATACTTTAGTCTTGTAAACTTATGTACAAATTTAACTAATTTTCGACTGCACTATTTTATAAAATTCAGGTAAACACGGCAACGTCTTCCGATTAACTACTGACCCGTACTGCCACGTGACAACTAAAACACAACTCAGAATATGCACTGTGACCTTCGCCCCACTTCACACATTTAATTGCATAATCTGTTGTTTATATTAAAGTGAAACTTAATGTATTGAGAATGAAGGATTGGTTACTCTCAGTTATATATTTTCAAAGGTAGCTACGATATCTTTATTTCTTCTATATAATTTTAATGACAACCTTATTCAATTAATGATGACAAAGCTTTGTTATCTAAACTGCATCACTGCCTATCCCTAATCAATATTATCTACCATAGTATTATAATCTATGCTGCGATATAAACGTTTTATCGTTTCTTTTTCGATGTTGCATTAAACTGAAAGAGAATAGAAATACAGTTTTCATATATAAAATGCAGACAATCGGCCAGGATATTTTCTTTAAATAGATTACTGCAGATGTGTTCTTCTATTCCTTAAATAAACAAAAGATTTTACAAGGCCAATATAATATAAGTTTTAAATTAGCTATATAGAGACAACAATATTGACTTTTTGTTTTCTTTTCAGCAAGGAAGAAGCGACAGGAATATAGATTTGAGAATGTTAATTATAAAAGAGATATAATATTCTACTATAATATAATATAATATTCTATTAATGGAGTGGACAAATTTTAATGAAGCACAGAGGTCGAGAGGATTGAGTTAATAGGTTCAAATTTTAATTTAATTTCAGTACTCATACAGTTCCATTATTAGATTTTGATTGTATCTTTTATTTCACAGCAGAAGAGAGAACGAACAAAGGAAATCTGCCAGGTTTTTTGGTGCTGGTCGCTAATGTATCAGGCTTTCAGACTGGAGACTGGAAAACAACACACTCCTGGATAAATACACGTAGTGCCAGTGACAGTAACACAATACAGCCACGGAGAAGAGCTACTGGCTACTGAATACTGTGAAACGAACTACACAACAACTCGGTTCGGTAATAATTGAAGTAAAAGTTGTTTTGCTGCCAAAATCTTCGTATCTGGAAACAAACCCAATCAAAAACAAATAAAAAAACAATAAAATAAGTTCAAAGAAGACAGGAAGATAGAGGATGGAAGAAAACTATGGTTGTTATTTGTTTCTAACTTAGTACAGTCTTTTGGGAAATATTAAAACTAAATTATGAAGAGAATGACTCATTATTGGGAAAAGTTCTACAAATCTGACAAAACGGTAATTAGATTAATTAAGCGAGCTTATTTACTGGATGGAGAAGATGGGGAAGGAAAGGAAGGGTGGTAACTTGTGCTTAGTCGACTAGATGATTTATTAATTAATGTTATAGCTGTTGAATTATTCGAAGTGTTTGAATATTCTTAATTCACGAATGCGAAGCGGTTAGAAAACTATCGTTGTAGGTCTCCGTTTATAGATTCTTATTTCTGAATAAATTTAATGCAATTGTTACTGGAAATAAATAAAGCTGAAGTAATAAATTGTAGCAGCATTAAAAGGGAAGCACTAGACATTATAACAGAAATTAATAATTGTAAGTTTAAGTATAAATATAAATATTGCAAAAATAATTTGTGTTATGTTATTTCAGATATCAAATAAACACCAACGTGCTCCAACAAATATTAAAATAAAAAACTTGTAAAACAAATGCTAAATAAATCTAAAAACAGGGAAAACAATACACAGCACATATATGGTATATTCGTGGAATGGTATCCTGTCAAACACACAGACAGAGATTATCTGGAACTTGGTATAATACTCCTGCTACAAAATATAAAAGTTTGAAAGTAACAGTTTTATTAACCAAAATGGCAAATAGTTTTTATTGGATGTACAGGCTCGTCACTCGAAGTGATACCAACTACAAATGCTATAGTTTCATCAATTAGAAATCTTCGTTGCCATCTTAGTCACAAGGATAATCCAGTGATGGATTAATGTCCGTCGGATTAAGACTGACCTGTAAAGAGGCCACTGTTGCGAAGCACCTACTCTACTTATTACAAATGTAAATGCATATATATTTATTAACTATCTATATACGAGTATTTGAATCATAACTAAGAATAAGCGACACACCATGAGAAATTAAACCGACGCTTTGGGTTAACATTTAAATGATACAATAACAACCAAATTATTATCTGAACCGTGTGTTGTACCAACCAACAAATTATAAATGGCATGTATATTTCCGGGTCCGAGGGCTGAATTGGGGGGTGAGGGTCGTCTAAAATCACTTTAGTTTTGCATACAAAATTACAACGTTCGGAACTTAATTTATGCAGTTTGCTGCACCCTCTTCTTCACCCCCTATTTTACCACAGTCGATTTGTGACGTATTCCAACTAAAAAACAGTGGCGGAGGAAGAGGGATGATTAACCACCAATGAGTAGGGGTTGCAGCTCTTGGGTGCATTTATCAAATAATGTCAACCGATGTAATTGCCACTCTGATATTTTGGTAAAGCTGCAGTTTTTTTATTTGTTTTTTTAGAGATAAAACAATAAATTTTAAATAACAAAATGCAGATTATTGCGTGCTGTTGTATATTTATAGAAGAGTGAGAGAGGAAAGAGGGGTAGGGTTGGGATGTAAGCATCATTGTTATTTTTTACAACAATAAAAAAACAAAGAGCTTTTATTTCGATCTCTTTTAAATAAAAGTCCATTGCTTGTTAAAAAGATACAAAAAATATTTAAATTTGTATATATATTGGTTTGTCCAAGGGCTAACTGTTTGGGTGGTTTAGGGGGCGGGGGGAGTAGGGGTAGGGTAAAGGCGGAGAGTTCTGTTCTCCAGTTTAATTAAAGCCGATGAATAAATAACTGAAAGTTTTACTTTATCGCAAAAATAAAATAAACCGTTCCCGATTTTAGGAGGTGTGGCAGAAACCATATATATAACGAGGGGTAGTGGAGAGGGGTAGAAAAGTTACATGTTGGAATTAAAATTAGTTTATAGCATTAGAGCAGTAGTGTAAATTAGAATAGTTGAAATGAGGTAGCGAAAATAGTGATTTAATGAGGAAAACTTTTTGAAATGTTGATAGAGATTTAAATTATGCTTTTCGGAGTCGAACCTCCATGTTCATCACAAGGGGTGCAAGGTTGTGAAAAGAAGAAATACTTCAAAAATAATTTTCATATAAACAGAACAACATTTCCTGACACTTGACATCTCTTCTCTGTCTAGTTCGAGAGAAATTTTGTTCACAGTGATTATTCTTAAATTTTCAGATTCACTTTCTTTCTTAATTAATAATATAGAAAATATTTCGAGTATTTTCAAACCTGGCAGATACAAATTTATAAAATTGACTTAGTTGTGCTTAATTCTGAATTAACCATTCTATATTGATTCAATAGGAAGAAGAGAAGTAAAAATACAGCAATAGCAAGAAATGGATTTCAAAGCGCGGTGCTAGACTTCGCAGACGCTTCCTGTTAACACCACCTTTTTGATTGAGAAACCGAAATTTATAACAGCAGTAGCCATGAATAGATTATTCTTGTTGTCTGGATATAAAGTATAAGAAGAAGCAGAACAATATTAGGGGCGATAAAAGGCTACTTGCCAAGAAGCTCGAGAAATTATATTTAAGAAATACGTAGAAGAGAATAAAAAAACTGGTTTTCAATAATTTATAATCTGCAAATTTTGTTTCAAATTTATGTATAAGCTTACGGGACCTGGACCTCACAAATATAGCCCAAGGACCGCAAGTTTGACACGCTTGATGTGTATGTGTGTGGGATATAGCTACTAAGTGTCACATAAATGTTAGCAATTATAACCTACATATGGAAATCCATTAAACACATTTTTAATTACTACAAATTAATTTTCTATTCATTCGCGAGAGTTTAATTTCTGTGTTAGCAGCACACATTAGTCAGACTCTAGCGTTTCACATCGTGTTAATATTTTCAAAGGTATACCCGCTCAGCTATCAACATAATGTAACCCTCACCCCCTACCCCTAGGTTTATAAATATCAACCCTGCTATACCAACACCTCCTAAATATACAAAGCCTAACAGCGATTCAGTCAATGGTATGTGACGTCATCACTTGTAGTCATATGCTGCTGAGTTCTGCTATCGGTATAAGACAGTTTGTTTGAAAATGTTAGTATCATATAGGGTATTGAACAAAGTTTCTGGTTACAAATTATTAAGGACTATCATTTTTAAATTATTAATTAGTTTGCAATTAATGAATTGTTTGTTTATGAATTGGTTTTTGTAAGGGTTTTATAATGAGTAATTAAAGAAGTAAAATACATCGAAAATTTAATTTTAAACTAAGTAACATTTCTAAATCGTAACATTTCTACAAAAATTAAAATAAATAGACTAGTAACACACATATGCAAAAAAGGAAAATGGTATACCTTCCATAATATATATATATATATATATATATATATATATATATATATATATATATATATTTATAAAAATAATAATAATAAAAATGTATTATATAAAAATATTAACTTTATTTTTCATATATTTCTTTTAACAATATACGAGTGTATACAATAACAATACTTATATTTAGAACCATATTTATGTAGTTAGAGTTTGCAATTTTCTTTTCTTATACTGTTTATTATGTTGCAAGTCGTCATTTTTACGAGATGATAAATTATTTAACATAATATTAGTTGAAACATGAATTAATAACTTGCATATATAATAGTTGTTATGACACTCGAGATCAAGAAGGTCTTCTAACAGCATTTCTTTAACTTCTAAAGTTTTGCATGTAACATCTATTATATATTTTCTCTGATTTTGGAGAGAGAAAAAATCTATATCACGAGACAACTTTTCAACTATTAAATAATTGTACATAACTAAATTGACTACAGAAGGTGTCGGACAAATCAGGCCTCCACGATCAAGATTTTTTATTAAATTGTATGACTGGTGTAAAGAAATTGTCTTATCAATTGTTAAGATTTCTTTACACTTGCTACACTTAATTTTTTTTAAAACAGCATGACAACAATACCCCGCTAAATATGTAATTACAGGTAATAATTCTTCTACATTGGCTATATCCATTTCGCTAATTACTACCGATTGCAATGGTGTCATTGCTTCATTAGTATCTTCAATATTATCTAGAATATTTTCTGGACATTGTAATGTTTGCACTGTCATTGCTCTATCTTTAATTATTAGTTCTAGTTTTAAATTTGATTGAAGACGTAATTTTTTTTCACACTCTAGAACTTGTCTCATGGAGATGTGATATTGAGACCCAGCTAATTGCCTATATTTGCCAAATCTATCTTCAAGTAAATCTGTTTGAATTTTACCTGGTAATATATAAGTAAATTTTAGTTCGTCTATGCAATAACGACACAATTCTAACATTCCGTATGTAGTTTGTCTTAACGCATCGTGCGTTTGATTAGTAAAGCAACCACTGGAAAAATTCATTTGTTGCCACGCAATAAATTTGTTTAAAAATATAAATTTCTGATCTGATTTGTCCTTTGTTAAAGGTGTCATGTAAATGTTACTTTTGTGTAAACCTTTGTATACAGTTTTAACGTTCATAACATCCCACCATTTGCAAATGATTGAAATAAAAATTGACGTATCATTATAATACTCAATATTATGCAGACGTCCTTTTTCATTCAAACCTTGAACTACAAATTGGTTGAAAATTTTCAACACTAATTTCACATTTTGGCGCTCAAGATTTAAAGGTGCAATGCTCTTAAATGTTAACCCGTGTGCATAAGAAATGATTGCAGTATTTTCTATTTCATATAACTTTTTAAGAGCAGAAAATGATGCAGTTCTACAATTATCACCTTTTTCAAAATCTGGAAAAAACATACACTGTCCAATATTTTTTTGATTTAACCAGTTATTTCTAATGTTTTTAAGAAGATGAACCGAATCAATTAAATAGAAGAGTGGCCTATTAGCATCCTGGGGATGCTGATAAAGAAAAGATGTTTTATTAGGAACAGCGAAACAACTCATAGCTTTTCTATTTATTGCATTGTTATCTGTAACAACACAAATGACTTTGAATCCCGCCTTTTCTAACCCTAATATAAGCTTTTTTATCAAATTGTATAAAGTTACATAATTTATTGTTTTAATTGGTACAATATGAACAACATCTTTAAATTGTGATAATAAACTGGAAACCATAAAAACAAAGGCACTTGTAGCCGCAGTATTTGAATCAAACGATGCACCAACAATAGATCCTCCCTTATAGTCAAAAAATGGTTTAATGTGTATCTCATCAATCATTAGTATAACTGTTTTTTCAAAATCTTGAAGATAGCTTACTCTATTACTAGCGTACATCAAAAAATTTTTATCATTAGTTTCTAACTGCGGATTTACATGTAAATCATTGCATACTTTCTTCAATGTGTTAGGATGCGGAAATATAAAATATCCACTTTGTCTTAAGAACTTGTAGGCATGTGGTGAAATTGTATTTAATAAAGAAGCAAATACTAATAACTCAGGGGAATATCTAAAATTATTTGTAGGACATATGCACAATTCTATTTGCCCCCTTAAGAAATGTAAAATATTTTCATTCTTGTTGGTTACAACGTCCTTTAACAATTCATCGATTAAATGAAATGTAGCACTTCTTTTGCATGTCTTACTGTCTGCCTTGATTAAAACAATGGTTTCTAAAATATCAGTAATCTCATTGTAGCTAGTTATTTTCTGTGGTAATAATTTTGGGCCTATTTTCTTAATTAATGTACTCTTTATAAAGACCGATAATGCCAAATGTTTATCTATTGTAATAGAATATTGAATTAAGGGTTCAGGTTCAACAGTTAAATAAAAAATGCAAATAAGCTCTTTATCTGGCAAATACTGATGTGACCATCTCTCAGAAACACCGTATTTTCTAATACAATCCAGAAGGTTGTTTATATTATTAATTCTACGATCGGTATTATAGGCATTTGCTGAATTTATACTGTTTATGATCGCTGAATTCAATAATCTATTTTCTCTTTCTTCGGCTTTTGAATCGGGAGATACTCTATTTGTTGAAGGGCCCGGCGAGGTGTTGCTTGAGGAGCAATATGCAACACTTTTGGGGTAATTTGAAAATACAGAAGGAATAGTTCCTTTCTTTAGTCTTTTGACTTTAAGAGTTGCTGAAACTAGAACACCAGTTTTGTTGTCATACGCTTTCGATTCTGTTTCAATATCGTCACTTTTGAAATGGAGTTCGCAGACCTGTAAATAGTTTAATATAATAGTCTTGTGATGGTCGGTATGTTTGTCTAATTAATCTTTCACGCATACGTTCTCATTATCTACTTACTTTGGATTTATTCGACGGAACAAACGCCTTTCGCTGAATAGCAGAACACCATTTCTTTTTTAAGCATTCGTCTTTAGGGAAGCCAAATACAGATACTTTTGGACCCGTAGGATAGTTGCCCTTACAAAGTGGAACGCAGCATCTACTTGGCATTTTGTTGTCTAATAATTTACACTTTAAGAAGTCACTCACTCGACAAACTGGTTATTAATTGTGGAATATTATAATTAGTTTTATATATTACACAGTTAGCTAAAATTCTACACACGTAATGATCAGTAAAACATTTACAGCACATACACCATACAAGGTTTTCATACACAACACTAATTTTTAGATTAAAACAGTTTAATGTTTAAACCAAATATAAACAAAAAAAAAACACAAACACAGTTACTATAAATACACCCTCTTAAGACTGATTATTTATATTTTTAATTAATTATATATTTTATACGATTTTTTTAACCGAAATAACATGGAAGTAAATACAATACGTAATGCACAGAGAGATTCTAAATTGTACTAAATCAATACCCTTAAAGTACATTTCAAGTATATTTAGGTAGAATTGTGTAAAACATCTGGTGTTCAGATGACTACAAGTGATGACGTCACAAAATCGCAGTTAGGCCTTGTATATTTAGGAGGTGTTGGCTATACTCGCATCGTATGTTGTAATAATGAGACATAGGACAATGTACTTCTCTACGTAGGGCACATAGGTAGCTAGGTAGACTTCAGGGTAGATTGTAACCAACCCTTATAGCAGAGAATGCGAATTCTATAATATGAATGTAGTATCATACTTCAATAAATTTGAAAATGTAATATCAAACATTGGGCGATATTACCCGTTCATTGCGCGACACTTTTAGTGCTGAACGCCTGTTCATATACGCCACTGTTCGAACGAGTTACAACATACCTCAGTGATTCTCAAAGAAAAGTAGATATAGTCCAAATCACGTTCGCCGGTGACTTATACTTAAAAGAGGTTATAAGAGCGGTATAAATCTATAACACGATAATGAATTTTATCTTATTCGTTGCTATATACATTATAGAAAAATAAGTGAGTCAGTGCTTTTTAGTTATGTACGCAGTTTATACCCCACAACTTGTTTAATATCTTATATATATCTATACTTATCATATGATAAGTATGAGTCGCCGCCGAACTCTCGTAATTTGAACTATAGTAATTTTAAGAATATATTATTTTATGGGATAAAAATGCTTTTAAACTACAAGAGACTACTTGCGATCTTTGACTGTTTCTGTAGAATTTATTGGAGATGTTTTGCATAAACACACTTTATTAAGGAGAAGTTTCTACTTTAATGTTTATCAATACACCAGTGTACCTAAGAAGTCTAGGTTTCTTAAGTACGTCTTTATAATATGGTTCATACGTACATTCTACTATGCAAACATTCTCGGATAAATGCAGTTTGGTACAGAATGGCTGTGGTCCTGTCAGAATCATAGTTACACAGATTGAGAGCCACTGTAGATTTCAATTATCGCTCTGATGAACATAAGTGTTCATATGGCAGCAAATATTAATATAGTTTAAATAGATAACTCTGTTTTTAAGTGATTTCGACAATGAAGATAAAATATTCGTTTAATTAAAATATTCGCATAACGACCGTTATTGCGTCGTTAGTTGAAATGGAAACGGAACTAGAGTTAGGTAGCGGGATAGCTGGATAGCTGGATAGCAACCTGAAAGATTTATTTATTATTAAAGAGAAATAAATTTATATTAAACTAGATTTTCTGTGAAATTTCACTTCAGAACTTTATGAATCGTGAAAGTAATTCAACTTATGTGAGCTTCATATGATCTTCATCTTGGCTGCTATCTAGCTTTGTGATGAATATTTCTGGGAGTTGGGAACACATCTTGTGTAGACACTGGCGCCGTGCTTGGAGTAGAAAGGAATTATTGTATTCTCAAAATCAACGTCCCAGAGTGGTGTAGCCTGTTAACTTGCAATTATTTTAGGAAGCACTAGCCCAGTGGGGAAATTAGCCCAAATGGGGTAACGAGAAGATTTTGACGATAATGAAGGGTATTGACCCTGTAATTGAGCATGTAAAAAAAATATTTAAATAAATTGGTATATGAAACAGATATAATTTGTAACTTTGATGAACTGCTTATAAATACTAAGTATGTAGTATACAGGATAATAAGGATTAGATATAAAGGAAGTCGTTCCAAATTAAATTGGTTGTATCTAAATTTGTTTATATCAAACAGTCGTATATTCTGCCGGTCTGTACGGTTTGATAATTGGTTTTAGAATTGGAATCCTGTCCATTTTCTAAAAGACAACAGTCCATTCTTTTACTTTAGCTGGGGATAATAGGCTATAAGAAAAATTAAATTTAGGACCCCTGCCCTATTTCCAAGCCGGTCATTCTTTAGAGCATAATGAAATCTTTCTTTACGACGCCCTTCAGATTAAATAACGAATAGTGAGCCCTTATTTTAGAGTTTATTCTTGTTTTATGCTTTGTAAATCTTTAAGAGTTAGTTCACATGGTTCGTATTGCTTCCAGCTCCAGCTCCAGCTTCTTGATATCCAACGCTTACCCTCTAAGACACCTCAAAGTTTTGTACAACATGTAGCTAGTTGTTTTTTTATTACATAGCTATCTTAACTCTCGCAAGGAATGTGAATGCATGAGACTATTTATTTCGTCATCAGTTCCAATTAGAAACAGTTCCCACGTACAATATTAAACAGTAAACTAACCCTTGTTTCCTACGACTTATATCGCAAATACCAGACCTGATGTGTGCGTGCTACACACGGGAAAACCTCGGGAAAGAATACGCAGATTAAAGTACCGTTTCACGTTTTCCATGGACCAGTATGTAACCCAACTTTTTGGGATTATTTTGTGACATTTAAAGATTGGAAAGTGCCCTAATGCTAATGGATAAGGTGTGATAAGTATCTCAAAGTGGAAAATATCTTTTATGGGATAACTTTAATGAGAGGATTAAATTTTAACAGCCAGAATTAATCAAACAATAAATTTATCTCTTCAGATATCTTCAGACTTCAGACTCAAGAGAATACTAGAATGTGGGTTGGAGGGTCGTACGAGCAACAGGGTTGGCTAAGCGCCATTGGGAGGGGACACATGTGTCACTGGATATTCCATCAAATAAGATGTCAATCAAAAGGTTACGACCTAAGGGCAATATACACGTATGGATATAGAGTCAAAATATAGTGGAAAAATTCTTAGAAAATGATGTGAATGTAAACTAATCTAACCCTCATCAAATCTGGTGTCATGGCCGCCATTTCCTCTCCCAGTCTCCCTTTTACCGCACTTGATATTTTAAAAAGAATATTAAGTTAATTTACCGTCAGCATATTTGTAAATAGACTACTAGCAAAATACAATTACATGTCTTTTAGGTTTACTTAACCTAAAAAGTTTACCTGTTATATAACATTTAGTTATTATAATGTAGTAAGTATAATGTAAACGACACAAACACCCCGCTTCAGTTAGAACATTGTCAGTATACGATATATATATATTTAAGAGCGAACTAAAACCAGGGATTAATTGAATTGTTCCACTCCTGCAAGCCCCAGAACCAGCGCAAGACAATCAATCCCGAACAAGACTTTATTTTGACTTGAGTGCGACTATTTCACTTGTTTCCTCTAGCGATTTCAAGAAGTACGACATTTGTTGTACTTTTTAAACTGTACGAGTGTTTTGTTCTGGAGAAGTTGTGCTTCTTCTCTTGGTTGTTCCGATAAAGTTTCCGCACTTTAGTGACAAACCCAGTAACTTCATAATTTTTAAGAACTTGGATTTTAAAACAATACACTTGAGAATAATATTAAATTGACAAAAAGTTTTGCTTGCAGCGTTAAAAGAAATCAAGTCAGAATTCTAAATGAGTTAAAAATGATTTTGTCAAATATTACTAGGTAGTATACCCAGTTTAAAATTTCACTAACTGTTATGCTTTAGAATTTCTTTTAAAAACAAACATTTGTAATATTAATTAATTTACAATAAATTGTGTGTGGGAATTAGGTTAGTTTAAGTAAACAACTGATGTTAAACATCCAGACACGCCCAGATATTTAAAACGAAAGAAGCAGTTATTTATTTTAGAGCATAACGAACATAACGTAAGAAATGAATGTTCTCAAAAGTAATAAACTTCTTCAGTCAAACAATAATAAATATTATCATTCTTTGTAATATAAGAGAGTTTTCTTTCAGCCCTTGAAGGCATGTTTTATCTTCAACTAACTCTTATAATAAAAGGTTGATAGCATCTGAAAGTTAAACTTTATAACAAGATTGTGTCCTTCTCAGTCTCAGTTCTTCCGTTCTCCATCTTCCATCTTCCATCTTCCAGCATCCAGGTTCCAGCATCTAGTCGCACCTTCCATCTTGGCTACAATATAATTCGCCAAGTATTTATACGTCAGAAGATCGCTAGATGTCAGCGATAAAGCGATAAATTCATCTGGCTTAATTTCAAACTATGTATAGTTTCATCATCTATAAATTTTAATTAAAATTATTCTACATTTATTTATTGACTATAACTTTGAGACAAGTTCTTCTTACATTGTTTGACAGGAACTAATATATGTACTGAGAAATTATACAATAAAATATTCGTAGTGGTAGTGGTAGTGTAGTTTGTAGTGTGTAGTGTCTTCAGGTTCGATCTCCGGACTACAGTTATATTTTCTATATTTTAGTTAAGTCAAAACGATAAAAAAGAAGCATATTTTCAATAATGTTTTTGGACGACACAGTTAATATATAATTATTTCTATAATTACTACATGATAAAATGACAGTTGAAGAATACTTTGTGAAATTTTCATAAATAAATATCAAGAAATGAGGCATTGACAGCGAATCTCCGCTGACGTCACAAAAAAAAGTCACATTGCGGTGCCACTCATAACTCATCACTGGATTTTCTGAAAGTGAAAAACCAAAATAATTTCATTAGTTGATAAGTTTCTGATTTATCAATTTTTTACAGCACTTAAAAGTCAAAATACCGATTTTTCATGAAAAATCAGAAACTTTGTTATTTTAAATTACGTTAAAATAAAAAAATAAAAAAAACTCGACCGCTTTACCTCGGTAATTATGTAAAGAAAGAGTGTGCAAAATTTCAAAAGAATCGGTCCCGTAGATTTTGAGCTAGAAAGGGCACCGACTCTGAAAAAGCAATGTGTGAGAAACCGCATTTAAAAGTTTTAAAGTAACACGAAAGCAGACCAGAGAAGTGAAGATATAAAACTCTATATCTCCGACAGTTTTACTCTAATCGTCTTCAAATTTATACACAATAAACTTAATATGTTGTACATTAATATAAATAAATAAAAAAAAAAGTTGACTTCTTACACCCCCCGTTAAGTTAAATTGAGTATGTACAGATGTACCATAATCATAAACTTTCATAAACAGCGTAAGATCAATAGCATAAACCTGAAGTGAAAGTAAAGAAACATTTTTGGTTTAATAGACTCGCTCCACGAATAATATGTGTGGGTGTGTGTGTGTGTGGGGTGCGTGACAATAAATAAAGTGTTATACTCAAGCTAACGATAACTTTGTAAATGCATAATTAATTATGTTAATTTTCCTTTGCATCTCAATGAGAAAACGGTCGTAAATCACATGGAAAGCAAAGATAGATATGAAAGCAAATTGTGTTTATCCAGCTGAGTCCTGGAGCCTGGAGCCTGGAGTACGGGTATTGGAATGAAATGTATTTATGCAATTAAAAGTACCAGCATGCTCAAAACTTATTCTGCAATTTGTGATTATTGCATCCTTAGGCCCTCCAGCCAGTCAGTTAAAATCAGTTTAGTTACGTTCGTGCCGTGTGTTTTATTTCACTCGTAAACACGTTCGTTCGTTTTACTAACAACACCGTTGTAATCACATTCGGTTCGGGCAGATTCGGGGCTAAGGTTTGCAACCAGTCGCGTCTTGTGCTGAGGGCCTTATTCTTCAAAATCACAATCAGAAACATTTTGTTAAAGTGAAAATTTCGCAACAGATGAAATTCTTTAAAGAGTTTATTAAAGTCACTTTAACTACAGGACTTTCTGTAATATAAGTCGAATTATACATCGTATTAAATATGTATGTATGTGTACCATATGTACGATGTATATGTATGCAAATATATAAATTCTTTCTTCTTCAGAAATAGAAAGGGTGCGCATAGGGGGAGCAGTGAGCCCGGATTAAGAGGGATGATGGCTGACATGTTTACAAAAATGTATCAAAATTTTTTCTGTATATTTATATACTCTTACATATATTTATTATACATATATATGTAAGTCTAAAAATCATTCTGAATATGTTATACGATTATAATAAAATATGTATAAAAATAAAAGTCTAACGCAAGCAGAGAAGTATAACATGAGGCTGTCAAAAAACAGACAAAAAAATTGTAATAAAAAGCATGGGGCTCTTCCTGGTTCCCCCCTTGCTTCGTCCCCTACCCCTGTCCCTGTCCCAGTAGTCGTATGGTGGTCACGGATATCATATGAAACACATCCCCAAAAAAATGATAAAAATATAAAAGTACAAAAATGGGAAAGTGAGATATAATTGCGTGGTGCTAACGCAGTGACATGAATAACAATATAAGGGTTACTTTGACAGGGGTGGTGGGAGTGCAGCGTTCTACAAATTACAAAGATGTGTCTCCCTGTACGATGCACCCCCTCCCTAACGATTCTGCATCCCTGCATCCCCAGGCTATAAGAATTTCAGCGTTCGCGCTACTAATGGACACCGTGTGCAGTGAATTAGACGGTGCTTCAAGCCAAAGACATTTTATTCCAAGAAACATTGACATAAGTTTTCTTAATTTTCCTCAACTTTTCACACAGAGTGTTCCCACTTCCTTTCGTCAGCTACTGATGGGCACATCTACACAATGCTAAAATGGAGCAGCTATAGACTTATACACTCCACTCGAATTTTCCCTTTGTTTTTTGAAATGCAAATCTAAAGAGATCAAAAGCATGAGACATATGTCTTAAAAATACATTTTTAAAATATAAAAATGACGTAATATTATTGTGCTACAAGAGGTTTTTGAGCTGAGAGCTGAGAGCTGTTATGCTAAAAGAAAAATATTGTTAAAAATTATTTATTATATGAGAGATGATGTATGCGTAGATGAAAGGAAACAGATGACAAATTAAGTATTACTAATGGTGTTCAAGTATTTGAAGTTTACAACCTCCCACCACTCGCCCCCGACTCCCTCTTCCCATCCGGGAATGGATTATCAAAGATATGTTTAATATTGTAAGAGATAAAAGTTGAGATAATTCTTGTTGAATGCTTGAGCTGTCAGAGATGCACAAAAGGTGTATAAATAAGCGCTTCTCTGTAGATCTTTTATAGAATAAATATTACAGTTACATAATAAAATATATTTATGCCAAAACCACGACAAGTAGAATGTTCGTTTCTGACTCAAACTTCTGACGGACATAAAACCTATAATCATCAGATTATCATTGATAGCTTTCGAGAAATAAACGTTTTTCTTTAATTTATTTATATTATTGTACAACATACTAAGTTTATTGTGGGAAAATTTGAAGTCGATTGCAGTAAAACTGTCGGAGATATAGAGTTTTAAGTTTTCACCTCTCTGTTATTTTGAAACCTTTAAATGCGATTTCTCACACATAGCTTTTTCAGAGTCGGTGCCCTCTCTAGCTCAAAATCTACTGGACCGATTCTTTTTAAATTTTGCACACTCTTTCTTTACATAAATGCCGAGGTAACGCTGTCATTTTTTTTTTAATTTTTTAATTTTAAAGTATTTTAAAATAACAAAGTTTCTGATTTCTTTCATGAAAATAGGTATTTTGCTTTCTAAGTTCTGTAAAAAATTGAAAAATCAATAAAAAAAATAAAAACTCGACAGAGTTACCTGCAGAAACTTATCAACTAATGAAATCATTTTGGTTTTTCGATTTCAGAAAATCCAGTGATGAGTTATGAGTGGCACCGCAATGTTACTTTTTTTTGTGACGTCTGCGGAGATTCGCTGTCAATGCCTCATTTCTTTATATTTATTTATGAAAATTTCACAAAGTATTCTTCAAATGTCATTTTCTCATGTAGTAATTATAGAAATAGTTATATATTAACTGTGTCGTCAAAAAACATTATCGAAAATATGCTTCTTTTTTATCCGTTAAACATACTATTCTTTTACCGTAGTGCGGTACTTCGATGTACCTAACGCGGGATTCTAGATCCTTGCAATACATTGCGGAAATAGCAACACAATTCAATCAGTCGGTTAGAGATTGTTAGCATGTTGAGAATTTTAATTCAATAATGCTCATAGGAATTTAATAGCGATTCAAACAATGCAAAAAGCTCACCATCTGATGTACAAACCCAATAAACTTTTCTCCGTTTGGGATATCACCCGTGTAAATAATGAGTACATGAAAAAACACACACACACACACACACATTGTCATACTGTCCCATTGTTGTTTATAACTCTCATAAAATAAACTGAAACATTTTGTAATTACCAGTAAAAATTAAATTAAGCCAATTAATAACAGGTGTCTGTTCTAATTTGGTTGGTGTTGATGGTAGAGGACATTGGTGGGGTGGGGGGATGGAGAGTGGTGGGGATAAGGGCGGTCATGGTGTCACAGTGTCATGTTTCATAGTGTCAGGTGTCATGGGACATGGTTAGTTGTCTTGATGTACCTGACATCTAACGTGATAATTAATTAACAAAGTTGACAAATATACGTCATAATAAATACATAAACAAAACATTGTTAATGATCATGTTGGCCCGCCTCTGCTTCTGCCTCTGTTAGTGTGACATGCCCACTGGTTTGGTTAATAAAGCTAGATGCACAACTGCGAAATACATAGGTGTAGAAAGCCAGCTTTGAATCACATAGTTAATGTTTCTTCGGTGCAGATTTGTCTAAGAAAACTAGACGCAGCTTAGAATTATTACTGTGCTATTGCTGTACTATTAATATTATTATACAACATATTAAGTTTATTGTGAAAAAATTTGAAGTCAATTGGCGTAAAACTGTCGGAGATATAGAGTTTTAAGTCTTCACCTCTCTGGTTTGCTTTCGTGTTACTTTGAAACTTTTAAATGCGGTTTCTCACACTTAGTTTTTTTAGAGTCGGTGCCCTCTCTAGATCAAAATCTACTGGACCGATTCTTTTGAAATTTTGCACACTCTTTCTTTACATAAATGCCGAGGTAACGCTGTCGAGTTTTTTTATTTTTTTATTTTAACGTATTTTATAATAACAAAGTTTCTGATTGTTTTCATTAATAATCGGTATTTTGACTTTTAAGTGCTGTAAAAAATTGAAAAATCAATAAAAAAAGAAAAAGTCGACAGCGTTACCTGCAGAAACTTATCAACTAATGAAATCATTTTGGTTTTTCGATTTCAGAAAATTCAGTGATGAGTTATGAGTGGCACCGCAATGTTACTTTTTTTTGTGACGTCTTTGGAGATTCGCTGTCAATGCCTCATTTCTTGATAATTATTTATGAAAATTTCACAAAGTATTCTTTAAATATTATTTTGTCATGTAGTAATTATAGAAATAATTATATATTAATTGTGTCGTCAAAAGGCATTATCGAAAATATGCTTCTTTTTTATCGTTTTGACCTAAAACCTACCCCCCCCCCCCCCCCTATTTAAGGACTACACTGAATTTGTGGGTCTCTGTCCATGATCTCGTATACGCACCAATCACGTTCTGTGCGGAGTCGTACAAATCTCTAGATTCAAATTGAAGTTTACAACATCTACCGATAATGCTTACAGCACGATTAACGTGAAAACTACTCATGGTCAGAATTTAAAATCCACACACACTGCATAACGATAATATCCTTGAAAACATCATCCTGTTATCCTATTAAACGGTTCCAGTATCCTCCGCAGGTCCTAGTGATAACCCGGTTAATCAGGGTTCAAGCATGGCACAATGAACTAAAGCTAATAGAAAATTAACGTAGTGTATTGACTCAAAAGATATAGGTTTGTAAAGAAGGGTTATTTTAAAATAATAAGGGTAGTTCAGTATGTATTTAACAACCCCTGGAGCCCTATAAGTGTAAAGAGTGAGCGAGAGAGATATACTAGTAAGTGCGATAATGTACACGAGTTGTTCTCACGTCGATCTCGTCATAAATACAACATAGTTAAATTAGTAAATTACCCTCATTTCATTCGTACGTTACAATGTGTCTCCAGCACCCACACCCCCAGCCCTCCCACCTTAAACAACCCCTCTCATACCACGAGTCAACTTTGCAGCCCAGCAACCCTCTACTCTAAAACTTCCCTTAACAACCCTTAAAAACATACGTTAAACAACTCTACACGGTATATCAAGATGAATCAGTGATGATCAACGTGCGGTACATGTATTTAATATTTACTGGTACTCAGATTGTTCAGACACATCTCTTCAAATTCCCTGTAGTGATATTACGAGTATAACAGAACCATTTTATTTTTTGTAATAACTTTTACCATAATAATCTATTTATAAAGAAATTGAATATCTGTAAATTTCTCTGCACCCTTTGTGGCACCCTGAAGGGTTGCTAGAACCCCCAGCAGATGTAGAAGGCATGTCACAAGGTCGGTGCACATATTTCTCTAACAAGACAGACGACTCGTCGTTAGGATAATATTTCAAACGTCTCACATTTCGAAGTACTCGTACATCATATTTTAAATAAAAGTATTGCCCTCCCTGATTTACCCTTAGTACTCGTAAAAGCGCCCTGAACGTGTGTTAACCATTCTCAGGATTCTACGTATTCCTTTGCTTAAGGGAAGGTACTAGCTGGTATCAATTTAACCCTAACATGTTGAGGGTATACGAGTATGGAGGGCACCTACAAATTACGCTAAAATTACAACTAAACTGTTAGAAATAATTAAATTTTGTTACAAAAATAGCTTGGACGTTTTATGTTTTTTGGGCGTGTGTATGTGTGTGTGTCTGTGTGATGTATATAAAGATTCCAACAGCAAGAATGATGCATCGTTGAAATGAAGACTTTTATTTTAAATTTCATGTTATTGCGTAATAGTCTTAGGCCTAGATCACACTGCGATTTAAACCTCAGCGGTTTTTTCTGCGTGGCTTTGTAACACATGGAATCATATGAACATGCACACACCACAGGTTTTTAATCTGAGCGGATTCTGTGACAGGCTACAGAATTCTTGCGACACATTTCTTTGTATACAGAACACAGCATGTCTTATAGTCTTGATATTTTGTTTAGACGGTCCATTTCTTTGAACATGTATTTTAACAAAACAAGATATGTTAATATAATAGTATAGATAATCAGCTTATCACTTTAACCACAGTGTTTGCTAGGTACGCTGTAGTATACAGTATTAAAACACGCAGGTTTTAATCACAGTGTGATCTAGGCCTTACTGTCTAAGGCCTAGATCACTAGACCTAAAGAAAATCCTACCAACCAGCATGTGTGCATACCATACCTGTTATTTGAAGGTTGCTTTATTATTTTACTGTTTGTATGCGTGTGTTTTTCTTAAACTCGGTTGATCTGTAAGAAGCATGCTCCGTTTTAAGCTTGTTTAATATTTTTCACCACCTTCTGACTACTTTACCCAGTAAACATTTTGGAGCATTTTGGAGTCACTTTGACATCATATTGGAGATGCGTATGATTTTTTTGTCATGAAAGACTTCATTTATAGTTCAGTTTCTCACAATCGTTCATATGAAATGTCTGTTTTATCGGCTACAGATGACGGAACCACTCCACCTGTCGGAATACAAATGGAGATAAAGTTGATGCGAACTATAATTGAAGTGAAATAGTGATAGAAACGTCACAAAATAGGGCACTTCACCAAATGTTTACTGGGTAATTACTTTGTTAGCGTGTGGACACATGCCTACAGCATTGGGTTGACTTAAATTAGCCGTTTCTCATCAAGTTCTATCATATTTCCGGCTTCGGTGCGTTTTCTGCGGTTCCTTTGGTCTATATTTGCGCTGTGCTCCTTTCGAGAGACTCTTGTTTACGATCATAGTTATAAAATTTAATCAAAATCCCCAACGTTATTATCAATATTTGTAAAATAACAAAATTCCATTTACATATTCTAAATTCGTTTGACCGTCACATATCATCCCCTGTGTTTGTCACAGTATCTTCCCTCCTTCTCCATGTACCCTTCCTCATCTTCCCCATTCCGTTAGTTATTTATCTACAGGAATGATTGTGTGATACACATTCATGTTGACATATCAGTCTACCGGAATTCACCGAAATAACCGGAACATTCAAACCGGAACGAGGTGTGGGGGGTGTGGGGGGGTGTGGTGGATAAGGGCAGGAGTTCAAACATTGCTGGCCAGACGCAGACGCTGGGCTGGCTTCTGTTGGCGTTATTACTCACACATACTTCTACGTAACTCGTATGGAAGTAAGTTAAGAAGATTCGAACTCGTAAAACCCTTTTCTCTTTTCCCGTTATCAAACAGATTGGATTGGACAAATATCCTTTGAAATATGCCACAAAGAGTTTGGCAGAGACTCCTTCCCGAGTTCCTACAGAGCGGTTGCGGGGAACGAATCGAAAGTTAAATCAGTTCAGCCGTTCAGTCATTAGACCAGGTACTTTGAAAATTACTGGTGATATAAATAAAGTAATAACCCGTGGTGGGAATATTTAACATAGCTAGAGATCTCATTTGACATGCAATAGAAAGTCGTCAGGTTGTTTGACATCGAAGTAGGATGTTGTCGTGCTACAATCTCGTTCAAAAGTTGTGTTGCATTTGCGTGGTATAAGAGAAAAGATTTGTAGCTCACTCAGCAAAAAGTTTTGGCGAAGTTTCTAATGTATGCACATTAATGCATATTAATTTCATTTATTATATATTCGTTCTATATTATGATTAGTACTAAATTACAAAATTCAAATAAACCCATAAATTTATTTGTATGGTAGCTCGAAAACGGCTACAATGTTTCTGAAAATTTTCTATTTCGTAGAGAAAAAAATTATAAGACTTTTGGCGTCCCCGGATTTTCCCGGAAAAATCGTGGAAAAACAGGAAAAAAAATAATCACTTTTTCCTGTATAACTTTTAATTCGTAAAAGATAGAAAGTGCTGATTCCAAATCTGAAAACCATTTTAAAATATTTCCATTATTTAACCCATGGAACGCTAATAACTCTAAAACCGGAAGTGCAACCAAAAAATAAATCGCAGATTTGAAATCAGCATAAAATTTTACGTTAAGAACCATTTAAAATTTTACAATTGGAGACCATCAATTTTTTATGAAATTTTAAAGGTTCCTTGTAAAATTACAAAGAAAATTTAAAAATTAAAATATTTTATTTATTACTTTTATATATGTTTTTGAACGTATTACAATGTACAATTAACCACGATCTCTTAAATACTGTATCGATTGCGAAATACCACCGAATCCGAATACCAATTCATACTCCACACGCCGCACTCGATTATATTTCATGACCGCAGAGTAGTCCTATCAGTCGGCAATTAAATTGTACACGCACCCGACGCCGACGCCGACGCCCGGTATGGTCCGACGTGCAGCGTCCCTATCCCACCGTCGCGACCCAGATCAGTTTCCATTTTACTGTGACGTCATCGTATAACCTATTTTCGTTATTTCATCTCCTGTTTGACGTATCATGTCCAAAATAAACAAAGGGTAAATCCCCACGTTCAGGTTGAGGCTGGGACCAGTACAGGGACCAGTACAGGGACCATTACAGGGACCGGGACCGGGACCGGGACTTTTGATCGGACATATCTCTGTGTTATATTTCACACGTGGATATTTTGTTTTTCCGGACGGAAAAGCTTCTGACAAATCATTTATAATGAATTCATTAAAATACTATAAAACAAATGTAAATGCAAATAGAAAGTTAAACACACACACACACACATTGTGTGTTTAGAATATTTAATTTGTTTTAATGAATATTAATTGGAGGTGCGTTAAAATGTTGTTTCTAATAATATTGGTATTACATTATTGCAGTAGTTGATAAAAAACTTGTGCGCTTATACTTCATGAACTGTAAATGATAATCCATTGATTGACTAAAGAATAAAGAATGTGGGAAACATTTTAAAAATAGAACACATTACGTAGACATCCGTAGGCACCCTGTAACAGCAGGCTGAGTTCGCAGAATATAGAAATAAAATAAAATAATAAATAAAGCTCTCAAATATAAAATAAAGCCCATCAATCAATCACGAGCAGTAGTAATGTTGGATAACTGTTTTAATAAAATAAAAATAAATATTAAAATAGGCTAAAAATAGCACCAATTTAAACGCTATGAAACTATTCCATTGCCCGTCCATTACCGAACTAAGTCGATCTAAACCGATCATCCTACTCGCAAATAAGTGTACCTTGAATACTAGAGTGAGATCCCAGAGCCGGCAGACATCACTTATTTTCTGATGAACAAAATGTGTACGATTGAGTAGTGTTAGTATGTACAATGATCGTATGCCTACCAGGCGGCTATTTTCCATCAGGTATCAGGTAATCAAGGTTTATGTCTCACTCACTCTCATGCGCACGCATAATGTCCTCTCGATCTTACAGTTGTCTCGCTAACATATATAATAATGGATCATCAGAAAATAAGTAAGTTTAAGTAATTTTTTTGTCACCTTTAAAGCGTCTGTAAGGTAATAAGGTAAGGTATTACAAGACAACTGTTTTAAAACGTTTTATAAGAGGACAGATTGATCCAAGGGGCCAAACATCCCCTAGACCCAATTTTAACGCTATGAGTAGGAGCAAGAGGGCATGAGAGTGAATGAGACATAAACCTTGATTACCTGATACCTGGAAACTGGTCGCCTGGTAGGCATACGATCATTGTACATACTAACACTACTCAATCTTACACATTTTGTTCATCAGAAAATAAGTGATGTTTGCCGGCTCTGGGATCTCACTCTATACGTCCGCATCGTTTTCTAATAGACATGGAAGTAATTCAGAGCAGAGCACTTCCCTGGCACGACACTAGCGCCCTCATAAACCACACGTCAGATTACATAACTACTATTATATAGCATGTGCATATAGAGGTATACTCAAGCTATGTTTAAAAAAAACTAATAACAGCTCAACGGTTGGAAACGTTGCAAAAAGCTTACGTACACAAAAATGTTAAAAGTCTGCTAAATCATAACTTTGTGAATATCTACGATGTGTATACACTAGTAGTTATATACGCCGCCTAGGTTGTACCGTGAGTATAATATAATACGAGTACGTTGGAAATGTTATTTAAATGTAAAATGTTTGCTACGAAATGAAGTCGTTGGCCGAACAAGCCGTGCAAGCCATTAATGGTCTAAGTACGCGCGGCGCTCACTCCTACTTGCATGATTCATTACACCTTTTTATTAAAGCAGTTTTTTTTTAAACGATTATTAAAAATGTTAATTATGAATTATAAATGCAGAATTAGATTTACGCCGTTAAGCGAAATAATAAAATATAAACAGGCGTTATAAAGTGTCTCCTAAAACAAGCAGTGGTGCATCTAGTTTGGGAATTTGTAGCCTATAGATTGCTGTGTCATATACATTCATTACTCTACACCAATGTGAAATACAGAGATGTGAATTTTTCAAATACATATGCTCAAAATGCAAATACAAAATAGTAAATACCTATTTTCTATCTTTTAAGAGTATAGAATTTTATATTTTATTTGAAAACTTTTACAAACCTATTTGGAAAATACAAAATACTTTTTTCATTTACTTCATAGTGTTAATCAGTAAATATTATTTTTTTAATATAAACTTAAAACCCCACCAACATTAGCACTATCTATGATCTAAAAGTATCTGCACAATTGTCCTAATAATTCTAATTTAAAATGATAGATGTGCCTATTATTTTATTATCCTTCCTGATACCCCCACCATAAGACATCTGATTTTCGTTTACCTAAATTTGTTTATCATATTTTCTCGTTCATTATTTGTTTTACTACAAGACAATCACTCCACTTCATTCCTTACTGAAATATATATACATAAATATATATTATTTTACCTACTACCCCCTCATGCGACATCCAACATTTATATATTTTCATTCATAAGTTGACATTATTTAGACATGAGTGTTCTAAATGTGTTGTACTTTTAACGTACAGACTAGTGCAACACAAATAAAACATTAATTTTTGAAAAGTATTTGTGCACATCTCTGCTGATCAAGGTTAAAAGACCACGAAGAAGTTGAATTACCTGACAAACATATATTTAGTAAGTAAGGTTAATGCACGACGCTGTCTGTCTTACTGCCCCTCCGTCTGTATCGCACTCTGCAGATGGAGACAATCTGGGTCGGGTCATACAGACCCATCCGCGACTGCACGAGTTATGGCTCGTTTTACAATCCATGAAGACTTGAGAGTATTGTTAATTTAAAAGTTTGATGTCATAAAGAATTTAATGCCGGAACATTTATATGCACTTAAATCTGTCATAAAGAATTCTCCTCTAAATGAGCGAGGAATAACTGAAAATAATCCTTATGTTAGAGAATTATATTCCACACGACTGAGAAGATGCTTTAAATTCTGTGCATATATGCCCAGACAGAACTCTCTGGAAATTTTTATATTTCATTTAATTAAGAGTTCGGAGAATTTGGGAAATATGTTGTTACAATGACTTTGATGGAAATACAAATATTATAGAAAATTATGTAACCAGTGGAGGCGCTACATGATAATTATTTCTTGCTTTTACTGACTCGACTCTGCACTAGACCTGGGCATGTTCGCATTGTCATGAAAGCAAGCTTCTATAGTTCAAATTACGATACTTCGGCGGCGACTTATACTTAATATATGTTATAAGAGCGGTATGAATCTATAACACGATAATGAATGTTATCTTATTCGTTTCTATATACATTATAAAAAAATAAGTGAGTCAGTGTTTTTTAGTTATATCGGCAGTTTATATCCCACAATTTCTTTTAAGTATGAGTTGAAATAGATAAAAGCACATACATCTGTTCGATTTCTTCTCTTTCTTATCATCGTCCACGTAAAGTCTTCTGCCCATGACGTGTACATATCCTAGCTAGATGGGAATAAGTACGACTCGGTACAGAGTGTACGACGATCTGAGTTAGAGGATAGGAGAGGGGGGAACACATGAAGAAACAAACAATCCGTCACAGTTTTTCCTGTAATTTTAATTCAGAGATAAGTTGGTTTGATTTTTGTAAGAAACAAATAATCATCAATTCTCGATAACTACTATTTGTATTTTATAAAACACACACACACACAGATTATTTGTATCTGTCTGCGTTTTCAACAATTGATTATATTCTTTAATATAAAAAGTTTACTTTTAATTCAAATCAATTTGGCAAATTGAAAAACAAAAAAAGTACAATAGCTTGAAGTAATTTTAAGCTGTTATTTTATTTTAATACTCGTACATTAGTTAACTTCATTAACTTTAACCCTTAAAGAGTTTTATAGAAATACATTTTGTTTAACGAATAAAAACAAAAAATTAAATTACTTTATCGCCATTGTTGATCGTACTAAGATAGTAGATTTATGAATACAAAGTAAACAAACTTGACTAGGGTGGACTAGGGATCTTCAGTTAAATGAAAAAAATGTAATTAAACAATTAAAAGAAAGTTTGAAGTCTGAAATAAAAACTTATTAGGTTTATTTAGAGCGTGCAGTGTTATTAAGGACGTTGCTGTGGTATCCCAGTAAACATTTTGGAGTCACTTTGACATCATATTGAAGATGCGTATGATTTTTTTGTCATAAAAGAGTTCATTTATAGTTCAGTTTCTCATATTTTTTCATATAAAATGTCTACTTTATCGGCTACAGATGGCGAAATTACTCCACCTGTCGGAATACAAATGAAGATAAAGTTGATGCGAACTATAATTGAAGTGAAATAGTGATAGAGACATCACTAAATAGGGCACTTCACCAAATTGTTTACTGGGATGATACAAAAGCAAAAACTTTTGTCGAAGTCTGTACAAGCGGTGGCGATATACATACATACCATGTGTATGTTTTAATTAGTTTTATTAGAGAGTATATCAAACGTATTTGCATCTCATTCACTCTCATTGCTTCACATGTGAGAGATTCAAACTCTCATTAAATTTCTGCTTGCACTCAATCTACCTTCAAATTTTTAGGATAATTAGATAGGGGTATCCTTTATGATTGTACAACAGTTATAATATTTTACCGATCAGGCTTATAGTACGACAACTACCTTAAAAAACCGTTTTGCCATTCACACTCTTTAGCATTTAATAGGCGAACATTATTTTTATGAAACGAGATTCCCACGCCCTCTATTGCTGTATAAATAAATAAATATACAGCAATAAATTAAAGAAGTACGTATTATACAAAAATAAATGTAGTAATTTAGAAAATTTCGAAAAGGACATAAGATTGCTTAACACATAAAGCAAAACGCAAAACACAAAACGCAAAACGCAACCATGTACACAATACTGGCACGAGTGTAGTATAATGTTTGAGTCAAGGCACGCTATCGTTCGTGATTTCTAATCACTGTTCAACCAATCAGAATCGGGTCTCTAGTGGTTCCCCCGACCCCACACCTCCACCCACATACCTCCACCTCATCGCACCGCACTGGGGTTCATATTCCAGGCATTTACAAGGGTATCCAACCCCTTAAAATCGTTACAGCATGAATAGAAACAAAACAAAAAATTAGGGGTATACTCGTATATGTGAGAAAATTACTTCAAAATACATATGTTTCATCATCCCTCTCTCCACACCTCCCTACCCCATTCTACGGCACCACCCAGCCCCACAATGTGTTCACAATGGGTCTGTAATTAATTAATGTAATTGGATAAATTAGAAATTAATAATTTTGTTACTTTAGAGGTTGTTGTAGATGCTAAACCGTGTGCGTTAAAGGCCCCCCACAAACGCTGAGAAATGTTCTTCAAACACGGGGAATGTGCAAGTAAGAAAAAGCAGGTTTACCATCATCAGTTTCTAGTTCTTCTAAACCGTGTGCTTTAAAGGTCCCCCACAAACGCTGAGAAATGTTCTTCAAACACGGGGAATGTGCAAGTAAGAAAAAGCAGGTTTACCATCATCAGTTTCTAGTTCTTCTAAATTGTGGTGCATTTAACTGCAGCTGCTTCAAAGGAGAATAAACCACTGCAGGTGCATTTACCAGGATTAGGCGGTTCGCACAAGTTTCAAACTTTACCGAAAGTTTGCCTTTGAGAGCTAAGCTGGAATTTCAATATATTTAACTTTTGACTTAAAGAAACAATTTTGTGGGAATTTCTAAACCATGGTTCTAATTTGAAAAGTTAAAAATGATACAAATAATTGAAGTACAGTAGACCTACCGTGTCTATCGTGATTTTTCGCATACTCTCGATTTCTTTTACAGCGAACGAATGAGATATCTAATAAATATCTAAGTTATGAGATATTTGATTTGATCAAAAGCAACAGTTTTAATACAGCTATACTATAAATGGCTCTATCATTAGTCTAACAGCGTGTAAAGAGCTCTATAGGGGATGGATATTAACATAATTTCAATATTTACTCTAAAAATTTACTTCCCTTCAATATAAACATCGCGACTTATTTTATTTACATTTGTTGGAGGTGGGGGTTGTTGGGAGAGCATAAGTAAAGCGATTTGTAATGGTTAAACCATAAGTATAGTGCTTAGAAGTGAGATAGGGGATGAAAAGATAAATATATAAATAATAACCTATAACTACTCCAACCCCTACTTCTTACTTCCGAACTCTGAGCAGGAAAACTTCTTCTGATTCCATGACGTCACGGTTTCATACTAATGAACCCTCACGATCATCCCCATACACAAACATACTAGAGTTCATTAGGGAGTTACTGCTACTCGACAGGGGTACATTTATCATCGTTTTCACCTACTGGTCCTCCCCAACTCCGCGTACCCGTTGGGGCAGTAACCTGTCAATAGTTTTACTCCACATCATAATTTACAATTATCGTAACATCTTATGTGAAGGTCGAATGTTCGGTTTCGGGTAACGTCGGCTCCCGTCGTGTCTTTCCAATACGATCCAATAAGATATACGTCATTCTGTAGAGTGGTTCAAGATTTTTAATCTTCTATTTTTATTTGACGCAAGTAATCACGCTTCCAATCGTAAAAAGTGTACTAGTCTTTTTAAATTGTAATAACTTGCTTGATCCTAATGTGAGAGCGATCTGTTTCTTTCTATGCACACCAGTATTTTTCTATATGAGTATTTTACTTTTATTTGACGTTTTTGTTTATTAAATTTGCAAATTTTATCCTGGTTAAATAATTACTAGAACTTGGGAAGTACAGCACTATCAGTATCGCATCCTCCAGGCTCCAGCAGCATCAAAGAATTTCGTTGCTAATCACAATTACAATCTACTAAACCCACACAATAGACGCTGGTGCAAATAGAAAATTACATAGTTAATTCCACCCTCGGGAGTTCAGGATAACAGGTTCTAGATCACATGATCAAAAAAAAAAAAACGAAAAGAAAAGAACGTCTCAACAAATACGAGTACAAACAAAACAATAAAGGGTGTGAGTAAGGTGTAAGGGGTGGTGATTGAATTGTAATCTTCCCTTGTATTGTGTTTAACCTTATATACTTTCAAAGCATTAGAAATGTGAATATAACATACATGAAATTCATCCCCTAATGTTTGTATGTTTTCGAGCGTTCACCCTTGGGTAAAAATCACTAGAGTGACAATAGGGGCTTAGTTGCTAGAATTTAACGATAATCATACTACAGTAGCAAACACAACGAACTGGTTAAAGTACACCCTGACACCCAGTGGCACCTCCTCCTCCTCCTACACTCACACCAAGGGGGAGACAGGAAACGGAATGGGTTATTCGATTTCCGGTTAATGGGGTGAGAATTGCTGTTTTCTTTGACAAAGGTTCTGTAACGTAAAGTATTGCTTCGTCCGAATTATCGGCGTTATGTTGATGGCGGCAGCGGAGGGGGGAGGGGGAGGTGCTGTTGTCACTTTATTTACTGTTATTCATTTTCAGTTACAATTTCAAGGCGCACACTGTACCTAGAGAATCTTGTCTTCAGTGCGCACCTGGCTTTAAATTTTACAAACTTTCTTTTTCTAGAACTGTAGAATAAAATGCAATAATTTATTATTTTCACTTGTGACCTGGTGTTAATTAAACACAAGTCATTAATAAAAAACCTATGTCCGATTCATCAGCGCATAACTGCTAAATATAAATTAATTAAAACAAAATTACATTAATTAGTAGACAACAATAACCTAATCACCAACATTCACAAAACATTTTCTCAAATAATTATTCATTTTGTTTCATTACTTACAATTCTCGCGAGTTATATTTCTATTTTGATTTTAATAGGTAATCAACTTTCATTATTTTTTTTTTCATTCTTTTTTAATTAAGATTTATTACATTGCAAAACTTTCATTTCAATATTGTAATAATAAAAAATAAAAGGAAAAATAAAAAAATACAAACTCCCGCATTATAAACATTCGTTAACGTTAATTAAGATGAATGATGATGTTACATAATTTATTATTAACTGTTAATTGAGTTACGTAAATTAAAATTAATTTAAAAAATGTTCTCCTTTTTTTATCAATGTCATTGGGTGTAAAGGATTAAGTTCTCAGACAGGATAATACGTGTTTATCAATAAGAGTCTTACTGACACACGTACTAGCATATGACATAAGAAAAATAATCTCTTACAGGGGTAGAAAACCTATTAACTACTTAACTACTAGTAGCATCCATTCATTTTGTGTCAACTTTGTTATTTTGCAAAAAGTTATAATTATATTCCTTTCTATCAAATTTTCATTATACCATAAATAGCTATAAGACTGTGACGTCATAAGCAACCCTTAGTCAGGGGTGTTTGTCGTTAATTATAATTCGTTAATGTTATCTAACGGTGTCGTTTCCAAAAATACCATAATGTAATTTTCTTCGCACCCCTAAAGCAAAATATAAAATATAATTTATAACACATAAAATAAATGAGAAATACACGTGTCATTTTCATTAGATTTTTCAATTTCCCATAGAAATATTAAATTACATCCCCTAAATAATAATAAGGGTGAGTAAACATGAAACTACCCTTGTGAAAAGATAATGTATCAAAAAGGAAAGAAAAAAGTGTAAAGTCCACAATAGTTCAAGAAGGTTGACAAAAAAACATAATATCACCCCTCACACCCCCATACTTGTACCTCCTTCAAGTCTTCAAGACACCCTTCTATCAGTACCCAAGCTCCTTTAACCGCTCCCCTCTCCCCGTCACTTGCTCTTATTCACCACTCTTTTCCGATTCTGTTTTAACAATGAAATAAGTCACATAAAGTAAAGGGCTGAAAAACCACGAATCAAAAATCAAACCCATAACTTTAGGGGATGGAAAATATAAACCCAACTTCCTGTAGGTTTAAGAGCAAAAAAAATAGGGGCTACAAAAAGACAAAAGGTCAAAAAGGGTATGAAAGTGAAATAATAGAATTTGAATTGTTTATATATGTAAAAAACATGACACTCTCTGGCTGTACAGAACAAAAGGTAAGGGGTGAAGGGGTGTTGCTAATGCCCTCATTGTCGAAAGTGCACGACCCTTTGCTCATTGTTGGCGTTGGTCACGTGACGCGTGGTCTTTGAAAGCCACTGCGGTAATTGACTCAAACTTTTGTTCGAATGTTTCAATTATTTAACGGTAAGGCTACGGTAAGTAATTAGTAAGTAAATTTAACATAACACACAACATACTGCACAATTAAATTAAATCAAATTTCAAAAAGAAAAAATTACTTGGCATTCGTGTGCTGTTGGTAAATGTTATGCAGGAATTAATTAAAACCACATAAACAATGGGGCGGATATAAACATACAAATATTAAACAAAGGGCAATGAACTGAAAATAAACCGAAATATGAATTTGATGGCCAACTACCTACCGTACACAACCCACGGATGTTAAATAATTAATACAGTACACAACATTGAACGCACGTCGAATTGTCATGAACAAGGAGTGATGAAAACTGTAAGGCAAACGAACACGTCACGTTGAGTAACATGCAAAAAACAAGTGCAAGTCAGCAAAGGATTGGCGTTGAATTCATGAGCTCTCCAAACGGTAGAGCGGTACTTTAGAATTTAGATGACGATAATCGCTACAGAATGCGCGCGCAACACCTAGCTTTACTTGACTTTAAGTGCGACATTTAAATGCTTATTTTAATTCAAAAGTTTTAACAGATGTTTATACTCCTGATAAATTCAATTTATGCATACAGCGCAGCATTTTATACAAGTGTTAGTTCTAAAACCGTTTACAGAATTCTTAACGTACACACATACATATAAGTCGTACATTCATTCAACAATCAAATGCAAAATATAAATCGAATAGCCATTTCTGTTATCAGAAGCTCATGATTCGTACGAGCTCAGAAAAATACTATTTGCTTTCTCTATGAAAGTAAAACACAAATACTATGAACTGACGTTTGAAGAAAATACAGAAAACTAAAATAGAAAATATATTTTCATTAAAGGTGAAGTGTAACCATATGCTATTCTATAAACCTGCCGATAAAGTAGGTCACATTATTACCTTCAGAAAATATCTCTCAGTCTGTCGGTCCGTAATAATATGGTGGCAGATATTCGCTGCTGCACAATATCGCTAACAGTATACGGTACGTCTGAGGAGTAAAGTAAATAAAATAAAACAATTGATTCTTGATATCTAATACCTCTTGTGTGCTTACTGGGTGTGAGAGAGGTTTAGATGCGAGAGTGGCAATCTGCTTACCGTGCGAGGTACGAATTAAGCTTCTGTGCTAAATGCAGGGCCGCTACAAGGGCAAGTGCGTCGGATTGTAACTAACAAATGACAGTCAAAATACAACTTGTATGTACGGGAATTTCATAACGCGGGGTACACAGATGTATCGCTGTATAAATACTTTTAAGTTTGAAGGCTATACACTTGTTGATTTCATAATAATTGAAATTTCTGTTTTGCAAAATTTATAACATCTTATCGTAAAAATTTATGCTGATTTCAAATCTGCAAATTATTTTTTGGTGCCACTTCCGGTTTTCGAGATATTAGCATTTGAAGTGTTAAATAATGGAAATATTTTAAAATGGTTTTCAGATTTGAAATCAGCGGGAAAAAGTACGTTCAAAAACTATTGTAATAGGTATCAAAATATCACTACTTTGTAACTAGTAACGCCATCTGTAATCTGTTGTGTAAAAACTTTTTCTTATGTCAAATATAGTCTGTTGCGAACTGCTAACGTGTCTTTATAGGTTATGGGCAAATTTACCGGTTTATCAGTTTTTTTTATAGTATAAAATAGATAAATTGTTACGTTTTTTTTTCGCGGAAACATGACTACGAACTATATTGCGAGTGTGCCAAAGCTAAAAGGCAGAGAGAATTACGATGAGTGGTGTTTCGCGGCCGAAAACTTGTTGGTACTAGAAGGGATGGAAAAGTACATCAAACCTAGTGCAGACTTCGAAGTTAAGCCAGTGGACGACTCCAAAACGAAGGCAAAGCTAATTTTAACCATCGATCCAGCATTGTACGTGCATATAAGGAATACCAGGAGCTCGGCAGAATTATGGACAAAATTGAAAGCCATGTTCGATGACTCCGGTTTCTCAAGAAAAATAACCTTACTTCGACATTTGATTTCGATAAGACTTGAAAACTGTGATTCGATGACTACCTATGTCACACAAATGATCGAAACGGCTCAAAAGTTAAATGGCACTGGATTTACAATAACAGATGAATGGGTCGGATCATTATTATTAGCAGGTTTGACTGATCGCTATTCTCCAATGATAATGGCAATAGAACATTCTGGCATTTCGATAAGTGCGGATACTATAAAGTCGAAGTTACTCGACATGGAAGTAACCAGTGATTTTGAAGGTGCAGCTGGCGGTACGGCGGCATTTGCAGCGAGAAATAAATATAATTCTGGCAGCAGCGGTAAACCAAAGAAATATGGCGGCAACCCAATGTCGAACAAAAAGACCGCGGCAGATACATCAGCAAAAACAATCACTTGTTTCAAATGTAAAGAGGATGGACATTATCGAAATCAGTGCCCAATGTTGAAGAAAAACACAAATAAATGCGTGTTTAACGTTGTTTTCCTAAACGGAAAGTATAACAAAAACGAATGGTACATTGACTCCGGCGCAAGTGCACACATAACAGCAAATAAAGATTGGGTAAAGAACATGAACACAACTCCATGTATACCAGAAATTGTTGTAGCAAATGAATCAAAAGTGCCAGTTGTTTGTTCCGGAGAAGTTGACATTATTTCTAAACTTGGATGCAATATAATAGTGAAAGATGTGTTGTGTGTGCCTAGCCTGACAACCAACCTATTGTCGGTTAGTGAGCTCATTCAGAATGGCAATCATGTGATATTTACAAAGAAAAACTGTTATATTAGAGACAAGAACAATGTTTTGGTGGCGACAGCTGATTTATCTGATGGTGTTTATAAGTTGAGATTACAATCACAAAGTTGTATGTTGGCTACTACAGCTAGTGCAAAGTTATGGCACAGAAGACTGGCACATATAAACAGCCAAGACATGCACAGAATGAGAAATGGTATTGTTGATGGTTTGTCTTATGATAACTCACTTGACATAACCAAATCACAATGTACTACTTGTTGTGAGGGAAAACAAATGAGATTACCATTTTCTCATGTGGGTGAGCGGAGTACAGAAACTTTACACAGAATCCACACAGATATTTGCGGCCCAATGGAAACAAGTTCTTTGAGTGGTGCTCGCTATTTCCTGTTATTTGTTGATGATTATAGTCGCATGACTTTTATTTATTTTCTGAAGCAAAAGAATGAAGCTTTGAACAGATTTAAAGAGTTCAAATCATTGGTTGAGAATCAACAGAGTAAGAAAATAAAGGTGATCAGGTCAGACAATGGACTAGAATTTTGTAACAAGGAATTTGAAGGCTATTTGAAGCAAGCTGGAATTATACACCAGAAAACAAATTGTTATACACCTGAGCAAAATGGACTTTGTGAAAGGAGTAATCGTACAGTTGTTGAGAAAGCCAAATGTTTACTATATGATGCAAATTTAGATAAGAAATTTTGGGCGGAAGCAGCCAATACTGCTGTGTACTTGAAAAATAGATCGATTGCATCAGGATTGGATAAAACACCTTATGAGTTATGGTATGGATCAAAACCAGACTTAAGTCACCTACGTTTGTTTGGAAGCAAAATTATGGTGCATGTACCCAAACAGAAACGTTTGAAATGGGACAAGAAAGCTACACAACATATTCTAGTTGGATATGGTGATGGTGTTAAAGGTTATCGTGTGTACAATCCTTCTAAGAACACTGTAATGATCAGTAGAGATATAATAGTGATAGAAGATGTAACACCTATCAAGGAAGTCAGTGAAGAGTCAGCTATTTGGATATCCAATGAAGAAAATCCTACCGACAATTTAGTGGAGGAAAGTAAAGATAAAGTGGGGGAGAGCAGAGATTCAGTGGGGGATCTGTCTAATAATGTTTCAGAAACAGATTTTTTAGATTGCTCTTCAGGTTCCTCATTACATACTGATGACAATGAAACACTGACTGAAATAAACACTGAAGATGTTCCAGAACAAGCAGTATCAATACCTGAGCAAGTGCCAGATGTGCCAAGTAAGCGTCAGAGAAAGAAGCCTGAGCGCTATGGTATTAGCAACATATGTGTTTCCAGTACTGTTCCAGCATCGGAGGAGATTGTATTCTCAGAGGCTCTTGAAGGGCCTGATCGGGAGCAGTGGAAGCAGGCAATGGCTGATGAATTACAGTCATTTGAGGACAGTGATGCGTGGCAGCTTGTGGACCATCCAGGTGATGTGACAATAGTGAAGTGTAGGTGGGTGCTAAATAAAAAGTATGATTTTGAAAACAATGTAAGGTATAGGGCTCGATTAGTGGCAAAAGGTTTCTCGCAGAAACCAGGTGTTGATTATACAGATACTTTTTCACCGGTAGTGCGGCATTCTACTCTAAGATTGTTGTTTGCACTTAGTGTTCAAATGAAAATGAGTATAACACATCTAGATGTAACCACTGCTTTCCTTAATGGTTTTTTGAAAGAAAATATTTATATGTCATTACCTGAAGGTTTTGTAAACAAAAGTGGGGGAAAGGTCTTAAAATTAAATAAAGCCATTTATGGGCTAAAACAGTCTTCCCTGGCATGGTATGAAAGAGTTAAAGAAGTTTTGAGTAGATTAGATTTCAAAAATAGTCAATATGAACCATGTTTGTTTACAAAAATAACTGGTAAAATTAAAGTGATAGTGGCCCTGTATGTGGATGATTTTTTGATTTTTTCAAACAATGATTTTGAAACAAATAAATTAAAAAGTGTATTAGGTTCAGAATTTAAGTTAAAAGACTTGGGACCTGTAAGACAATATTTAGGCATGAGAATAAATTTAGATAAAAATAAAAATGTTATTACTGTAGATCAACAACAATATATTGAACAGTTAGTTTCTAAATTTCAAATGTCTGATTGTAAGACACAAAGTACTCCGATTGAGCCTAAATTGAATTTAGATAAGTCATCTGATAAATGTTTACCTGATGTTCCTTATCAAAAACTTATTGGAAGTCTGATGTATCTGGCAGTATTAACAAGACCAGATATTGCTTACTGTGTTAGCTATCTCAGTCAATTTAATAGTTGTTATAGTCACATACATTGGAATTATTGTAAACGTGTATTAAGATATTTACTGCATACTAAAAGTTATTGTTTAAAATATACCAATAATAACAATAGTAATTTACAAGGTTTTGTAGACAGTGATTGGGCAAGTGATGCTCTAGATAGAAAATCCTATACTGGATTTTGCTTTATGTTGTCAGGGTCTGCCATTTCCTGGCAAAGTAGGAAGCAGAAAACGGTTTCATTATCCAGTACTGAGGCGGAATACACTGCTCTTTCTGAAGCTTCAAGAGAAGCTATTTATCTAAGAAATTTAATGCATGAAATTACTGATGTATTTAATGTAATTGATTTGTATTGTGATAACCAAAGTGCATTGAAGTTAGCTTCGAGTAGTCAGAGTCATAATAGATCCAAGCATATAGATGTGCGTTGTCATTTTATTAGAGATGTTGTAAAGAACAACTTTGTAAAAGTTAAGTACATTCCTACTGAAGAAATGCCTGCAGATATTTTAACAAAAGGTCTTTGTCATCTGAAACATTATAAGTTTATGAATTTACTTGGCATTGTTTCTGTGTAATCATGTGTACTTAGATTATTCTGATAAGTGGGGGTATTGTAATAGGTATCAAAATATCACTACTTTGTAACTAGTAACGCCATCTGTAATCTGTTGTGTAAAAACTTTTTCTTATGTCAAATATAGTCTGTTGCGAACTGCTAACGTGTCTTTATAAAAACATATTTTAATTTTGAAAAAAAATATTTTTATTTTTAATATTGGATTAACTGGCCCTACCTTTGACCCAATGACTTAAAAGCAGCTTGAATTAAAAATATTAGCTTATTAAGATTATCTTGGTTTCTTTAAAAGCAAAACTTTGAGAAACCCTGTATATTTAATAGTGTTCCAGCTAGGAAGAGAAAAGAAGCTGTGGACGACAAATTCAGTGGATTTTATCTTTGGCAGAGTCAGCAGTTAGTAATTCTGTAGAAGTGTTTTTAGAGAGTGAAAATAATTCACTAAACACTCGCAGTTAAAATGTAAAACAATATGTCATTAAACCATTGTTAAAAAGATGGTGAAGACCGTAGAAGAAGAATAAGAAATCCTGTATATCATTAGAACCCTTCCCTAAACACTAATTGCTGGATCTGTTAATTGGTGAAGTATTGATTACAGTGAACGAAACGTGGAAACAATTAAAATACCCCTGCAAAAAGTTATCCTGCAATTTGTTATACACCAATTTATATATATTTATTATCTGTGCTTAAGTGGGACAGGAACAATGCGAAATGTGAAATATTTGGATCCAGTTCATTTTAGATCATAATAAATCGATTGCGATTTATTTGGCAGTTTCAGGAAATTTAATAAATCGATTAACAGGATAACTGTAGAGCACCATGCTATGTTTTATTATTTTATAGCGCAAAGAAAAATTGATGAAAATTATGTGAAAATGTACTCCAGGCTGTAGGAGGTTTAATGTAGCGAAAGTAATGGAAGAAAACAATTATTGTAAGAAGAGCAATATTACAATAAATAATAATTAATTGCCATTTATGTATTGCCTGCTAGAACTGATCGAGTATGTGACTCAGTGCCGGCTTGAGAGTCCCAGGGGTACATGGATCACC
Organism: Panorpa germanica; assembly: GCA_963678705.1. Lineage (NCBI taxonomy): Eukaryota > Metazoa > Arthropoda > Insecta > Mecoptera > Panorpidae > Panorpa > Panorpa germanica. The sequence goes on along the minus strand of OY783207.1, from coordinate 24,622,911 downwards.
CACTGTAAATTAATCTTACAGTAGGTTATTGTAAAGAAGAGAGAAGCAATACGGCGATCTTTGAAATAGAGTGGAAGCGGTGCTAAATTCTCATCTCGCATCTACAATACATTTCAACCGGCCCTGAATATGTGTGCTCACTATATTATGCATTAAACGACATTACTTAAAGAAATCTGCATTAAAAAAATGTAGTATATTCTTGTAGAACGTTCCGATATGAAGCTCTTTCTTGTTTTTATGCCCAGCTATACTCGTAAGTATCATAATAAATATTATTATCCAAAGTGCATAAAACTTCGATGTTCATAAAAATAAAAAATGCAGATTTTGAAATGGAAAAGTTTGAGTTACGTTTTATGAAGTTTTTCATGTAAAAGTCTCTATGGAAAATGTTGGAAAATTATATCATTCACCATGAATAATAAATATTGTGTATTCCTGTAAATAAAGTGGAATCTACTCTTGTTTGTTTATGCGAGTATGTGTCTAAAGAAGCCGACTCAAAAATCTGCTGCGTACTTTGTAAAACCATGCTCTGACTTATGTTTCAATGGGTTTGTGTCTTATAGAAGTGTACTATTGATAAAGTGAGTTATTAGAACCTCAAATGTTCAATTATTTTTTAATAACTCCTTATATGTTAGGAGATATTAACAATTAAAAAAGTCATTTTGTCTCTTTAATTATTAAAGGGATTCAACGTTGTACACATTCCAAGTGCATGTGACATCACAATCCTTGTGGAAAGTTACCAACCTTACAGCTCATAAATCTCTGCTATATGTATTTATATATCAAAATATCAAATATTATTTACAGCTATTTTAAGGAACAATACAATTTCAATATTATGTCTGCTGTAATAGGGTTAAGTAAAATAAAAACTTATTATTCTTTGACTTGACTTGATTATTTTACTACCAACAGCTACAAAACATTACCACAGCACTGACCTACTCAACAAATAACTGACGTTAAAATGCATTTCACGTCGTACAAATATGGCCGACCATTTCTAGTGCTAAAACTACAATTCAAATATTTAATTGCTATATCTCCGTCAACAATTAGATATTTAATAAAATAGACACGGCAATACACATCTATTAACATCAATTTCAATCAACAATTGACCACTAAAAAATGAGGACACAAGCCCGTTGTCTTTGCTCTGCTGGTACACTACAGAAGTTTAAGTGATTGTTAGCCTCTGCAATTTATGATGTCTTGAGTCATGTTTTAAACGCAGGAGGTTATTTACAATACCATTACTCTCATATTGATTCACACCAATGCTTTATAATAAAATTCTCAACACAACATCTCCTTAACATTGTATAAGTTCCTGGCAAGCGTAACCTATTGACCTCTGCTCCATTATTCATAGAACTTGGTTCGTATACTCGTATTTGGTTGGCATAACATTTAAACTTTTAACTTTACTTCACACTCGTGTACAAGAAGATCATCCAAACTAAACCATTTCTTGTTTGTTTATTTTTTCTGTATAGTAACTTTATTTTGTAATACACAAGTTCCATCCCGTTCCTGTTATCAGCCTGGTTCCGGATCCGGATGGTTCCTTATGTGGCACCTCCTATTGTTTCGAAGATCATCGCTTTATTCATATCGCGGGATTTAGGCATAAGAGGGCGTCTTGTTTTGTAGACCGTACATTATTCCATCGTGTTGACAGGAAAGATATATACCTACTATTCAAATATTTGCTGTGATCTTCTTCTTCCTCTTCTTCCTACAGGGTTGACCAACCCTTTAAAACATTGGAAACATTTCATTCATTTCTTGAGCTCATAATTTCAGTGGGGTTACGAACATTGTAGATTATTCGAACACAGAAAGAGGACAGAGTCGAATATTCTGGTCAGTAACACTAAATTAATTAAATGTATTCCCGACCAACAATTGGTTTTCTACCACTGCCACAGCTTATTTATATACAACTTTAGTTTGCTGTGGCATGGAATGGTGATGGTGAGGACTTAACAGGAAGAACGGGAAGGGGTTGTATGCTAGAGGTGAAGGGTGAATGATTCCCATTCTTTCAACCATTTCTCGTTTCACTTTGCCCATTTCCTATTATTATTTTGTTATATATTTTACATCTTGCGTTATATTTCTGATTATACTCTTGACATTTTATATACAATACAAACTTTAAAATGGGTACACTGTTATTACTGCTAGATAATATATAAATATTTATTTATAAAATGCGAATTATGTTATTTTAACTAATGTGTACTTCATGATTTTATAATTTTTAAATTCCGCTCTCCACTTCGTTTTTCTATAAATATATTCAGAAATCAATACTTATCAATTATTATATAATACAATACATACCCGTGCTCCTGTGATATCCTAACGGCTTCCTAATCAATAAATCGCTATCGAAACACTATAATTACGCATTGATGTACTTATTACTCAAGTGTTCAATTAAGTTGAATTAAAAACAACAACTTTAGTTACAACATATTTGTTACTGTCTAAATAATGCTCATGCCATACAACAACACAGCGTCTGATAGCATTGAGGTATTGATTCAAGACTGTCGTGTTTCCAGTTGAATTTATTACAAAAGATGTAGCTGGCAACACACTACAGCAACAGTGTTGCCATCGGTACACGTTTTCACATTGCACTGTAGATATGTATCTTCGTACATTTCAATTTCAACCCTTTTTATTTGAGAATACTCCCAGCCCTGAGTAGGATTCCTCACCACCTTTAAACCTACCGTTGTACCATCATTTCTCATCATTTCGCTACAAGGATGCCATCTGCCCTGGACCTAACAAAGGCGTGCGGCAGCAAACTTATTATTTTTTATACAACATATATTGAAAGCTAAATGGGCTTGTGTCCTCATTTTTTAATGGTCGATTTTTCAATTGTTGATTGAAATTGATGTTAGTAAATGTGTATTGGCGTGTCTATTTTATTAAATATCTAAATATTGACGGAGATATAGTAATTAAAATTTCAATTGTAGTTTTAGCGCTGGAAGTGGTCAGCCATATCTGTATGACGTGAAATACATTTTAACGTCAGTTATTTGTTGAGTAGGTCAGTGATGTGGTAATGTTTTGTAGCTGTTGGTAGTCGAAGAATAATAAGTTTTTATTTTATTTAACCCTGTTACGGCAGACATAATATTGGAATTTTATTGTTCCTTGAAATAGCTGTAAATAATATTTGATATATAAATACATATAGCAGAGATTTATGAGCTGTAAGGTTGGTAACCTGTAAACTTGTCAGAGTTCTATTGTGAATATGCTATCTCTTTTACGCTCTGTTGTATAAAAGAGATAGCAACTAGCGGTTGTAATGTTACATACATTTGGAATGTTGTACAACGTTGAATCCTTTTAATAATTAAAGGGAAAAAATGACTTTTTTAATTGTTAATATCTCCTGAAATATAAGAAGTTATTTAAAAAAAAATAATTTTATCAATATATAGTACAGTTTTATAGAAATTAAGATATAGGACACAAGCCCATTATTACTCGAAATTTTTGTGTAAATGTTCATTTGAAATTAGGTTCGTAGCTTAGAAATTAATCAGAAATGATTTTGTAAATGATTTTGTAAATGTAAACAACGAATACAGGAAACATTTGAAATGGTCTTGTAGTAACAGCATTAATTGAGAAAACGTCAGGAAATAATACTACTGAGAAAAAAACTGTGCTGTTGGTGGGGATATAGACAACAGAGAAGTGGTGGGTGTGATGGGGTGGGGGTGTTGTGAAGTATAGCCGTTTTATTGCAGGTCATGAATAATGGTACCGATTATTTTTGTACGACACTGCTCGAACTGTGCGAACTGCGAACTGCGAACGGCGAACGGGGGATGTCGAGTGGGACGCATCATTTTCAGTCCTTAACACACAGAAAGGGGTTGAAAATAGAATAACACGAAAGACCAACGTAGTATAGTTGTAAGAGGGTGCAGAGGGTACAGAGTTCGTTTTAAGGGTGAAACGAGACGAGTACACGAGAACACAACCCTCTAAGAAAGTCAGTAACCACCTTTAATTATTGTCTTAATATTTATCCAGCCATATGTTAATTTTAATTAAAACATAACATAAATTATTTACAGAAATTTGACTTTGACATAATTTATGATATAACCTCTTATATATAGGGGTTAAATTTAGGGGTTTAGAATAAGATAAACAGAAAAAATAATTAATATAAAGCTACACTTGAAGATGTAGATCTTAACTGTCAACAATTTGGAGTAAGGGATGCTCACAGCACATCCCTTGCCGGAGGTAGAGCAGGCCTATGCCCATGCCCATGCCCATTAAAAAAGATGATTTATTTTTATTTTAGAATTAATGATATCAAAATTAAGTCAAAAAAATATAAATACAATTGTAGGGTTGGAAGCTACAGCGCAGGGTCAAGCCAGGTGGACCTCTCTGTTTACTTTATATTCTATAATTAGAAATGTAAATTATATTTATGTAATTCAACAAAGTATAAAGGAAAAACACAAAAAGATATTTCAACAAAATTTTATGAATATGTTTTTTTTTTATATTTATTTACTTATTTGCCTTGACTTTCTTTCGTCATAGCCACCATCAAACAATTTTTATAATTAATAATATACAATATAATTTATACTAATTTCGCTATTTTTTTCTTCCTCTTTCTATATTTTCAAATATAGAAAATTTATTTGAATCCGTCATGAATTTATTCCTGTCGTCATTTTTATTTTCACTAAAATTTTGGGATACCAATAATTCAGGGTTGTATTGAATTTTTGGTACTTTTATGGACCTCTGAGAATTATTTTTATGAATATGAATCAACAACATTTGTCAATTAGAATTTTTGAACTCGAAAACTTTCCAAAAACTCATGAATCACAAATTTCACACGTTCATTTCAATGGCTATGGTGGTATTTTACTCAAAAGACACTTTAAGAACGTTGTCGTGCTAAAATTTATTCGAAAATTGTGAAGTGAAAAGATTTATAAGTAAGTAAGCAAAAACTTTTGTTGATGTCTGTACCAGCAGAGTTGCTGCAGACAATTATTGAACTTATTTTTAAAACTAAGTGAATATGCGAGCGTTAAATGAAATTTTATCAAGATAAATAAAAATATATTTAAAACAACTGCACACAAAACATTAGCATAAAGATAATTACAAGCACAATGATGACGTTGTTCCAAAACAAATGAGATAACAAATAATACACCCTTATGGCGACACCCTCCTCCCCTCGTCAAGGGATGATGCATGAACATTGCACAATGCCCATCAGATGCACTTTATATGCAGGTGTGTCAAACGTACGGTCTTAAGAACACAACTGATGTATAGATACAGTATTTTACATTTTTATTTTATTTTGCGGAATTAATTCCGCAGTGCGTGTGTCCACATTCTACTATATGTTTTACAAAAAAGAAGATAAGGAAAAAAAACTTATTCCTCAGTCGAAATGTGTATTACAGTTGTTTAGCATTAGCACACTTAACTCTTATTGCAGGGGTGACTTTACCAAACCTGTAGTAGATAATGCAATAGCAAACTGCACCGCGCAGTTCACTGCAAGCTGAACAGATTACTTTGTAATTGACCTAAATCATAGCTCACTTTATTTATAATTTACCGACTACACTGTACACGAGTATGTGTGTATGTCTGTGTGTGTGTGTGTGATCTTATGTACAAAGCATAACAAAAGTTGCTTTATTTATACATCTGTAGAAAATATTCGGTTAAATTAATACAAGAAACAGAAGCGGGTGACATTACCGGTGATCAACTGTACCCTTGCCTTGCTCAAGGGTTGTTTATCATCTCATTAGATGTTTAACAACCCTTAAAAACTACTACCTTAACCTGAAATGAAACTAAGTTAACTCAATAGGTCTAACGATGGGAAGTTTGTTAGAAGGAAGACCGTTGCGATGCGACGGATGATGAGCAAAAAGGACAACCAACACCTACATCTGTGGAGAAACACAAAATAGGTACAGTATATAGATATAAGCCTTAACGCAGTGATTCTAGTGGGACTTCTAAACAACGAGGCGCGAGATTCAAATACATATATAGTAATGCATTTCTCTACTTGGGTTGTTGCGCGAGAATGCGAGGCCCCTGCTTGCCACCCCCAAAGCTCGCCTCTGCTTAGGGCACTTATATTAGGTAAAACATACCCCTAAAAAAGCAAAATAAATTAAGAGACGTGTTTATTTGAATAAAAGCTTGATTTTCAATACGACTTTTTTAATGAAATAGAATCACGAAATAATGAAATCTCTTGTACACAGATTCAGCATTCAGTGAATAAAAAAATCTATCAATAAATCTACCAGTGCCGCGGTGTAGTACATGTGTAGACATTTTGGAATTAACCCATGCTGTACCCGGAAAGGGAAGTGACATGATACGGTGGGGATCACAGGGCGGACATTAAGGGGCGCTGTATGCAGATCAGGGTATACATGTCATATGTTTTAGTAAACATTAGCTAGCGCTAATTACACCCTCACTAATTGCGCAGTACGCACCGAGGATAGAGACTTAATTAAATTCAGTCTGATGTTTCGTTATCAGTCAATAGCAGTCGAACACATGTCGATCGGGAACTGTTAAATAACGGCATTCTATTTGGAATATTACTTTTCAAGTACAACGTTTTTCATGAAATTTAATGTGTTTTAACCATAGAGATATAAGAATAGAGTACGCGAAGTGTACGGCCGCGTGTAAGAGGAAGCGATAGATGCAAAACGAGAGATAGCCTACCGAGTGTCCTATCTGTTTCTTCCTAACCGAACCCTGATGCAGGCTTGGTTAATTGGCGATATGGTAGAGGGTAAACAAGCAAGCAGACGCTATTGTTAAAATAAAAATAAAGATAAAAATATTTGTAAATAGTTAGTGTAGCATACAGTAAATTTTAAATAATATATTCAAGCAGTCAATCACAGTACTCGGCTCGAAATAGACACACAGAACATTCGTGGCTATCTCTCCCTCTCTCCCTTTGCTTATATTACAGTATTCAGCCTCTTGCGCACTCTATTCTTATATCTCTAAGGTTTTAACAGATTCATATTTAGAGAAAGTGCAGCATTTTTAGTTGGTGTCACTTCGGTTCACTCGAGCGACGGTTTTACGTAAAATATATATTCGTTTTACATAGTGTTAGCGTTGTGTGTTAATCGGAAATGAGGTGATGTAAGTATAAGGTTATTAAAAACCAATAAAATGAGTAATTCCGGTTTACTAGACATGTTTACTAACCGGAACTAAAAAGTCTTCTAAACACCAGTAGTTAAAGCAGACTTTTCCATCCAGTACATCGGCATTCAGGCAATCGTAATTGTGCCATTATATTGCTTATAAAACTCTTGTAATACCCCGTATCCTTTAATCGTTAAAAGAGAGATAGTAAATTCAACAATTTATGAAGGAATAAACGTTGTCCAATTAGTTCTCGCTGGCTGCTGTTTGTTTAACGACTGCTTTTAAAAATTTACAATGATAGTTGTAAAACCGTTATTTAGTTCAGCGTGTCTCGTTTTCAAATAATGGCGCAATTAACGGCGTCCAATCACATGGATTACCCAAAAATCAATGCTCCAGTTTGCTCGCACTTAGAGAAATTATAAATATAGATGAGATAGCGCAATTACGTAATTGAAGTACAGAAAATATTTTTATCTTATTTTTAAATTGTTTTATGCGTTTATAAATAATTACTGCGCTGTTTCAAGTTGAAGGAGGTAAAAGAAGGGGTAAATTTTAAATGTAGGAGGAGAAGAGATGAGTTTCTATGGTTTCTAAGGTATTTTATATTAGCAACAGCCCGCAGGGTCCCAAGCATACATTTTCCTTATTTTGTAATAAGAGTTTTCTTTTGTCGAATAAGAAAATAACAAAGAATTGATATAAAAAGGTTGTTGACTACGATGCTATATCGAATAACTGAAACGTCGAATAAGAAATAAATATATATAGAATGGCCGGCCTTCCATACTGTGGAACATCATGTTAAGGAGGGGTTAAGTTTTCAACTTTTTTTAAAATTTATTTATATTATTGTACAACATATTAGGTTTATTGTGTAAAAATTTGAAGTCGATTGGAGTAAAACTGTCGGAGATATAGAGTTTTAAGTCTTCACCTCTCTGTTATGCTTTCGTGTTATTTTGAAACTTTTAAATGCGGTTTCTCACACATAGCTTTTTCAGAGTCGATGTACTGGACCGATTCTTTTGAAATTTTGCACACTCTTTCTTTACATAAATGCCGAGGCAACGCTGTCGAGTTTTTTGTATTTTTTAATTTTAACGTATTTTAAAATAACAAAGTGAATGATTTTTTTCATGAAAAATCAGTATTATGACTTTTAAGTGCTGTAAAAAATTGAAAAATCAATAAGAAAAGAAAAACTCAACAGCTTTACCTGCAGAATCTTATCAACTAATGAAATCAATTTGGTTTTTCTATTTCAGAAAATCCAGTGATGAGTTATGAGTGGCACCGCAATGTTACTTTTTTTGTGACGTCAGCGAAGATTCGCTGTCAAAGCCTCATTTCTTGACATTTATTTATGAAAATTTCACAAAGTATTTTTTAAATGTCCTTTTATCATGTAGTAATTATAGAAATAATTATATATTAACTGTGTTGTCAAAAAGCATTATCGAAAATATGCTTCTTTTTTATCGTTTTGACCTTACTACTTTAAAGATGTTTTTTAGAAAAACGAACAATTATATAGAAGTTTTTAAATTCCGTTATATAGAAATATCATTTCAGGGCAGACCCTACAACCCGCAGGGCACCCTGCGTATAGATCTAGCTGAATGTTTAATTATTAACCTCCCTGTCACACATAGTACGTACTAGGTAAACGCGCTCGCCATTTCACAGTGCTCTAATATGGTCAATTCCCTAATCAACAGGATTTCAAGCAAAATGAGCATGAACACTTGATTAAATAACTGCTGTAGTATTCAAAATGACCGCACACAATCATGTGGCGCTGCTAACATAATCAAAAACAATGTTCACACGTAGGAAAATACACATAGTAGTTCCCAGTATCTATGCGCGGCAAGTTGGACAAAAAATAAACGCTTGAAATGATTCTGTAAAAATAAATGCGTATTAAAACCAACTAGAACAAATGAACTTGTTTTCAAATAGTTGATGGCAATAATTTAAATTATTCGTTAAGTCAGGCTCCAGCTACGTTCAAATCGTTGGTACAAAGTTTTAAGTGTAACGGTTATTACAATCAGTGTTGCAAACTTACTAAATATAGCAATTAATACCAACGTAACGGTTATTTACTATACGACTACGACTTAATCGGGATTATTGTTATTGGTACACTGTTAAACGTTGCAGGAGGAGTATATGACAAAATCAATACCTACACCACTGCATTTCCGCTTCTGCTAAGTAGGATCGGGGTACAAGGCATAACGGATCCGTGGAAAACTATACTTTAGGGTTACATTTATTTTATTCAGCGCATGTTCCACAATGGATATGGAATTATTTTCGTAGTTCGAACACAGGTTACATAAACAAAACATTATTATTATGTTAAAAAAGTATAGAAAAGAAAATATAGAACAGAAAAGAAAAACACAATATTTGTGGAACGTTGTATTTCTTATTTTGCAATATCAAACTGCTATGAATCTTGTAGCGCTCTCTGGTCGCATGCTACGAGCGCTGTATTGCACAATAAATTTAATAAACTACTCGCTGAACAGAAGCCGTTAATATTAAGTAAAATTCTGGTGCAATCTTACGTTAAAAAAACATGTTACTGAATTCATCCTACAAAGAGCAAAGGTTACTTAATTTCTAACAATATTTGTGGTTAATTTTCAATACTGAAATCTGATTTGTACATTCAGGGGCGGCCTTAGCCATTGCGAGACCCCGGGCGCCAGAACTTTGCGAGGCCCCGGGGTGGCAGATCTTTGCGAGGCACTTGTTCTTTGTATAATTTAAGTAAATTCTAAGTAAGTATTTTTGATGATAATTGACCAGAAATAACATTTCATATTGGAAGTTTTATAAAAGTTAACAAGCACAAAGACGACAAATATTAATGATGATAAACTAAGGCACATGAATGCCTTAAAAGATATACGCAGTGATTCTAGTGGGATTTCTAAAGAGCGAGGCGCGAGATTCAAAAACATATATAGTAATGAATTTTTCTACTTCGGTTGTTGCGCGAGAATGCGTGGCCCCTAGTGCTTGCCACCTCCAAAGGCCGCCTCTGTGTTCATTTAAAAGCAACACACTTTCATAACAAATTATAACGCAGAATTACAATTTTGTCTGTAAGTTTGAAGCTTCATAGAAATGAGTTTTACAGATATGTAAATATTTATTCGTTACACACAATTTATTGAATATTATCTTCATCTATTTAGAGGTAATCTTGCGGGAAACGGGAATCAAAAGTCAATGTTATTTCCCGGGAAATCCCGCCTGAGAATCCTCGTCTAGCACATTCTAAATAACAGAAATATGTACAGATATGTCCACAACGGTGTAGTAAGCCATTGGATTAAGCCATAAAATATAATAACCGCTTCCTATCGAATATCATGCGTTCGTTGTCAAACATCTAAATGTGGTTTCAAATAACATCCCTTAATAACAACCCCCTAAAACAAGGGATTATTACGACATGACCATTGTAATTAGTCCTAAAATAATAACATGTAATTATCAGTAATATCCTTTTAACATTTTTGTGTTTGCTGAACGTCCTCCATCCCTTAGGAGCGCTTTCAACCCTTAAATCGTGGTCCTGGTGATACTACAGACACAGTTTTTAACTTTTTCTTTTTACTGTTTTGGTAATGATGTACTTTTAAATTGATTGGGAAACACATAGAAAAGCTTTAAAGCTTTATACGAATATGTGTTGTTTTAGTACCATGACTGTTATCGCCGATAATAACCGATAATTGCCGATTCAAACTCGGATAAAGTTTGATATTTTATTATTATTTTCATTTTACTAATAGGATTTTCATGTTACTTTATATAATTATTTAGCTGGTAGTAGAATAGATGTAATTATTTTAGATTAGAATTACTTTGTGTACTTGTAGCTTTAGAATTACTACTGCGAGAGCTGTTAAGCAGACAGTAGTCAGTAGAGTTGGTTGAACTACATAGATGGAACTGGTGCTACTGCAGTTTGTACCCACACACACACATACATATCACATTCAAAGTGTACAAATTAGAAAATCAATGTAATTAAAAGTGTTTCCACCATCATCTACAACTGCCTAGGTACAGTATTAGCCTACTTTAAATTGTCTAAGAATGGGCAGATCAATAGACTAAGATGGACAATACCCAATTAGTTGCAAGTAATTGCCAAGTCACAAGGAAATAAAGCAACTAATTGCAGTTGAAGACAAACACTACCGAGCCTATGAATTAAATAATAGCCACAAAGGATAGAATCCAGGACCCAAATCCAGGAGGGTCAAATTGACCGACAAGAAAATGAAAACGGAAGAGGTTTATCTTGTGATTTTAAAGGAACAATGAGAATGCGATTAAGATCAATTATAATCCGTTCCTTTGACCGTCTGTCAAGATTCAAGGGTATCTATTGAAGACAGGATCTCATAAAATTTCAGGATGTGGATGTTGGTGTAGAACTACCTAGTGAACAATTGTATTGATAACCAAAGTCAAGAATAAATATAAGTAAAACTAATTTCTTAATATGAAAGTTTCAATTTGATGATACAAAGACAGGGAAATAAAAATTACAATGAAGAATAATTTATACAGTAACTAGGGTTTACCTCCGTCGCAAATGACGTCTTTTTAGTGTGTATGATTTGAATTCAATAAAATAATTCGTAATTTCATTTTAAATTTTAATTCCATTTTTGAATTAAAATATTTAACTCGTTAAATTTTACATATAAAAACAAATAATTTTTCATATAAACTGACTAAAAAAATATATATTTTTTATCAAAATAAACTCCTTTTCAAAATTTGGGTTTTATTTTTGATTCGAACATTAGGCATCAAAGTTAGCCCACATACAAAATTTCAACTTTCTATCTTATACGAATTAAAAGTTATACAGGAAAAAGTGATTATTTTATTTTTTGTTTTTCCAAAATTACGGGTTTTCAGGATTTTTCCGGGAAAATCTGGAGACGCCAAAAGTCTTAGAATTTTTTTCTCTACGAAATAGAAAATTTTCATAAATATTGTAGAAGCCGTTTTCGAGCTACTATACAGCAAAAAGTGATTATTTTTTTCCCTGTTTTTCCACGATTTTTCAGGGAAAATCCGGGGTTGCCAAAAGTCTTAGAATTTTTTCCTCTACGAAATAGAAAATTTTCAGAAACATTGTAGGAGCCGTTTTCGAGCCACCATACAGGAAAAAGTGATTATTTTTTTTGCTGTTTTTCCACGATTTTTCCGGGAAAATCCGGGGACGCCAAAAGTCTTAGAATTTTTTTCTCTACGAGATAGGAAATTTTCAGAAACATTGTAGGAGCCGTTTTCGAGCTACCATATAGGAAAAAGTGACTATATTTTTTCCTGTTTTTCCACGATTTTTCCGGGAAAATCCGGGGACGCCAAAAATCTTAGAATTTTTTTCTCTACGAAATAGGAAATTTTCAGAAACATTGTAGGAGCCGTTTTCGAGCAACCATACAAAATTCAGTACCAAACATATAAACAAGTCTGATAGATAGACCTGGAACATTATAATATAGGAGGAAGCAAAAAAGCTTCAATTAATTTCGTGTAGGTTCCAAAATTTGCAGCATGTCAAGAAAGATACAATTGATTTGGACGAGGGCAGCAATTTTAAGTTTTCGTCCATCTCGATCCAGGGTTGCAGATACAATACAAGTTACACGGCTTAAAAACTCACCATCTTTGACGCCGTTTCCAGTATTCCAAAGTGAAGACATGATCAACAAAGTCCAGAAGCAACTTCTTTGTAGTTTCGCCATCTTTAACAACAATTTAGATATTCACAATACACTTACAACAATAGACACTATTACATACACTTGTCTTTATTGCAAATGATTCACTTTTCAAGTCTGTTTTTACCATGGTCTTAATAACATTTAATCTAAGTCAATGTTAAATTACGTAACACTACTATAACTATATTAGATTTATATTATTCAGAATTAGTCAATGTCATTATATAGAATCACAACTCGTCTAACAATATCTTCAGTTTATTTCTGGAAATAATCCTTTTTTAATATAACAAATAATTGAGAAATAATGTAATATATATAAAATAAATATAAATCAAATAATTAGAATTCAAAATTATAACATTTGTGTATTAAATGAATTATTTATATTGGTAGATATATGGAAAAAAAACATATTTTGAATTATCATCGGATCTGATAGATATATTGGAAAATGCATTGCGATGGCTGAGTGCATTTCCAACAAACAAACATTGTATGTTTTGTTATTTAGAAATAATTCGGTTAATTTTTACTGAATTGTTTCAGGAGCTACCTGGCTGGTTAAATCGCAACCCTGTGTGCAACATTACCAAATAAAACTACCAAAGCAAAAATAATTAAAAACTATTCATGTAAAAAGCAAACTTATACTTAATTAATATGTGCAAACATAAATTAAAATGTTATTAATGTAATGAACAAATTACGGGTTTGAATAAATTAAAAAATGATTCAGTTTTCATAGCGAATAATCATTATAAATTAAAATTAACAAACAATTGGGGACGGGTAATATTAATAGTATGTTTTGCGATAGACTGGAAGAGTACGTGAAATGTTAGTATACTTAGATTGAGCTAGAATCAACGCAATAAAACCTCGGCAGTTTTGAGTTGTTGCCAATTTCCATGAAATTAAATGAAGCTAATGTTTTTTATGCGCACCATCAATTTTTGTTGAGTAAGTAATTTTACGTAATAAAAAATTTTACGTAAGTAATTTTGTTAAGTAAGTAAACAAAACAAGAACTATAAAAAATCAATTAGAAATATTGAAACAAATTGAAGTAAAAACAGCAGCTAAGCATTTAACAATACGTCTTCGTTATTAATAGTGGAAACCCGTAATTACAGTTTCTTTCATATTTTTCTTTTTCATTAAATATTCCTCGACTTATTTTATACATTTTTCAATTTTCCTTGTTACAACATTACCAGTTATAAGTCAATATAAAACGTGGAAAGGAAAATGGAAAATGGAAAATGAATAAATGATTAACCAAATACTTAACACTGGTGAGAACTTAAAATATAAAACCATTACTTAAAGAAAACTTCAGTTGGGTAACGATAAAGTGTTACTTGTACAATACGAAAAGCGAAGGAAAAACTTATAAAAAAAGAAAATGAAAAACGATTCAAGTTCTAGAAAAAATGCTGTAAAAAAAAATTATAAGTGAAGTAAAGTTTAAGGAATGTATTAATTGTAATGTTTAAATTAATTTTGAGCTGTATGTATGTTTACGTGTTACCCTTGTATCTGTGTGAGTGTGTGTTTATGTATTTGTGTATCTGTACATAAATTTAATATCGCTATTCAAAGAAGCATAAAAGCCAATATTCTATCTTTTATAAACAGTTAATTAAATATTTTCTGAAAATAAGAATAAGAAAATCGTTTGAATAATATAATAATACGAAGAAAAACTCGATTTAATTTTCCTGATATACAGTTTTTCTTTATAAAGATATATAAAGCCAGTAAATAAATGCCGACGGAACTATATATCCATTATCTTAAATATATATATATATATATATATATATATATATATATATATATATATATATATATATATATGTATATATGTATATAAACATATGTATTTAGCCCAATCATTTTCCTTATTTGGATTTGGTCTTTCTGTGCCCCTTTACCGAAGTCATTAGAAAATGTTTCTTTATTTCTCATTTTCCCGACACTCCGTGAAACTATAGTGCTGTCCCAGCGATCGAATCCATAAGCACAGCTTTTGGTAAACTAATTTTTGTCAAATTCAAAACAACAAACTCTTCATTGCAGTTCAGCGCTATCCTGTTTATCATGATACTTTAATGTTTATCAGTACACCACTGTTTGTAAAAGTACGTTCGCACTTATAATACACATGTATCACCGCAAGGCTGGTAACATGTAATATCCGTATGTAAAAGGGCGGCTTTCATGTCCATATGTATGAACCATAAAATGAGCAGAGACGTATGAAGTGAGGATTATTTAAGAACAGTGGTGTATTGATAAACATTAAAGTAAAAACTTCATCTCATCATAAAATTGAAGAGTAGAAAATAGAACCGTTTTGCGACGGATAAATCGCGGCTTACTAAGAATATAAATAATTAACTTAATCAAATCTTATGATGCATCTACGCGATAAAGAGTTGTTTAGAATCTAAATACAGCAAACGTTGAAACGTTGTAGCACGTTGGAAAATGAATTCAAAATATTTGTTTTAGTGTAGCATATTGAAGGACAGTTCGTTTGTTAATTTCAAATTTCCACTTGTAAATTCACTTGTAAAAACAAAAGTATAAAACTAAAAACAAAATTGTTATGTAGAAATTAATTAAAAATAAATAAAGATACGTGTGTAATTAAAAAATAAAAAGCAATTCACAAAATATCACATACGTTGAATTAATAAACTAATTATATCTTATAAATTGAATAAACACGAAAGTTTAGCCGCGCATTAAAATCACGAGAGTCCCATTAAGTCATTAATCCACTAATTAAAACAAGTCAGACGTTTACTAGTTAATTAATTTTCTTTTTACGAATTAATTAAAACATTCATGACAATATATTAATTATTCACAAATTCAATCGACGAACTTAATAATTTAGCATCGTGAGAATCTCCGTGTCGTGATTTTTTTGTTATAATACGAGTATTATAACGTAGTACTAGAGCTTTGAACAATTTGGACGTAGTAGTCACGCACACGAACCCTTGAACAACTCGAGAGAGACTGATCTGCAGGTTCCGAGCAATGCTACAGGCAGGTGTTACTACGCATGCGTTATATCAGGCGCAAGTACAAACGCTAAAAAATATACTACCCCTATACACCATACACTACACCAGAGGGTTTCTTTGCAATAAAACAAAAGACCTGACCATCTGTGCTATTCGAAATAAAAGTGGACAACAACATAAACTTAAGCTGAAGCTTTATTTTCAATTTCAAGGCTGCTTTCACGTATTTTGCATTCTTTGAATAGAAAGATTATTAAAAAATAATCGTACTTTTTTGGTTTTGATTGCGATCTGATTTCTATTTGGTGAAGTTTTCACCTGAGATTTCATTTCTGTTACTCAAATATTAAACTATATAAAATTATTTGAATTGTGTTAATTTGTGAATGGATAAAATGGAAGAGTCTGTGCAAATCATTTAATTATTGAAAACGTTTAAATAATAGTTAAATTGTAGAATATAAATCAACAAAAGTTATTGAAAATATCTGATTTATGTTCAGCACCGTACTTTGTTCATTACATCTAAGGATTTGCTTTGTAAAACTGGTATTATTCTCAACAATGCATAATTCAAATAAAACATAAAATCAAATAAAAACAATACAAATAATTAATTGTAAATAAATCAGTGACATCCATGGCACGATA
This sequence comes from Panorpa germanica, assembly GCA_963678705.1. NCBI lineage: Eukaryota > Metazoa > Arthropoda > Insecta > Mecoptera > Panorpidae > Panorpa > Panorpa germanica. The sequence continues at coordinate 24,606,170 of OY783207.1, read as the reverse complement.
CCAATATTTCTAATTTCAATATGCTAGTGTTTTGTATTGTGACTAATCTAAAATATTACAAAGATGATTTATATTCCATAACTCTGCTTTAAAAGACATTCTGATTGTGTCAAAGCATGTTAATATTTATAATAAAAAAGTATATTTATTTATTTAACAAAAACCAATAATAATATTAGATAATATTATTTTGTACAAACAATGCATACCTTATATTTTGCGTTCTACCACCACTGCTCAATATTATAATAGTTACAGTTACTCATTTCAGAGCAGGGCAGATGAAAGAACAATGAAGCACCAGTTCTCAAAGAAGAGCCGTACAGTTTAGTTTACTTCTGATATTATTTTCTCGTGAATATTTATAATGTACTCGTATAAGGTAAAAATCTACAGCTATAGAAATCTGCATGTATTAGAAAATTGGAAATATATGTTGTCTACAATTTATTTCAGAACACTCCTGAAATGATTGAGGTGAAGCCGGTGAAGAGCATGCCTCTTGTGAAGGATAACAAATACGCAAAGCATATGGCGCTAGTCGAAAAGAAGAGAAAAGTTGGGTTGAATCATTTTCAGTTTGAGTCAGAAAGTGGTCAAATTTATGGAGCCCTTTTAGATCGCAAGATTGCGAGAGAAAAGCGGGATAGTGAACGAGAAATCCAGCGAAGAATGCAAGAAAGATTAGCGGCTTCAGCAAGACAACAATCGAATGATGATCAAGATGGCGCTCGGTGTATAGATCCTGCTAACAATGTTGTAGTCCACGATGAATTAGATGATTATATGCCACGGTTTGGACCAACCGAAACTTTTACTGGAATAAATTGGGATCTGTACCCTCCAGGTCATCATGCTGCATTAGAGAATATGTCATTTGATAATGACAAATTTCTCAGAAGGATGAGGTTGCTGACCGAGTATACAGAGGATCTCCAATATGAATGCGGAGATGAATGTTGTCTGTTGCACTCCGAGGCTTCAATTTAATTATTTATATAAAGTTTTTTATTTGGAAAAATGTATACAATATTCCTAAAGTATAATAAATAAGAATTTTTCTGTTTTCACTTATTTGTATTTTATTTTCACTGATCGTGTTGTGATCCCTGGTTGGATTAAGCCATCGAGTATACCTCTTCCATCAGGAGTTGGATGTCGGATGTTTGTAACAGAACGCATAAGAAATCCTATCCTCCTATATTATAATGTTCCAAGTGTATCTGACTTGTTTATATGTTTGGTACTGAATTTTGTATGGTAGCTCGAAAACGGCTACTACAATGTTTCTGAAAATTTCCTATTTCATAGAGAAAAAAATTCTAAGACTTTTGGCGTTACCGGATTTTCCCGGAAAAATCGTGGAAAAACAGGAAAAAATATAATCACTTTTTCCTGTATGGTAGCTCGAAAACGGCTCCTACAATGTTTCTGAAAATTTCCTATTTCGTAGAGAAAAAAATTCTAAGACTTTTGGCGTCCCCGGATTTTCCCGGAAAAATCGTGGAAACCCGTAATTTTGAAAAAACAGGGAAAAAAATAATCTTTTTTTCCTGTATAACATTAGCAAGAATAATTATCAGACATAAAGACAATTCCAGTTTATAAACAATTACTTTAATCTCATAAAAATATTGGATAAAACAGTTATGCTCAAGGTCATACTATTGACAACAGAAATTTCAGTAAAGCCGAGAGATATTACGTTTGCCATCAATGTTTATTATTAAAAATGTATATAATACCATTGTCAAAAATGTTTAACATTGTATTTTAATTTGAATAGTTCATTTAATAATAAAATCTCATTGTTGTTTATCGGGTTAGTTGCAAGTTACTTTCCTTTCTTTCAGGAGATATTGTTTCCAGATTTCTATTTGAGTACGCAATAAAAAATCGCATTTCTTCTAAAATGGTAAGTCAAGAAATAAATTAATATCTTACAAATATGCATTTATGTAACTTCTCTTACTCGTAGCTAACATGGTACTGAACAAATAAATTTATTTGTAATTCGTACATTTTGTGTTTAGATTATGTAATATTAATGTTTAAATATAATCAGAAATATGTATATGTTTATAAAAATATAAATTACATTATAAGATGAAAAAATATAATCAGTGGAAGATAGTTAAAATGGAATCGGGAAGAAATTTATGCTAGATAGAATACATTTGAAATTTATCATTTTATCCTTCTGTTGCAGGAGCCGAATAATCCTGAAATTGTGAATAAGTACAACCTTTTCATAAGGAAACAGAAGCAAATCCAGGAAGCCAAAAGCTTCTCATTGCAGAGGAAAGTGGATCAGGCGTTAGAATTTCGTTGGATGCACGAACTCGCGTACAGGATGAACGAAAACCGGAAGTCGGACTTGGTGTTTTATGAAGAAGGACACACTGATTATGGCCTCTTCTATCGCAGGAAGAATAACAAACCGGAGTGACGTTACAATTTCTTTTCTTGTAATCAATTAGTAATGGAAGATGTTACTTCGCAGTAACTGGAACTCCGCTTAATTTAGATATTATCAAGAGCTGTATATCCTTCAACGTAATAAAGTATTTATATATTATTAAATTTTAGTTTGAATTTCCACGCGCAGTGTTCGTCCATGTTCCGTTATTGAAAGTTGATTCATTATTTTTTATATTTGACGTCATCAATATTTCAAAGTTTTAATTAAATTAAAAACTTCCTGCGTAGCGGTCAACCATGATTACCAGCCGTCGTCCAATGGAATAAAACCGGAAGTATATAGAAGGACCGGAGTAGCGGACCGGACTTGATGAAACGACATATAAATATTGATAGTAAATCAAACAGATGTGATCTAAATAAAGCCAATTTATTACTGGAGATTGACAGGTGATCGAGAGTAATATAATAGATACAAATACTTTGATCCGGTCTGTCAGTCAACGTTATGTTTTGTTTGTGTACCGATAGATGGCAGGAAGCTTGAAAGAAAAGAAGCGTGGTGGGGTGGGGTGGGGTAGAATAGAAACGGGTGCACAAACAACCTAAGCATATTGTTTGGAACTGAAATCTTTTCTGACAGACACAAATTGTAAGTGGATTTGCTGAAAGAACAATGACTACAATGTGTTATTTATATTCGAATTTAAATAAATATTTTGTCAGATTTAATATCACTGATTTATGAAATCGCTTATTGAATATCGGAGACAAGTGATTTTAAACAGTGGAATTGACAATTTATTTATTTTTTGAAATAAGCTAAATCTTATTTATATATATATTATTGTACAACATATCAAGTTTATTGTGTAAAAATTTGAAGTCGATTGGAGTAAAACTGTCGGAGATATAGAGTTTTAAGTCTTCACCTCTCTGGTCTGCTTTCGTGTTACTTTGAAACTTTTAAATGCAGTTTCTCACACATAGCTTTTTCAGAGTCGGTGCCCTCTCTAGCTCAAAACCTACTGCTCCGATTCTTTTGAAATTTTGCACACTCTTTCTTTACATAAATGCCGAGGTAACGCTGTCGACTTCTTTTTAATTTTTTAATTTTGACGTATTTTAAAATAACAAAGTTTCGATATTTTGACTTTTAAGTGCTGTAATAAATTAAAAAATCAAAAAAAAAAGAAAAACTTGACAGCGTTACCTGCAGAAACTTATCAACTAATGAAATCATTTTCGTTTTTCGATTTCAGAAAATCCAGTGATGAGTTATGAGTGGCACCGCCATGTTACTTTTTTTTTGTGACATCAGCGGAGATTCGCTGTCAATCCCTAATTTCTTGGTATTTATTTATGAAAATTTTACAAAGTATTTTTCAAATGTCCTTTTATCATGTAGTAATTATAGAAATAATTTATATATTCCCAGTAAACATTTTGGAGTCACTTTGAAAGAGTTGAAGCTTGAAGAATTGACACACATGAAAGAGCTCATTTATAGTTCAGTTTCTCACATTTTTTAATATAAAATGTCTACTTTATCGGCTACAAATGACGAAATTACTCCACCTGTCGGAATACAAATGAAGATAAAGTTGATGCGAACTATAATTGAAGTGAAATAGTGATAGAAACGTCACTAAATAGGGCACTTCACCAAATTGTTTACTGGGTTAACTGTGTCGTCAAAAAACATTATCGAAAATATGCTTAAGAAATACCACATCAAATAGAAGTTACAGACCGGTTAAAAATATCAAGATATAAACGGCTTTCAGAGAAAAATTAGCACTGGAGGCATAGTTAAACTAGTAACTATACTAATATAAATATAATTAGAACATAAAATCAATTCATAAACTTTCCACAACCCTACCCCCTGACTTAGAATATAGATATTAGTTACAGTCGCAGTTTTTACTTGCTACCCCATACACCGCGTTGTTTCTAACTCAAGGCTGACATGAAGGCCCTTGTTGGTTGTGACGGACACAGTACGTGCTAAGTGCATTGTTGTTATCAGCGTTATCCAGTGCAGCGTTTCAAAGAAATTCAACGCTTCCAACGAGTCCCCAAGTCAAGCAAACACTATCCATCGCTGTCCGAACGTCGTCTTGTCGTTTTGTCGTTTTGCCTTGTCTTCTGAAGCTGTTGTTGCCTCAACTCAGAGTCATTATAGTGTAATATACGGGAATGCATAATGCATCAACGATGTGGGACATAATTGATATATTAATCTTCCTATCATCGGTTATTATCATTAATTTATGACCCTATCAAATTAATTATCAATTGTTCCACATCCGAAGCGTGGGTCACTGCTGCCCGATGTAGTAAAACTTATTCTTAGTTTTTAGCGTAGCCATTGTGGATATTTCTTGTAGAAATCGTTGCATAGTGATAATAAAATATATTGTATTAGCTGTAGAATATTCTGAAAATTGACCGTTTCGCAGTCGACATAAATGTAATCATAGTTCGAATTAAGTACATGAAGAGCAATAGGAGTGAATGAGAGGTTATTTTATTTCTAGTAGGTAAAAGAATTTCAAGATGTATTAATACAAATTACCTAGAAGCTTACAGACACGAAAACATTCTTATGGAAAAACACTTGCCATGATAACAACATGCATGATCTCAGATTTAAACTCAGAGAAATCATGCTGTTTAAGAAAGCAGATACTGGGCAAATAGTGAGAAAAGGATGTGCAGGGTGTGCGGAACGGAGATAGAAACATTGGAGCACATTAAGTTTTCATGTTAGAAAAATGTAATAAGCAAAAAGAATATTGGGCAGTTTCATTAAAGGGAGGCAGTGAAGGGAAGAAGTGGATGACGGAGATAGACAAAAGGAACGAGGAAAGAGAAGGAATGGCAGAGTAGAAACAGGAGAGAGACTAGCAGAAGGAGCTAAGCAGTAGCAGTAGCAGTTTTGTTTTTATTTTTATAAGGATAAATTTATATATACGTATATATATTTTTTCGTTTTTGAAGGAGTGAGAATGTTTAGATATAATAAGGATCAAAATTGAATTAAGCACAATGACATGTAAATAAATGAGTTAAGGCACAAGAATATAGTGCAAAATGGCAAAAACATTATAATGCCGCTTATACATAATTGTCCAGATAAGCTGTTTTTAATTTAAAATATTTAACAAAACATATCCAGAAATTTGAAATTAATTCACGAACTAGTTATGTATATATATACATATATATATATATATATATATATATATATATATATATATATATATATATGTGTGTGTGTATATATCGATATATGCTTCTTTTTGAAAGTTAAAGTAGAAGGAGGTTTGAACCGTAACGACACTCAAGGGAACCCCAAAAATTGAGCCGGAAAATCCTATTTTCTAGAAACTATGCTAATATGAAGGAAAATATAAGAAACTTCTCGAAAACAAAGTTATCTACAACATGTACCTAAATAGGGGGTGATGAATTTATCAATATATCTTAAGGGTGCTTCTCTTCTCCATATACGAGTATTTCTCTCTTTCTGTGTTCCTTGTATTCCCTTTGTTTTTTAAATCTAATAATGTAAAGGTTGAATATCGTATTATTTATAATGAAGGCTAAAACGGCTAGAAAAACACAGCGACGTTCTTTGACAACAAAATAAGGACAACAATGGTAACTAGAGTATTTGTGTTATGGCATATAAGGTAGCATTGAAATTGAACCTGAAAGCAAAGTATAGCATCTATCAAAATTAATATTAAAACGAATGAAATGTTTAAAAAACTATTTTCAATAAAATCTGAATATTTTAACAGTGTATTTTAATATAACTTTAATTAAATAATACCGCGGCTTATAGAAGAAAACCCCAAGACGTGGAAAACGAAGAAAAGCTTGTTTAATCCCCAAGTAAATCCTGTTTTACTTAACTCCGCTTTCTTTTGTGCGGTTCATATATTAAATTTCAATTTTGGCGCGCGTAAAGTTATGTTCACCGCATTATCGCACGTGCTGGGTTCGCGATTTGTGGTACCGGGCCCTGCACGACGGTGGGGCACGTGAGTTAAGCTCAAGATGTGTGAATTGTTTAAGATATCGAATTATGTTACTGTATACGCGAGGGTAAGACTTGCCAAGTATTTATATATGGAGCGATTTACGCGCGAGTGTCGAACGCATTTAAAACGCGCTATGTAAACCTCATCTGTAGAATATTATACATACCTTATACACATGCAAAATTTCAACTTTCTATCTTTTACGAATTAAAACTTATACAAAAAAAAGTGATTATTTCTTTTCCTGTCTTTCTAAAATTACGGGTTTCCAGGATTTTTGCGGGAAAATCCGGGGACACCATAAATCTTAGAAATTTTTTCTCTACGAAATAGGAAATTTTCCTAAACATTGTAGAAGCCGTTTTCGAGCCACCATACAAAATTCAGTACCAAACATATAAACAAGTCAGACACTTGGAACATTATAATATAGGAAGAAGGTGGATCACTATCCTAAGACAATCAAAGAGACGCATCGGCGTCGTTTCATGTAAACGTACTTCAATATAATACGCTAAACCCATTTTTATCTATTTTATTCATTTATATTTCTGTCACAACTTATAAAAAAACTTTTCTATCTCTTAAACAACTTTACAAAATACAAGTTTTTACCTTATAATATATTTTACGAGTAAAGAAAACACAACTTCTGTGTCGCTCTTTTTCTAGTTTCCATTATTGTCCTTTTTAAGTAAGAATATATTTAAGTTATAATTAGTTTCTTGTAGTAAAATGAGATAATAAAAACAATCCCGAGATGCATGAGACCCCGATCAGGTGTTGTCAAATCGTGCTTTATTAGGGCTTTCCCGACAGGGTCCTGATCGGGTCCTTGCTCAACTAAGGAAATATCATATAAGATAGGGTAATGAAGGGTATGGTACCTCAGTACCAAATTGTTCATTATCACAATAATTTTGAACTGTTTATGAATATGTAGAAACATAAATCTAATTATACAAAATGAAATGACGAAATAAAAATAATTGTTTAATAATAAACAGCTGCAGTAATGTCCAGTAGCAGTATCAGAACCAATTGCAGTAGCTGCATCTCTCTGTAGCTGAATGCATTGCAATGCAATGGCAATGGTTTCATCTCTATGAACAAAACAATTTAATTACATTTGGAATGAATGTAATTTAACTTTCATTAATATAAAAACGTAACAACGATTATAGTCGGGAAGCAAGTGGTGCTTCTGCAGTGTTAATTATTAGATTATCTTTTATTTTAATGATTTGTTATCAATTTTTATAAATATTTCATGTAACCTTTCACATCAAGCGGTTTTAAATTATTTCAAATATTGTCATACTCTAACTAAGCAAAACTTCTGTCGTAGTCTGTACCAGCAGAGTTGTTATACATACAAAATCGTATGTACATCTATATATACAAATCCTTTCAATGTTCAAAGTGTCGACAACTTTTAAAAATGTATTTGCACGAAGAATTTCCCGCTGATTCCAAATCTCGTAGCCATTTTGAAATCGGTTCATAATTTGACCTATGAAATGCCGATAACTCGAAAACTAAAAAAAATAATTTCGATCACCTGTTCTTGACTATGGCAGTGAGTGTCTTTACATGGGTATGTATGGGAGTGTGCGTGTGTGTGTGTTGGTGTCGATGAAAATTACATCGTATATTTTATACGAGAGTTTAATCAACATTAATTCAGTAGTCACGTGATATTTGATGAGACAATTATTTTGTCAATGTAATCATAACTCTCTAAATAGTTTAAATTATTTATAACTTTTTGATTCTATAGCCACCCACATGGAGTGAGAGTGATGAGGGGAAATGAGGGGAGGGAGGGGGCAGATACTCGAATCTAGTGTCTACGCATCTTGTTAATTTCACTTTAATTATTTACAGGGTATGTAAACGATATATGACACCGAATATGAAACATGAGAACATGTAGGTACACAACAAAGGGCGTCCGCACATGAGGCGACTGATTGCAAACCTTAGCCCCGAATGTGTGAGAAAACACACGGCACGAACGAAACTAAACTGGTTTTGAGTACGTTTTCAGCGACTCTGTTCCTCGGTTGCATGCTTTTGATAGTGACATCATGAACAGAGATGTGCACAAATACTATTATACATAAAAATACGACACAATAAAATCCCCTGTTATGCTATTGTTAAAAATTCTATAGAGTCACGAAACACGGCTCGACTAGTTTGCAATCATTTGACTCGTGTGCAGTGAACCTTACACTCAGACAAGTAAGAGAATTGTCTAGAAATTGTGACTAGATACAATTAGTTAGAAGTAAATTATTACTGGTTACAATGTGCTTAATAAAAGCAGCTCTGGATCAACCAATACATTGAATAGACCAAAACACAGGGTCCTGATATCTTGGAGACCCTAGGAATTGTTACTGGATGTAATTGAATTTAATTAGTTAACATAGAACATTTTCCCTACTGTTAGTAATTAGGAGCTCGATTTAAAACAAGCTAGGACCTTCATGGTATCTTTAGACAACGCTGGCCGTTACAAGCAAGGAACTACTATCCTACCACCCCAGGACAACACATGTTTAAGCCGAATTCAATATAAAAGTCTAATAAAAGAAAACATTATCCCCTCCGCTCCCCTCCGAATGTCGTGTCCGATTAATAAAAGGAAAATGTTTGTACAAGTAATGATGTCAAATATTAGAGCAGAAAATTGTTGGCCATTGGACATTGGACGCTTGTTCCAAGTAGAACTCTGCTTGAAATAGGAGTATGTACTGTATGTGATAACTTTGCATATGTCAGTTTTATCCCATTTATTTAAATTCTGCTATTGGCTAATATGCTTCCGCTACTCGTAGCAGTATTTACAACTTTACAAACCATAGCTAGAGAGTGAGAGAGAGGAAATAGAATGCAAACAAAAAGTTAAATGAAGAGTTTGAAAATAAGCTTAAATAAGCTCTCAATACCAAAAACCCACTCTGGCCACAACTATTACTACATAAAACCATAGCCTCTATCAGTAAAACCATTTTTAAGTAGAGAGGGGTGAGTTATTCCACAATATTTCTAACATTTCATTTAACAGAGTGTACTCCTTTCATGTGGTTTCGGATCCTTTCGTATATATCCGTAGAATTTCGTGTTATCCGTGAATGCCATATTCTCTCAATTCTGTCGGTACGAGGTTTACAGGGAATTGCTCCATACATTTTTAATGCTTTGTGGCCCACAGTGGTCACAGACACTAGAGGCTCCAACGCTCCAAGGGCTCCAAAAAGCATACCGACGCACGCGGTGTGTCCCTTCTGTGTTCTCAAAATGTCGTGCGAGGACCGACACCCAAACGCCTGTTGTACTCGGTGTAGGCAACACAGGACACATATTTAATTCATATTGCGGTTCAATGACGTTTTGAAGGATATTTTGATAAAACAAACAAAAAGTTATTGCTAGCATATGTGAACCAGCGATTGTCAATATTTAATCAAAAGAATATCTTTGCAGAATGTGTTTTATGTCATTTATTTTAAATATAAATTCATATGGATATTGAAGGACATCTCATTGAATTTCGGTTGTTAATATTTGTTTTAGATATCGTGGTCAAAGAAGTTTAAATATTTATTCTACTTCTTGTTCCATTTGTGATTCTTTTAACCGATGATTCTAACATACGTTTTATTTCATCACTATCTAATGAGCGTCCGTCCAATCAGGTGCGGCCTTAGCCATTGCGAGGCCCCTGGGTGGCAGATCTTTGCGATGCACTTGTTCTTTGTATACTTTATATAAATATGTATTTTTGATGATAATTGACAAGAAATAAAATTTTATATTGGAAGTTTTATAAAAGTTAACAAGCACAAAGACGACAAATATTAACAATGATAAACTAAGGCACATGAATACCTTAAAAGATATACGCAGTGATTCAAATGATTTCTAAAGAGCGAGGCGCGAGATTTAAATGCATGTATAGTAACGAATTTTTCTTCTTGGGTTGTTGCGCGAGAATGCGAGGCCCCACGCGCTTGCCCTACTTGCGACCCCCAAAAGGCCGCCTCTGCGTCCAAGACCCGGTCACCTGGAGATCTCCAGACGTCAAGAATTTGTGACCCCAGGTTATAAACCAAAACATCCACGTATAATTATTTTCTGTGTTTTTATGTAGAACATAAAACAAGTATAGTTAAATATGAAGTATAAAACAAATCTCTTCCTTTTCCCTCTTCTCTCTCCTGTCTCCCCTAACCACCACTTGTGGTAGTGATTCCACCCCCGCCCCTACACTCATCAATATGTTTCGGTATCTGCGATCTGCCCAGTAAGCATATTCGATTTATTGTGTTGGGACAAAACTTAAATTGCGTTTTTCAATGTTCAAGCTGGTGTAATGTGGTGTGGGTGGCATGATGGGGTGCAGGGGCAGGGGGGGTTTTGGAGATTGGCATTTGTCAGGTTCTGCCTCCAAAGGGTTACCGTCTACCGATACCAAATACCATTACCCCCGTCCCCCGCGCCTACACCCACACCCGCACGATGGATGTATAGACATATAGCATGAAATATTAATGATATGGCTAACAAATAGATGGCAGGGTAGTCCTGTCCTATGTATATATTGAGTATGTACATATATGTAAAGAGGAAACCGGTACTAAAGTTGAAAGGTCAATTTTTTATATTTTAAATAGTTATTTACTGCATTTTCAAATTAAAGTTTAAATAAAAAACCGTAAGCGATTTTTCAGTGAATTCCATATTGCATTTGGAATAGTGCCAGGTTCTCTAAAATTATTTTATGAAGACATTTAACCGGTAAATATACTTTAAACGAAAAGGAAATATACCGGAAAATAATGGCGTAATGGAGGCTCTCTTCATCAGCTGCGGAAACTGTTCACCAACGCGGAAGATTGACTCTGAGTCTGATAAATAATTCTTCTAATTCGTTTGATTGTCGACTACAGTGTCGTCGCTGATTCCACCTTAGAGCATGTATATATGGAGTGTGAATAGTCTATTTTTCCTATAGATTGTGAGAGAGAAAGGTATATGTTCCTATTTGTTCTCTAAGCGCATGCATCGAAAGTGACAAAGATTTGGGTTAGGTCAAAATGATAAAAAAGAAGCATATTTTCGATAATGTTTTTTGACGACATAGGTAATATATAATTATTTCTATAATTACTACATGATAAAATGACATTTGAAGAATACTTTGTGAAATTTTCATAAATAAACATCAAGAAATGAGGCATTGACAGCGAATCTCCGCAGACGTCACAAAAAATGTAACATTGCGGTGCCACTCATAACTCATCACTAGATTTTCTGAAATCGAAAAACCAAAATGATTTCATTAGTTGATAAGTTAGCTATTTTTCATGAAAAAAATCATAAACTTTGTTATTTTCAAATACGTTAAAATTATAAAAATTAAAAAAAAACTCGACAGCGTTACCTCGGCATTTATGTAAAGAAAGAGTGTGCAAAATTTCAAAAGAATCGGCCCAGTAGATTTTGAGCTAGAGAGGGCAAGCTATGTGCGAGAAACTGCATTTAATGTTTAACTGTTTCAAAGTAACACGAAACCAGACCAGACAGGTGAAGACTTAAGACTCTATATCTCCGACAGTTTTACTCCAATCGACTTCAAATTTTTACACAATAAACTTAAAATGTTGTACAATAATATAAAAGTTGAAACCTTACCCCCCTTCGCTCTTAAATAATTAATTAATAGGCCAACATCAGTAACAATAATGTATGACGCAATTCTAGCAAGAGCATGAGTGTGTGTCAAAATATTTCATTTACTGCAACAATTCCAACACTTGTAAATTGTCTAAAAGTAGTGGGGGTATGAGTGTAAGTTTTGGGGATGATGGCACAAGGGTGTTGTAGTATTGTGGTCGTGTGGTTGTGGACTTATTCATTATTCAGCCCCGGGATAAAAGGGACAACACTTTTCCAATCTATATCGTGGTTAACGTATTCTTGAATTTTGTTCTTGGATTCTGTAACTCGCGACAACGACCTTAAACGGACATGAGGCACTAACCGTAAACTGTGTTTGTAATGTAGTTGATGATTCTAAAAGCAGTAGGTATATCCGGTAGCATGTTCAGCGCTCCGCACCACGTTCTACGGGTCCATTTAGAATGTTTACATATTTATAAACACAAAAATGTATGTAATTAGATAACAGGACGCCGCGGCATTACTTACGAACCGAGTACGTTAGTTTAACGATCTCTTAAAGTAACGTTAACTGCATTACCTCATTAGCACAGGGTGGCTGGGCTGGGCTGGACCAGTCCTCTGCCTGTTACAGAACTGTACTAATCAATATCATAACGGGTACGAGTGTGTAATTGAACAAAGAAACATTTAACTCAGAGAACAATAACAATTAGCGGCAGTCTAAACGTTCATTGGAATATTTTTCTATTTATTTCTTTGTTGGGGTATAATTAGAAGACACTAATTGCAGTGCGGTATCACTGTTTAACACATGGAAGAGAGAACCGCAATCGATTAAAGCGAGAATGTGTCTTTGTGTTCCGGTATCTGGCGTTAAAACCGCTTCCACAATAACTCCCTTTCCCAAATATCAAATTAGAAGAATAAATATTGTATGCGCACATTTGCTATAATCTGAACAAAATATTTAATTGTCTGATTGGAACGAAGTATTGACGGTCTGACTAATTTAACCGTCTGATAGAATGAAGTACTTAACCGTCTGATCGGTTTAAGTTTTCTGAATACATAAACACTTATCTTATGATCAAATACGCACACCGTGATTAACATCAATTACAGGTTTAAACAGCTATCAAATGAACAATTTTCGGTAGCATATTAATTATTATGATAACATGGGACAATTCTAAAATCCACAAATCTTAATTCATAATAATTTAAATGCACGAAATTCAAATTAGAAAATCCTAGAGAGATTATTATTGTAATGTCTGTAATACCAACGTAACCAAGGCAGAAGATGGGGGCTCAAGCGGGGGCACCGCCCTACCAGACCCGACCCAACACAGGGTGCTCGGAGTGTGGAATTAAACAAGTTGTGAGGCAAATTGCTTGCAGAAATCTATGACTGTATGTATGAGTATGTATGTATGTGCCTAGCTGAAGGTTATTAAACAAGATTCTATAGAGGATGAATACATGGTACATATAGCTAAAGTGTGGGTAAAAGACACGCGGTAAAACTTACTGCATGTTAATAAAGTTGGCTATTAACCCAGCAAACATTTTGAGTCACTTTGACATCATATTGAAGATGCGTATGATTTTTTGTCATGAAAAAGTTCATTTACAGTTCAGTTTCTCACAGTCGTTCATATGAAATTTTTATTTTATCGGCTACAAATGACAACCATAAAATTGATGCGAACTATAATTGAAGTGCAAAACGTCACAAAACAGAACACTTCACCAAATTGTTTTCTGGGAAGTTCCGTTCAAAAAATTGCCATCTCTGTTATAAAACAGGGTCTGCAGTTGTATCGAGCATCACATGATGCTTTGTAAACATGGTTAAATAAAAAGGACTGCTAATTATTCTACAGACGTACATACTATAATAATTCCGTGACGTCAAATATATCTAAAAAATTAAGCTTAAAACAGAATTTAAAATTTTAAATAATAAACTTTTAAATCTCCGTTTAAACTGAGCCATAAAACGAAATAAAAGCAATGTACATTATGTAGTTACAAACGTTTAAAACAACCAAGAACACTTGTTTACCAAACTGTACAATCAGTTTGTATAGAACGAGGAAAATTTGCATTTCCAATTATTTGAACAAATTAAAATATAATATATACATGTTTTCTACAAAATTATAATGTAATACATATAAAATTAAAATGCTATAAAAAATTCAACAAACTGCAGGAACAGGAAATGCTGTGGATGATGAGGAGTAAGGAGTGCAGGCGGTTGCAGGTTTTCATGTATTGAAAGAAACTCAATTTCCTGTTTAATTAAACCTACACAAGACCAGAAACTTCTTCGATTTACACGTAGTTGAAGAAACTCCTAGATTCGTTACATGTTACTCGTACTGCTATGCTATTGTGGAAGTTGTTACAATACTAGAAATGTTAAACAGTTGCGCTGATGAAAGCACCGTCCATTTTAGATGCCTTCAAAGAACGGCACGTCCATTTATAAGAAGAAAATTGTGTCAATGATAACTAGTTATCAACAGCACCAGTTAGCAACGCTTACGTTACGTTTCGCAAGACCCTAACAGGAACCGAATTTGAGAAAAGGCATCCGGAAGTTAAAATAGAGCACAAATCACAGAACAGAAAAAGAAACATATTTTCGATGTTTTTTTGACCACACAGTTAGTATATAATTATTTCAATAATTACTACATGATAAAATGACATTAGAAATATACTTTGTAAAATTTTCATAAATAAATGTCAAGAAGTGAGGCATTGCCAGCGAATCTCCGCAGACGTCACAAAAAAAAGTAACATTGCGGTGCTACTCATAACTCATCACTGGATTTTCTGAAATCGAAAAACCAAAATGATTTCATTAGTTGATAAGTTTCTGCAGGTAACGCTGTCAACTTTTTCTTTTTTTATTGATTTTTCAATTTTTTACAGCACTTAAAAGTCAAAATACCGATTTCATGAAAAAAAAACAGAAACTTTGTTATTTTAAAGTACGTTAAATTAAAAAATAAAAAGAAACTTGACAGCGTTACCTCAGCATTTATGTAAAGAAAGAGTGTGCAAAATTTCAAAAGAATCGGTCCAGTAGATTTTGAGCTAGAGAGGGCACCGACTCTGAAAAAGCTATGTGTGGGAGACTGCATTTAAAAGTTTCAAAGTAACACGAAAGCAGACCAGAGAGGTGAAGACTTAAAACTCTATATCTCCGACAGTTTTACTCCAATCGACTTCAAATTTTTACACAATAAACTTAATATGTTGTACAATAATATAAATAAATAAAAAAAAGTGAAACCTTAACCCCCCCAACCCTTAATTATAGCGATTTCGAAAAGTAGGCCTTAACTTAGTAGACAAAACTTTATTGTCCCGCCTCTCGAACGAGATCACTAGCCCCCCTCTACGACATCAACCGACTGAATGACGCGCTTTTTAAAAAAGAAAGTTATCCTGCCGCACCGTGTATTATTATCCCAATTATGAATAACACGATTACTACTAATGCATTTTGAGTGAATGAAATTACACAACTAGTTAATTATTCCAGGTAAAGATTACGTGGTTTCCTCACGTTACTATTATTTCAACAACTGCATAATGTAGAAATAATTAAAGTCGAAAACAATCGAAATAAATTTCCAATAAGTTAAGTCAACCTGTGTCCCCTACCACTCTAGCACTGCTCCAATCGTTATGTCACCTACTACTTCTTCCCCCACTCCCCTGTAAACAATCACGTGTCGTGCACGTAGGTCCTATAAATTGTTTAAGTTCATTAATTTATCAGCTAAGTAACTCAACAGCAACACCGATGGCGGTTGGTGGTATCGCTAAATACATTTCCCCGTGCATATCATTGTTTATTCCGTGTATAATAATCAATTGCTATTATCTGTACAATGCACCTATTCCAAAAGATGCATACACGCAAATCTGCACTTAGCTAGTACAATGTACTGCCACCCACGTCGCGTCGAGCCGAGCAAAGTCGCTATTCCCTCTAGCCTGCTACGAACATGGGCTAAAGAGAACCCCTGCAATATCCCGTATAGTTCAAAATAAACTTTATATTTTGTGTTGGGTAATATGTATTGAACGACCGTATATTATTCCATGGTTGTTCGTTAAATATGGATACGCTTTTATAATTGTTATAAAATGAGATGGGTTTGCGAACCATGTCTTTAGCAACAATATTGCACAAGTTATTAGCGTTTAAATCAGTAATTTGTGTTATTAAATCCATTAAATATCTTTTAAGAGTATAGAATTTTATATTTTATTTGAAAACTTTTACAAATCTATTTCCTACAAGCTAAAACCGACCACGCTTCTGTGTGGCTCAGTCTGATATGAAATGAATGGGAAAATAAATAAAAAGTACACATACACGATGATCAACTGGAAAGAAATGAGAAACCACGCGCGTATTCGAATGCAACATTGTGTCAAAACTTTTCGAGTTTTGGGAACACAAATATACGCAGGTTGAATTTTTAGCAGCGGGATAAAAAGTATTTTATGTCGGTCTCCTGGCTCTAAGCTACCTCCCCACCAATTTTCAGCCAAATCGGTGCAGCCGTTCTTGAGTTATAAATAGTGTAACTAACATTGTTGACCAATACATAAACTTTTAATATTATTTATGTGGTATACAAGAATAAATAAAATCTATTACTTATTATTGTATAGATTTTCATATAGCCCTCCTAAACAAGGCATCAGCTCGATCTGAGAATCCTACACTGACAAGACATAGCAAAGCTTGTCCGCAAAGAAAAGTAAAAAGAACTAGACACTCTAACAGCCGCATTACGAGCTAAAAAAATAAGATGGAATACCTTATACCTGTCAATTTAGCCAATTAGTTCTAAATCTTTAAACATTATAGTTATATATCCGTATCGTATATATGGTAACGTTCGATGTATTGATGATGGTATGTGCTAAAAGGTAAGGCACAAGGTAGAGGTAGAGGGAGAGAGGGAGTAGGACGATAATTCGATACTCCGGTCGAACACACAGCTATCAGACCTTAACTAGATGAAAATTAAGCCCAAGGTAAAGTAAAACTTTTGTTCTTAGAAGTTAATTTATTATTAAAAACGTTTGGCAAATTCATTATTATATTTTATTAATTACATATGTAGTAGGGTAGATGTATTTTAAAGTAGCTAGTTGCTAATGAAAACTTTAGGCTTTTAGAAATGAACAGAAAAGGGATTTGAACAGAGTTACATTCAGTTATATATTGGAGTGATTATATAAATTTATACTAGGGAAAAGTGAACTTTATTGAACTTACCAGAATTGGTTCCTCATCAGAATAGTCAGCATTCAAACTAAGAGCCAGTTAAACACAATAATTGTCACACACAAATGTTAAACACCGATTGAAAACTAATATTGTAATGTTACGAGTATATAATCCAAAATAACTAACACTTAAATTATTTAACACACTATTTTAAAACACCCGCACAACTTGTCAATACTTGTGTACCTTTAGCCAGGAAACTAATTACGATAAAACTATTTTCAATAAGGATTGTTTCTCGAATTAATTCAAAATCTAATTTAGTTGAAATAATTAGTAAAAGACCATTGCTTTTATTGCATTAATTACAAGATATTATGAATGCTTAATGAAGGTATAACCTCACTTTTTTTAAGAGACATTGCAATCGAAATTAAAAAAATTGTTTGTTGAATTAAAAGAATACTTTTACACTACAATTAAACAACACTATTTTATGATCATAAATATTGTCACTAGTATAAAATAACAAGATAATTAATTATAAATTATATTTAAAACGTAAAGGAAACACTCTCTAAACTATTGTGTGCTCGACGTTTAAAGTAACTTCAGGCGCTGATAACACTGAAGTAGATCACTGTACTGAAATAGTGTGTGTACCGAATAGTGAAGATTAATATTGAAAATCGATATTTAAATAATTTGATAAAATTTAAAACGATTTTAAAGATTCAGTTCTTATTTATTATCAAATATAAAAATATATAATAATATAATACTATTTATTTCTAAGCTAAATATCATTCAGTAGTGCTATTGATTTCTTTATGTTGGTAGTTCCACATGCTGTTGGTAGCTCTTTCAGTTAAAAATGTGAGTGTCAGTAAAGTTGATTCGTGTAGGTAAATGATTTATATATTTTAAAATAGTTCATAGTATATTTGTGTGTTTAATTATATAATATAACTATTAATCGGTGTATAAAGTAATGCTTTATTTAACCTTTATAACAATCGGTCGTAGATTTCTTTGCAAAAAAGAAATTTCAAAACCTACAACAATGTCCTACGTTGCAAAACGTAAAATTATATTTAAATTACAATAAAATTTATTAAAGCATAATTAATGGAATGCTAATATAATTATTATGTAAAGAACTATACAAGTAAACATTATACATAATTTAGTAAATCGAACTACTTCAAAAACTAACCTACCTGTGTTGTGTTTGTGTCAGTGTCAGTGTATATTAATGCCTAATTCAAATTTTAAAATAACAATACAATATGCACATTTGTGAGTCAATATTATACTAGTTTTTAATCCTTTATACGGTTCATATTATCCATTCTCCTAAAAATAATGTATATAAATCTTTATGCTTGTACTTCGTTCATTACATTTTTTGTTGTCACAATCACAAGTGTTCATATTGTATTATCAGTGTTTCAAAAGAAAGACAATTCTAAAACATAAATAATTGCCCATGTTACAAGTGAAAAAGTGTATTTAGTGTCTGACTGCTTGGTTTGAGAGTGCAGTGCATTTTGAAGACCACTTCGTCTGCGGTTGCAGCGATGCCCCAGCTCTCAGAGGTTCACTGGTGAGTTTGTAAACTCGTATTTTGTAGTGCATGCTTGTATCATATACTAATAGTGATGCCTTTAAAAATGCTGTGTACTCATCTATGTTTAGTACAAATCGTTTTTATGTATGTATTTACATATGAACTTAAAATTATATTTTTTTAAATTTAAATTGGACGCCATTCCAATTATTAGCCTTATTTCTTTAATTTTGTTTGATGTGACAGAGCTGTATATGTCTGTGATTACAACCGCAGAATTAGGCTGAACTCACATTGGAATTATATAATTTGACGACCATGTCGATCCTTCTCGGATTCACAAGATTGTACGATACAGAAATTCGCTTATACAGTTTCAATGTGAGTTCAGCCTAAGCCTGTCGTTCGTTCGTTTTGAACACGGAGTTAGTCGATGGAATGTTATCGTGTCATACGATTGTTTAGCAGTAGAGTCACTAGGTTCCGAGTCTTTGAAATTCGAATCAGGACGAATCCACTAATTCGTCGACAAAGCCAGCATGTTTTCACGGCGTGTTCGTCTATTCAGCGTGGACATGAGCCCGGCTTTAATGTTTAATCAAAACAAGCTATTTTTTCCGTTTGCCGCGTTGTTGTATAAATTGAGTGGTAGGTACATGCTGGACACTGGCTCGGATGCTGCGCTCGGAAAATTCGTTAGAGCTGTAATGAACGTTCAAAAGGCTCAATTAACTGATGCTGCCTCAATACTTTTAATCAACGTTTTTGAAACGAACGACTGAAGTCTTTCACTTCATGTACATCCTTCCTGTCATCGTTTATTATTGCTTATGAAAATATTCAGAAATATATATATATAAAATTTAGTATACAAAAAATAATATATGTATATCCATAGCAAGTTTTCTGTAAGTTGTTCCTGCTATTTTAAATGCGTGGATATAAACAATAATTATTTCGGAATTAGAGAAAAGGACAGCATTATTAGAGCAGTATATAAATGTAGTTGCATTTGTTAGCAGCAGCAGCACGTTTACGTTGCTGTAAAGTCGAGTAGCTTTAAAGAACATTACCTATTACCATAACTAATTAGGGATTTACATTTTTTGTATAAGGCATGAGGTGTGTTCAAATATTCTGCAGAATATGTAAAAAGCAATGTTTGCAAAATATCTTATTTCGGAATACGTTTGGTGGAGAAAAGCCACGCAGGGGAGGAAAGGGGAGAGTCATGCTTGTTGTAAAATTTACCTTCAGCAAGTTATAATAAAAAATCTACCTTTTATATTATTTTAAAAGGTCGTATATAGCTCCAGAGCTATGTTTGAATTTTTGTTTTTAAATGAGATTTGCATGTTGCCTCGAAAATATTTAGACGATTTTTTTTTGCAATCTTAATGTTTTCATAAATATTATATTATACAAATTTTAATAAAATTGTTTTAAAAGTTAGAATGCACAGCTTAGCTTAAATATATGTTGCAGGTTTGTTATTTATGAACTAGTGAATGGGCTTGTGTCCTCATTTTTTAGTGGTCGATTTTACAATTGCAATTGTTGATTGAAATTGATGTTAATAAATGTGTGTTGTCGTGTCTATTTTATTAAATATCTAAATGTTAACGGAGATATAGCAATTAAAAATTTGAATTGTAGTTTTAGGGCTAGAAATGGTCGGCCACATTTGTATGACGTGAAATGCATTTTAACGTCAGTTATTTGTTGAGTAGGTCAGTGCTGTGGTAATGTTTTGTAGCTGTTGGTAGTCAAATAATCAAGTCAAGTCAAAGAATAATAAGTTTTTAATTTATTTAACCTTGTTACGGCAGACATAATATTGGAATTTTATTGTTCCTTGAAAGAGCTGTAAATAATATTTGATATTTTGATATATAAATGCATATAGCAGAGAGTTATGATCTGTAAGGTTAGTAACCTGTAATTTTGTCAGAGTTACGCTCTGTTGTATAAAAGAGACAGCAACTACCGGCTGTGATGTCACATGCAGTTGGGATGTGTACAACGTTGAATCCCTTTAATAATTAAAGAGAAAATGTCTTTTTTAATTGTTAATATTTCCTGAAATATAAGGAGTTATTAAAAAATAATTGAACATTTGAAGTTCTAGTAACCAACTTTATCAATATATAGTACAGTTTTATTGAAATTAAGACAGCCGATCTATCGATAGATCTGTTGAAATCTTTACTTGGAACGTCTCGTTATGTATACATTAACCCCGCAGCCATTCCCCTTATTCATTATAATGGTTTTGAAATTCTAATGAGCAATAAACCCCTATAGAAATAAATCCAGTAATAATACTCGGTACCTGGAATCTTTAGAAAGAAAATCATTATAGAAAATATATAGAAAAGATCAACAATTTATGAATGCTCTTAGTTCATAGCATGTTTCGTAAGAAGTCGTTAAAAACACGAGTATTTTAAAGTAAAATAATAAAGTATTTCGTTTGTAGCAGTATTGTTTAATATAAATATAATTTAATAATTTTTGTCACGTGCCCGTGCCTGTACTACACATCGCACTTCATGGTCCCAGTTTGTTTTGCACTAGCAACCATTGCAAGAGCAGCACTTCCAGCAGATCCTCCGTTATCCCAGTGTGGCGTTGGAACCATCTACCACATGTTCTGCGCGTACAAATCTAAAGCCTTGCACGTTCACATATCATACCCATATCCATATACATGCGAGTGTGTTGGTGTGGTGTATACGTGTTTCGCAGGTGCTACTAACCTAATGCAATCTACATTGGTCCTGGATTTCCCGTATACATTCCCGTATAGGAGTACATTCAGCTGATGGTTTATATCTTGCGTAAAATATGGTAATATAAAAGAAAAACGTTTAGTAGCTTTCACTGCATTCAAAGAATAAATTTAAACTTTATATAAAAAGGAAATGTCTAACTATGAAATCTTCTACCGGCTGGATTATCATTTCCATAAAGAAATCATTTCCTTCGGATACTGAAAGAAAATGGTTTTCTTGCTATGTTCATTATTATCAATACGTCGCTTGTTCCTTTAGGAATGTAGTGTATGTAAATGTATGTAGTGCAAATCAAACAGTTTTAGATTAGATTATTTTAGAATTTAATTTTTTCTGTATTGTCTGAAAGTATGTCCTTTAGTTCACCACTGATGTTGTGTTTTGTTCTTTGCGTTTGATATTGTGGGCAGGTTATTAGTAGATGAGGGACTGTTATTTGCGTCTGACAGTTGTTGCACTGCGGAGCTGTTGTTTTTCTGATTAGATGTTGATGTTTCAATGTCGTATGTCCTGTTCTTAGTCTGAAGATGGATTTTTATACTATTATATACATTTGTTTATATTTTCCTTAATTAATCTAAATTTGTGGTTAAGCTAAAGCAGTAAAGTAGCGTGCCTTAGAAGGGCCCCGTATCATATTTTGTTGGGGGGCCCAAATGATGGTTAAAGATTTTTTACAAAAGGAACTAAGGCTCGCATTGAATTAAAATAATTATATATTGATTATACGTTATTACTTACAATTAATACTCGTAAGAACTAAGCTGAGTACGGCCTAAGAGTTTAAGTGAGATTGTGGATAACATTTTTCGAATTTATGCTTACACAAGTTTGGGGCCCTTTTAGCCCGGGGGCCCCGTAACATTGATACGGCGTAGCTACGCAACTAAGCTAAAGGTAAACGATGAATTGCTTTGTGGTCATCAATTTTTACATATAATAGAAAATATAAAAGCGTTCTCAGACAATCTAATAAGGAATAAGTCTTAAGGAGGGATGTGTGACCTTTGCACTATAGCCGTAAAGTAAACAGAAGTACCTACGAGTATAACAATATATCTCTTTCACGTTCTGTGCTCTCCTAGAACGTTATTTGAAATACCTGGTTGCATTTAGTTGCACCAGTGTAAGCAGTAAAGCATACTCTATAGAATGCAGGCGGGATTTATCGATACGCGGAAGCTTTCACAAATTTCGTTACTTCGAAACCAACATACCGAACAAGCAGGTATTGGTCTACAGATCCGCGTTAGTGCGAGGCGCTTTAGATCTTAGGGCACCATTTGCTTCGAATATGATTTTTAAATGAGTATTTATCTTTTATAAAAGCAGTTCTTTATAACATTTTTTAATTCGGGCTTTGCATTGCTCCCTTAGACGGTCCTGGTTATGTAATGTAGTCAAAGGACTTCTACAGAATGTTCCAGAATACTAAGTGGTTCACAGTTTTACCGTAAAACGCCTCAAAGCCGAGACTCTATGGTTAACAACAATAACTTCTGCAAACTAAATGAAAATTGTATTTGTATGTTGTTGCAAAACAGCGAAGTTTAAAAAAACCAGGTTGGAAATGAAGCTTCACTCATATCGTGCGATTATTTAGCTGTTGGCAACACATTATTAGTATTAGTATGTCATGTACAAGTATGGAACTGAAATATACCATGTTTTCAATTCAGAAATAAACCTGCGGCTATTCCACATCCGTTAAATATTCAATGGCCTTCAGAAAGGTTCTTGTTTTTTGAATAATTATTAAAATATTTGTTCAAAACGCTATTTCCAATCAAAAAAGTGATATCGACATTCTAATAAACCCGAATTTTAAATATGTTCGTCCATACATACCAAAAACAAGGCCTACCCTCCGTTTAACCGTATTACACCCTCAGGGGGTTGGTACGAGATGCATTTCATTAAAAAAACGGATCAATGGTTCAATGGATTCAAAATATTTTAAATATTGAAACAACGCGACGTGACGGCATATTTTGTCACACTTCGAATATATACAGGACATACATTAGGTAGTTTCCATTCTTTGTGATGTTTAAAAATGTTGAAAAGAACAAAATATTTAATAACTAAAATCACAACGAAGAAAACTCCAGATGAAGTTTATAAATGAAATAAACAAGAACACTATTGTAATATAAAATAATTTTATATTCACAAAGCGTTTATTTTATATTCAACACAAAAAGGCGAAGTACAATACATTATTTGAAGTATTTCTTTTTTTCATTTGAAATAACAGCCATTAGTAAACAACTCATCTCTAATTCAAGTGTCTGCTACAATAATGGACGCTGCGCAGATTAAATCGAAAAAAATCAATTGAACATGTATTATACTCGTACACCTATAGTTCAGTGTTGACGGAGGTGTAGTCTTGTAATTTCTCTTTCTTTCTTTCTGTTAAATAGATACGCTAAAATATGTTCAGAAAATACCGGCCTGTGAAACATCATTTAAATTTTATAGACCTGCACAGTATGGTCTAATATTGTATTTTAACATTTTCTCTTTGTTTGACACCTTCAATGGGCCTGTGTCCTATGTCTTAATTTCTATAAAAGTGTACTATATATTGATAAAGTGGGTTACTAGAACCTCAAATGTTCAATTATTTTTTAATAACTCCTTATATGTTAAGACCCAGTAAACATTTTGGAGTCACTTTGACATCATATTGAAGATGCGTCATGATTTTTTTGTCATTAAAGAGTTCATTTAAAGTTCAGTTTTATAGGACTTTTTTTCATATAAAATGTCTACTTTATCGGCTACAAATATCGAAATTACTCCACCTGTCGGAATACAAATGAAGATAAAGTTGATGCGAACTATAATTGTAGTGAAATAGTGATAGAAACGTCACTACATAGAGCACTTCACCAAATTGTTTACTGTGGAGATATTAACAATTAAAAAAGTCATTTTGTCTCTTTAATTATTAAAGGGATTCAACGTTGTACACATTCTAAATGTATGTGACATCACAACCGCTATCAACCTTACAGCTCATAAATCTCTAATATGTATTTATATATCAAAATATCAAATATTATTTACAGCTATTTTAAGGAACAATAAAATTCCAATATTATGTCAGCTGGGTAACAGGGTTAAAGAAAATAAAAACTTATTACTCTTTGACTTGACTTGATTATTACAGCTACAAAACATTATCACAGCACTGACCTACTCAACAAATAACTGACGTTAAAATGCATTTCACGTCATACAAATATGGCCGACCATTTCTAGCGCTAAAACATAACAATTCAAATTTTGAATTAGACACGCCAATACACATTTATTAACATCAATTTCAATCAATAATTGAAAAATCAACCACTAAAAAATGAGGACACAAGCCCATTCAATTGTAACTAAACAATTCATAACATTTCTACACTTATAATAACAGTACGACATTAATGCGACATTCTAACGTTAGTCTCGTACTCTTTCGGAATACAAAACTGTTTCTATTCTTGTTTGTAATAAAATAAGTTTGAATTATACTTGAATAGTATAACTTTATACATTTTATGTTTTGTTTTATATATTTTAAAACTTAAAGTTGACTTTAAAAATCGAATCAAGTACATATTGCCAACAGAATCTATACGTAAAAGCTGCCAACTCTAGAATAATAATACCATGAGACAAGTCAGACTGCCATAGTTTGCAAGATATACCTACTGCTATTTACGTATAGATGGGTTGTGTGTGTGTGTGTGTGTTGGGTTCTATCTTTTAGAGTAGAGATATATCAGTGTGTCCGTCTATCTATGTCGAAACAAATTGAAATTGAACAAAGAAAATTCTTGAATACCAACAAAATCCACTGCAGAATAAAAAACCAAATAAATTTCTGTTAAATTTATAGACTGGAACAATTGTTGAATCGGTTAATTCATTTGCCTGTAACTCCTAATTTATGAGACTAGGCTGTCGTACTTTGCAACCGTCTTTAACCAACGTGTGCCGTCATAAGATTCAGAGCTTGATTGTAATTAATTCTAATACCGGGAAACTTATGCATCATATTGTACCACGGCAATGTCCCTAATTGAATATCTAATATTAACTTCCATCAATATCAGTTTGCATTTATTAATTTAGTTGTTAAAAGCTCTGATAATGAGCACTTTATTACACGTTACTTACAAAAACATCATATAAGACGTAATAAATTGAGCCCTGACTTCATTTAATATTTAAATTAAAATAATAATTAATAGTTTTAGCTAAGTACAAAAAGTTTATATGAAAAAAAAGAAAAAGTTAATAATAAAGTTCCGTGAGAAACTTAGAATCTCTAAGTTGGGTGTTGAGTAAGATGGGGGTCGGGTGGGTGAGTGAGGAAGGGGTGGTAGGCGTTGGTGTAAGTCGGGTTTGCCGCTACAAGTAGTTCGTACAAAAAATAAACTCCTGTGAAGTTCTTCTTATTCTTATTAAGAAATAAAAGCCGAGCCAGAAAGGCACTACGACAATTCCAAGATACTTTTAACAAGGAATCAACGAGATTTTCTTTTGAATAACAAAAATATAATTACGACTACATGGTATTTACTTTAATTAATTGAAATATAATTACATAAAATATACACATAGCTTGACATAATAACATAAATTTTTCAAAATTGTTTTACATACTTTTAACGTCAATCGACAATAATTTTTTTTTTAATTTGAGATATTTGAACAGTGTGTCAAGAGAATGACATCTGTAAAATTCTTAATGCGTGCCTTATTTCATTTGCTACGCCAAGGTTTTGTTTTTCCAGTATGAGGGCAGTTAAACCTAATGAAAGTTATGCCTAGATCCAGAGGCGGCCTTAGGGGATGGCAAGCAGGGCAACCGCCCGGGGCCTCGCATTCTCGTGCAAGAACCCAAGTAGAAAAATTCATTATTATATATGTATTTGAATCTCGCGCCTCGCTCTTTAGAAATCCCACTAGAATCACTGCGTATATCTTTTAAGGCACTCATGTACCTTAGTTTATCATTATTAATATTTGTCGTCTTTGTGTTTGTTAACTTTTATAAAACTTCCAATATAAAATTTTATTTTTCGTTAATTATCATCAAAAATACTTACTTACAATTTACATAAATTATACAAAGAACAAGTGCCTCGCAAAGATCTGCCGCCGAATGGCTAAGGCTTCTTAGGTTCACAGATATTTTGTTACCATCAATATTCAATCAAAGATTTTATTAGTTTATAATTTGTAAATGATATAAAGCTTTGTTGCATAATTGAACCAAGACCAAATCTCTGCGATAGCTTGTAATTTCACAAAGAATTCAAAGTGGAACGTAGCATGAAATTACTCAAGAATAACTCCTTAAAAAGCTACATTTTAATTGTAGAGTAACATTGTAATATATTTAAATTTTTCAAATTAATTCTGTATTTTTAAAAACTCAAAGATAAACAAAACTGTTATACAGAAAAAATACCAAATAGAATATGTTAAGAATATGAGAACCTACGAAATGTCGTCGTGTTCGTTTCGGCAGAGCACCGTCTTTAGCAGGAGTCCACCCCAGCAGCAACAGCAGCAGCACCAGCCCCAGGACTCCATGGATGGAGTTCCACCGTACGACACAAGTATATGCACTGTACAAAGTTAAAATTCTCTTTTTGTGTCTTTGCCAAGTGCTTTGCTTTTGTATTATATATTATTTACATTTAAAGAAATGTATCTAGCTATGTATGTATAGGTTTGGTTGTATGTACTTGTGCATTAAGATAACTTCTAAGAAAACAAATAAATAAGTGATTGGTTATTGTCAACGATGCGAAGACAAGAAACTAGTAAGTCAATACAAACATTGATGTAACGATAGAGATTGCTAGAGAAGAAGAGTGGTAAAGAACAGTGCCGTACATGGTTTTTGAATGGGAACACCTACTAAATGTACCTTGCAAGGTATTACGCTTTTTACCTTTGTAAAATCATTTGCAAACGTAAATCAGTATAATCCTGCGCTCATGAATAAACATGCTCTTAACTTAAAAAACTCTTTTTAAGACGACAGTGCAAATAACGTCGCTGTTGCATAAACAATCCTTTTAAATTTAATCTAAATTAAGATTAACTTTTACATTTATATACATACTTTAATTTACAAAAAAATTCTGTTTCACTTTGTATACCACTTCCAGTTTTCAAATTGCGGGGACTTTATTAGCAGCACGCCAAGGAATTTGTTCATTCGTTTATTAAAGATCGTTACCAGCTTAATGATGTATTATTTTTCTAAATGTGGGTGATCTTTCGTAATCGCTGATTGGTTGTCTTCTCTGTCGATATTCAGATGAGAGTAAGGGAGGGGGTAATTAGACCTGTTGAAACTTGTTAACAAAATACATTAACGAATGTTGTGATGAGGCTTTTTTAACTGTTACATTTCATTCATTCTGATATGGTTCTCTGATGTAATACTTTGAGTATTTGTACACTAACCCTTGGCCCAGCAACCCTCATCTCAACAACTGCGATTTAAGATGTATTCTACAATATTTTTATTTCTTCGTATTATATTTTCTATGTAAGTTACTTTACTTTTTTCACATTTTCATTTTCTTTTGTCATCTTATTCTCCTTTGTTTATATTTATTTTGTTTATTGGATTTTTTTTTCTTCGCTTTTTTATATTTATTTAAGAATTTATGCAACTTAACTCCAAAGAATTTCAAATGCTTTTAAAAAAATATCATCAAATTTATACAACGCCCTTATCTAGCACACGTGCTTGGCTACAAGGTCACGTGTGCAGAGCGTGTTACAACACGAAAATTGAATAATGAATCTGTTACTGGCAAAAATAGACTAAAATTATTAAAGTTAGTAAAATATCCAGGAAATTTAACCCTGTTCCATGTTAGGGTGGATGTGGATGTACAAAATTGCAAGTTTTGCGTGGATTGATGAAAGAAATAAAACTTAATGTGACATCGCATAAGAAATTGAGACGAGCAAAGATTTGGGTACACAGTTACATTGCAATAAAACGAATTCAAACATAATTATATTTGAGAAAAAGACAAATAACATAATGGCTGTTTTTCTGTAGCATATTTGTTGTATACCCCTCAGGGAAATATGTAAAGCCCCCTTAACTGGACAGCAACACGGAAAAACAAAAGAAAACCCTGAAAAGTACAAAAAATAATTTTATTCTTCAGTAGAAAATTGTAGAATATAAAATTGTCGCATATAAATATGTGACACAAAAGTGTCGCTGATGTTTTGTAATACAGATGGCAGCTCATACAAATCTGGAAAACGGAAGTTTTGAAAATGTCAATTTATATATCATTGTCAAGGAATCTAATGTGGTACTTAAGCAAATACAAGCATGAACACGACGTCGTTCAGGGCCCCGAGTTCCGGTTTGTGCTCTTACAGAGTACTAAGTGGCGATTTAGGGATTAGGTATTAATTTTAAGAATGCTGTAAAACGCGGAATAAAACAGAGCTCGTTAATTTGGCATGTAGCAGGCATTACTTCAACCTACGCAACTTTTTTGTGTAATTACTGAAATTGTGACCACGTCTTGTAAAAGGGACTAGCTCAAATTATTAAATATGACTTCTCTTCACTTGCTACAACTTGTTACGTACGTAGAAAGTTATACCCACGTCTAACGTTGGCCAGCATTGAACTGTGATTTAATCAATGTAATCATTAAACTTGATTTTTCAATAAAACCATCTCTGAGCGTTCTGCTAGTAAAATATGAGTCTTGGCTTCTGTTTTAGCACAAAACCATTTAAAGAGCCAAAAAGATCTTTGAACTTAGTGCAGTTTTGATTTGTCTTGCAAAGTCTATAGAAATGTTGTAATATAAAACAAATGCATACAAAAAAATAGAGCAACATAATACAACGGCAACCAAAACTATTGCCAACTTTTAAGTAAGATTATTATTTAACTTTAAGTTGGCAGTACTTTTATTGTATTCGTTATTATATGTTTTCATTTATTTTAAACAATTATTTTATCAAGTTTATATAAATAAATAAGAGCACCAATAGTTCAGTAATGGCCATAAGTGAAATTAACATTGAATTCTTTCTTTAATTTAATTTATTTGTTGTAGGCCTGCAACAATGTTGGCAGTAGTTATTCATTAAACACATTTTGTGGCCTATTTTCCTGCTTCTTGCGCAGTAACGTACTTATAAACCTTTTTGCGAACACATTTTTAAAGATTAAAGACTTAAAAAGAAGCATTAGATAAGTTTAATGATTATGAGAGAACATAATCAGATTAATAAATGTAGCATTGGTCCGGAGATCGACCCCGAACACGCAGAGTCGTCTCTTTACTTTAAGACATCTTATGCATCTTATAAGCAACTCATTGTGCAAAGATAGTTTACTTAGTCAAAACTATTTTCACTTATTTTAGTTACTGCATACAAATATGTAAAACTTTCCATCATGTGATATATTTTAGCATCTCTAATTACATAAATTAGTTCTTTTATTTAACACGAGCGCTTTATACAAAACTCATGACCACATTTTCCATTTCCCAAACAAATTTTCATTGTTATCTAAAGTATTCATCTTGCTTTATTTCTGTGTTTGGATATAAATTGAAATTACCATCATAATGAGAATTTAAATTAGTTTTTCTTTTTACATAATATACATACATTATTTATATTATATTCAGCATTTAATTAATTTGAGTTATGCACTAATAAAGCTTTGTTTGTAAAGTTTAATCAGCTGCATACGTATGTATGAGTTTGAAGGTATTGTAACACATCCCTTCGCCTCCCTCCCCACTCATTTCTCTCACGTTCAATTAGACCTGTGTGTTTTGATTTATAAAAATTATATTTGTAAATGCGCGATGAGTTGATTGTAGGAAATTTAAGGTAATTGTTCAGCAATAAGCCTAATTAGCTAATACATAAATTACGTACAATTATAAAGTCGATTGATCGATAGATTATACGGGTATTAAATATTTATAGTTTTCTAAATACCTTTTAAATTTTTTAGAGATGTTTCAGTAATAAACTAGACTATGCTTGTACAAAATAGACTTAGCTTTAAATCGTTCCCCTCGTACGACGAAGAAGCAACACGGGGTTTAAAGCAAAACGTTTTATAGAAGTTAATACTAAGGAATCTACCTAATGCTATCAAAGACAGTCAGTTATCTTCTTCTTTTTATGTTTCTTAGCAATAATTAAATAATTTTATAGCAATTTCAAAGTTATTTTTCGTCTAAAATTTCATAATAATATAAAATGTGTAATATTAAATATAGCGTTGACTATTTGTGGACAAGTAGACTGCAAACAGTGGCTCTCAAAATGTCTCAAGTGCTACCAATAAGCCACCAATGCAAGATATCCCATTAAACATTTGGTGAAATAGAATGGCTAGGTGAAGTTCTAGTCACTCGTTTAATTACGTTTTAATTCTAACATTTTACAAGTTGGAGCAAAAACACAGAAATCAATTTTAGTTCAAATTGATTCCCTACTTGTCCCAGGAGTCGCTTTTATTCAGCAGTGAGCAGACGTTGCGCCGTCTGTATCTCATAAAAGAGACATTCCCTATTAACGACTGAATAGAAAACAAACGCGTTCATGACAAAAAACTCATGAAAAGTAATAGAAATGAAATAGAATTTACTCCCAAATGTGGGACTAACTTCATCCCCACTGATGTAGAAGTCTTTGCCAGCTTCCAAAGACTTAGCGATGCAGTTTTATGTCCTTCGTTCATGGGCGTCCGTGACATCTTTTATGGGTTTAATAATGATGAGAATTTTCATTTCTTTGTTAGATAATAAATTTTACTATAAAATTGAAAGCCAACGACTTCTTATTACTGGCTTGATTTTCTATGAAAACATTTCTTATCTGGCAGGATACAGTATGTAAGATCACGATCCTGGAACAGTAATATCGTTGTTTTATTGCAGGTTGACAAAAATAGTTAGCAACATAACTTGTCTGAGAACCCTGAAAACTTTTGCAATTATAAAATATTGAAGAACAACGGGTACAAAGTTACTGCATGTACGAGTTTAAGTACATTCAGTTCTAAGAAAACAGGAACCGACATCGACATGTTAAGGATATCATCAGAATCGTCCTTGTAGGTGCTTGTAGGTGCAATGCTTTTTGGGCTGTCATTAGTTTTAAAAATATTCATTTTAAGTTTTATTTACAACAGTGCAGTGTCAACAAAGTTGTAAATGATAGTGAAAAACAAAATGGCGGTTAGAGTATCTTACTTTTATTTAATAAAACGTAATAGAGTAATAATAAACGCAATAAAACGCAGCAACTTTCCAGACGTTAGAAATATTCTATCCAGTTAAAAGATAAAAAAAAATTCTACAACAAATGTATTTTATTATATCAAATTACAATTTGTACCTCAGGCAAGAGTTGCCATTATTAGTTTCTCCAATGTAGCAGCCTTATTCTTGTGTGTATAGTTGCATGCCCACCACTGTATAAGCACTAGCATCCCTTCTCTCTCCTGGACCAGTTTGTCTTCGTGACTCTTTAAGTCTCTGCATAGCACTTTTTGTGATATTTTCATATTTCATGGAACTCAGTATATGATAGCTCAGAATCTGATGTGTTTTTCCTATTTGACTAAGTTTTTCCACCTACTTGAAATTCGCTTTGTTTTGTTACTCGTAGTTTTCAAGGAAATGAAATGCAATATCGTTTTGTAGATGCAATATTGAACACTAAATGAAATATAAGACTTATTGTGTATATTAATATTGCCGGAATTATGGCATGGTTCACCGAATCCGTCCTTGTTCACTTTATGTCTCAATACTAAAATATATTTATTACTTTTTAAATGGACTTTATTATAGGGTGTACTGTAAGAAAACGGTTATCTGTATAGGGCAAGTCAAAATACTTTATTAGAAATATTAAGAAACTCTTAACTAAAGAATATAGAATTACAATTGGATGATATATGTCTCTTGTGGTACTAGCGCAACATTTCTTTAATTTTTTTTATTTCACACATGAATCACAAACACGTAAAAAGGTTTCATCAGTAGGAACGCTCCCTAACAATGCATAAATTATGATGTTAATATTAGCTAAATCTGTGAATGCAGGTAAACTTATAAATTTAAAAATTTCCGTCACTCTCATGTCGCTACAGACAGTAGCCCCTTGTGGCGGCTCGCAACCTACTCTGTATGCATTACCAAAGAAATGCATGCGCCCCTTTCTCTCCTCCGTCTACGTAGTACGGTGCATGGACTTTACATTTCTGGCAGGAGGATTCTTGCCCTCTTACTGCAAATCTCTAAAGCATCTGTCAGCATTTGAAAAAGTATATGAGTTTTCACATATTGCATTTTATTTTGTGTGCATTTCTTTATGTGATCCAACTGCCAAGGAAATATCAAAAAAAGAAAAAATAACAAAAAGTAACAGTGAAGGAAAAACTGTTACAACTCTGAATCACAACAAAATAGGGTTGCAAATATTTTGCATCCGGCACGATCCACTGTCTGCCTCGATCCTCTATCAAATGGTGAAGAGGGTAGGGGGTAGGGGCGGTGTATCGTTCAAATCTCTACGTTAGATTTACGATTCATTGTAGAAATAGGTGCAGGAGTACCAGTCAAGCAAACGATTTGCATATTATTATTTTGACTTTACTGGCAAACGGAATTCTACTAAAGAACTATATAAAAATGATGTATAGGCAAACATTTTAGCATGCGATTAGTTAGCATGTCTTCTGATCTATATTTAGCTGATCCCTCTTTCCTAACGTCAAGGCCTATCCAGCGCGCCTCGCTCTAAAGAATAACACAGCTGGATAAATTCTGGTATCGTTTTATTCTTTCTATAAAATTATCATTATATTTTGATTTTGAAAGAAACGACATCAAAAATAAAAGATCTCACGCACGAGTGATCATCGGCAATTCGAACGTGGGGAACATGCGATGAAAGCAATTGTGTAAGAATGAAAATCATAAAAATACGAGTATATATCTAAGTATACCACCATATAACGTATATACTTGCACGAGAAAAAATATTGCATCGGGTTCGTTATAAAACCAAAATCAGAAACAAAATTGTGTGCGGGAGTTGTCTGATGGAGTTGGGAGAGGACAGGGGAAGAAGAAATAGGGTGTTGTTTGAAAATCTTTTTCAGCGCCATATCGGAAAAAATCTAAATATATTTCCACAATTTGATGTTTACTGTATAATTTGGTTGTGCTTAGATCAAGCTTGAAGCAACGTTTACGTTTACGTTTCGCTTAATTAGATACGAGTACGAATCCAACCAGAAATCAATCAGTCATCGTATGCTAATTGATCAATTTATGTTTGTTATTAACACGTTAATGCCTTTGAGGCGTGGTGCTACGTAACAATGCGAACACATTGTCATTATTTGGTAATAGGTCAATTGAAAGACAAACGACTGTACATAGCCCTGAAACAACCCCTAAGCTGACTACGATAAGTGCACGTCTGCGACCTCGAAGGGAACGTCATTCAGCCTTCGGTCCACCGCATACGAGGCGACTGGTTGCAAACCTTAGCCCCGAATCTGCCCGAACCGAATGAGAATGGAACTGTATTGTTAGTGAGAGAACGAACGTGTATACGAGTGAGAGAAATCTCACTCGTGAACACGTTCGTTCTCTCACTAACAACACAGTTGCAATCACATTCGGTTCGAGCAGATTCGGGGCTAAGGTTTGCAACTACTCGCCCCATGTGTGGACGGCCTAAGTGCACGGCTCCGACCTCGAAAAGAGCCTTTGCCAGTTTCGTAAATGAACTTGTTCCACTTTCAAAACAAACTCTAATTTAATAATTAAGTTTTTCGACAATTAAACTTATTACCAACATTCAACAGAATATTTCGAATACGTTGAATGGAGTAACATTACATAATAATATCCGAGTAAATTTGATCAGCGATAAGCGCGCGCGGTTTATGTTTAATAACATTTTAATTTGACATGTGACGTCACGTGACGTTTTAATTAATAAATCAGTTGCGAAGTAGAGTTTGCG
Organism: Panorpa germanica; assembly: GCA_963678705.1. Taxonomy (NCBI): domain Eukaryota; kingdom Metazoa; phylum Arthropoda; class Insecta; order Mecoptera; family Panorpidae; genus Panorpa; species Panorpa germanica. The sequence goes on along the minus strand of OY783207.1, from coordinate 24,571,271 downwards.
ACTATCCAACGAAACGCAAACGTACGACTTGTACGCCTAACACGGAAGTGAAGCAGTTCAGAGTTCAACAATGAAAACAAAACGTTACGTTGCCTTTGGTGTTACTTCAAATCAGGGTTTAGGGTGACATTAGGGATGGGGGTAGGTGGTAGGAAGTGTTTGTTAACAGAGATATTAATGTAACCCCTTTAATAAACTATTCCCCAGAAATATGACAAGCGTATATTAGCATTATATTTGTCTCTAAAGGCAAAGTGGGTGGTTGGGTGATTCAGCTGATGAAAGCCTCTTTAAATTGCTAATGATTTTTAATTAAAGCAATGTAATATTTGGAAATAGTTTATATTGATTCAAATATAATATAAAATGATAAGTTGTACTTAAGGTAGTTGCCGCGCACATGGATTGTATTTGTATATACGAGGTCTGTTCAAAAAATAAGGTGAATTTTCAAATTTCGCGGGCTACGTACATTCGATTATCGATTTTTTTATTTTGTTATGTTGGTACACTCGTCTCGAACATATGTTCACAGTTTTAGCTATATAGCACATTTAGTTTGTTTGTGAGAGGCATAAAAGTTAGAAGTGTTTTCGTGTTCGGCGATTTTCACATGTCGAAAAACATGGATCAAAGAGTTTGCATTAAATTTTGTGTGAAAAATGGAATCAAGTGCTCCAAAACATTTGAAATGTTGAAAGTGGCATACGGTGAGTCTACTTTAAGCCAAAAAAATGTTTACAAGTGGTACAAGCTTTTCACAGAAGGTCGAAAAGATGTGAATGACGACGCTCACCCTGGACGCCCCAGCACATCAACAACCGATGAAAATGTTGAGGAAGTGAAGAAAATTGTTATGAAGAATCGTCGAATCACTATTAGAGAAGTTGCTGAGGATGTCGGCATATCGTACACCATCGCTTGTACAGACCTCGACAAAAGCTTTTTTTTATTTAGCTATAAACCGTTCGGGACTTTGAGATGTTTAACAACTCTTTAATTAGTCGCAGTGTTAATAAAATGCAAAAGGCATTGTCCTATATCCTATAAAATGGGATGCAAAACTATGTATACTTATTAAATCTTGCTACCCCTCTTTTCGTACGGCTCTTCCGGTCAGTCTCCATTTCATCCGGCGACCGGCATCAATCAAGGATCCTCTCGAAGGTAGTTGCATATTTACTGGATCATTTCAATTTTGAACTTTCCACTCTGTACGCTAAGTTAAATATATTCATGTATTATTTATGTTTAATTAGAATTTCAAATTAGGTGAAGAGGAGCGGGGCAAGGGAGCCCTTTATAATTATGAATTTTCGGAATATTTTAGTTAAAATTCTTAAATAATATGTAAAACTTTGTTCAATGTTTATATAGGCCACAAGTTACTTCCTGCTTCCTTTGTTTTGAATCCTTCAAAAGTTAACTATGTATATTAATAGTTATCCAGTGCACCTTGAGCCCTGAGGTGTCCAATTACGTTTTAATTAGACGCAATAAAATATATTAAGGAATTTGTCGATTGTTATAAATTTGTGTACAATGTAAAGGATATTATCAGAAGGAACAAAACTTTTGAGTCGTATTATAAGACGACAAGAATTACAATCGGTTACACTTGTAGTTCTATGGAGCTCATTTCCCGCGCTTGTTTGAATTAATGCGGTAGAACGGTGCGTTCTTACTAGTGAGAATCACTAGGTACAAACCTTAAGTACACTCCATGCAGGATAGTATTTCATTTGTTCGGAGACTGATTACAAAACATTTAAGCTTTTGTATATAAAAGAAATATAGCACTGCAATGGAATCACTTTAATATAATTACTTCTTAGTAAACAATGTGGTGAAGTGTCCTGTTTTGTAACGTTTCTATCAGTATTGCACTTCAATTATAGTTCGGATCAACTTTATCTTCAATTGTATTCCTACAGGATGAGTGATTTCCTCATGTGTAGCTGATAAAATAGACATTTCATATGAAGAACTGTGAGAAACCGAACTATAAATGAACTCCTTCAAGGCGAAGAGCAGAGGCGGCCTTTGTGCAACCGCCCCGGGGCCTTGCTCTTGTAAGGGCCTCGTATTCTCACGCAACAACCCAAGTACACAAATTAATCACTATATATGTAATTGAATCTCACGCCTCGCTCTTTAGAAATCCCACTAGAATCACTGCGTATATCTTTTAAGGCATTCATGTACCTTAGTTTATCATCATCAATATTTGTCGTTTTTGTGCTTGTTAACTTTTATAACACTTCCAATATCAAATTTCATTTCTCGTCAATTATCATCAAAAATACTTACTTACAATTTATATGAATTATACAAAGAACTAGTGCCTCGCAAAGATCTGCTGCGAGTTCTCAAGTGGCAATAGTCATTCTCGCCACGCGTATACTGTTTTAAGAAAATATCAACTTTATATCTTTGTTACTAACTGGTCAAACATTTCCTAATTTATTCCTCTACAATATATTAGTTTGTTTTCTTAATCTGTGAAACCGTTCTCGAGATATACGTTCTTTAAACGATGCCTATGTTACACTTTGCATTTTATATTTTGTAATTAAATTTAGAACACTTCTATTAACGTCATATTGAAATATTATCAAGTTCTATGGAAAAGTGATTCACCAGTAAGAACTACCTTAAGAATACATCCTTCTGCGTAATTAGTTTCGTTCTAAAGACGTTAAATGTAGTCTCCTCGTCCATCTGGCACTCTACTCGTACTCGTACTCGTAAATTCAATTTTTATCAGGACACTTTATTAAAATGAGCTTCACTAATTGCACGGTAGATGGAACTCTTAACATTTTTACTTTTACAAATACAAGACACTTAAAAACGCGACATTATTTCGTGGTGTTACAAGTAACATAAATCTTAAAGCCATTTATTTAATGTACTCGTAGATAACGCGAACACAGGAACGCCAACGCGAACGTTACACGGACATTTCTTCTTTAATGAAATAGAAAATAAATAATAAATATGATTCGTAATCACCCTTTTAAACTGAAACGTATTCCACTACGCCATGCCCCATGCCCATGCCCGTGCCCATGGAAATGTTAAATGCAAAATAAAGGAAAATGGTTGCGAAAACACAAACGAGAAAATGTAAAATATGAATATATACCTTCATAAGCATAAATAACAGTAAAATGTTATATAACCGATGCCGACTGGTGGTTAACATTCCTTTTAATTATATAGACCCGGTTAAAGGGTGATGGCGAAATAGGAATTATCGTGGCTATTTGAACGAGCACTAATTTTTAGGAGGATCTCAAATAGCAGTAAAATTAATTTGTGAAACGTTGTATATTAGGTAAACCAGATACCTCGCATATTGTATTATGGTTTTCTCTCAAAATGGGAACGTTAACGCCAGCCTACTGCGTGAAGATATACGGCGTAAGATGTGAGTAAGGTAATAACGATAAAAACAAAGCATATTTTCGATAACGTTTTTTGACGACACAGTTAATATATAATTATTTCTATAATTACTACATGATAAAATGACATTTGAAGAATACTTTGTGAAATTTCACAAATAAATATCAAGAAATGAGGCATTGACAGCGAATCTCCGCAGACGTTACAAAAAAAATCATAACTCATGACTCGATTATTTGAAATCAAAAAACCAATATGATTTAATTAGTTGATAAGTTTCTGCAGGTAACGCTGTCGAGTTTTTTTTTTATTGATTTTTCTAGTTTTTACTACAGCACTTAAAAGTCAAAATTTTGTTATTTTAAAATACGTTAAAATTAATTCTTTTTAAAAAACATTTATGTAAGGAAAAAGTGTGCAAAATTTCAAAAGAATCGGTCTACTAGATTTTGAGCTAGATAGTGCACCGACTCTGAAAAAGCTGAGTGTGAGAAAACGCGTTTAAAATTAAGACGAAACCAGACCAGAGAGGTCAAGACTTAAAACTCTATATCTCCGACAGTTTTACTCAAATCGACTTCAAATTTTTACACAATGAACTTAATATGTTGTACAATAATAAATTACATCCCTGCTCCTTAAATAAAGAACCCCTCCTAATTAATACAATGCATAACTAATTATCTAATAGAATTGCATCGACACATTAAATAAAATCGTCCTGTTCCAGGATAATGACTGTTTCAAGAAAATCAAATTAGTTTTAATATAAAAAAGTGTAGAAAAATAAAAACGGGTTGCGAGGATTTCAGCGTTTAATTAATACAGATTGATTATGTTTAACAACGGCATCCCCATGTGATTTCAAGCCTGTCGTCACCTCCAGCTTGAGCTTGGGGCTTGTAGCTTGGAGCTTCGGGTTCCTTCCTCCCTCTGATACCCCCGCATCCCTCTCTCCTTGTTGGTGCTGGTGGTGGCAACGCCTGTGTAACCCTACAACCGTGATGAGAACATTTCGAGAATGTTTTCCCCGGTGTCACACAAACACTCAGGGGGCAAACTGTAGCTACCAATGTGGAATTGCTACCAAACGTGAAAATGTTGAAATGTGAAAATGGGAACAGAGTAGGATGAAAATTGGAGTTACTTGTTTCAAGTTAATTGTCACTTATCCAATTAGATGAAGCCGAGGCTCAAACTGAAGCCTTGTGTTCTTGCTCGTCGCTACATTGTTGTTTACTTTAGCTTTTGTATTATTTAAATAATTATTTAGACACCCTTGTTAATATGTAAATATTTTTCTAATTGTTTTACGTGTATATTCCATTTTGTTTGTGATTTACGTAGTCGTTTTCATATATACAAATGGGAAATTTCTTATCACAGCAATAGACAATTCGAAAAAACCATCTTCAGAATAAGAACAGGACATACGACATCGACGCTTCAACATCTAATCAGTAAAACAACAGCTCCGCAGTGCAGCAACTACTAGTACTAGTAGTTCTACTAGTAACCTGCCCACAATATCAAACGCAAAGAACAAAACACAACATCAGTAGTGAACGACATGCTTTCAGACAATATTGAAAAAATTCAAAAAGTGCTGGAATTTCTATCGCCTATAATTCAGAAAAATAAATTATAGCGTGTTGTAGTATTCCAATTCGATTACATCTAGTACAAATTTCTCTAATGTAACTTTTGGAATGAATCTGTAGCTTTTTATAGTTATTTTAAAAGATCGAATAAATAAAAGGTTATTTGGGGTTCTATGTATTACGCCACCACCCTACAAAAAGAAACACTTTTCTTAAAATGTTACCAACCCAACTTCTATTATAATCGCACCAAATTCTATTAACTTTTCTCCCAGATAAATGTAGAGAGCTACCTTTACGGAAGCTGGATCTGTACCAGTACTTCAATATGTGTAAGAAATAAGAAGAAGAAAAAGGGGAAATGACGGGCAATTTGTTTCAGCAAATCGTTCTGAATCTTACCCTGACTGTTATGCAACCCCTCTACAAGCACTCAAACCGTCAGGCTCCCCCTTGAGCCCTGTTTTCTCTTTGACAGGCGCCCTTCACGGCCCTCCACGGTGCTCCACGGACGTTCAAAGCGTGTCTACCTACCTTAATGCTTGACCGTAGACGTCTGAAGTTAATGTCGGACTCATGGACAGGTGTTCCCAACCTGTTCCCTATTGATTGCCTGTGCTCGTACTTCAATTCAATGAGTACTTATTCAAGGAGAATATTTCAAGCACTCTTCATTTTTCGTAGCTTCGGTACGTGAAGGGCATTGTCTTTATTATACTTTGGTGTTACTTCAAATTGTTATTTATGAAATTACTTTTTGATTAGCGGAACAATTTTTCTTTTCTACGTTTGTGAGACTGTTTAATTTGAATAAGTAACTACTTCTATTAATTTTTATCTTTTACGCGAATTATTTTTACTATGAGATAGCTAAAAACCTGAATACATGTACACAGGGGCGGCCTTAGCCATTGCGAGGCCCCGGGGTAGCAGATCTTTGGGAGGAACTTGTTCTTTGTATAATTTATTTAAATTGTAAGTAAATATTTTTGATGATAATTGACGAGAAATAAAATTGTATATTGGAAGTGTTATAAAAGTTAACAAGCACAAAGACGACAAATGTTAATGATGATAAACCAAGGCACATGAATGCCTTAAAAGATATACGCAGTGATTCTAGTGGGATTTCTAAAGAGCGAGGCGCGAGATTCAAATACATATATAGTAATGAATTTTTGTACTTGGGTTGTTGCGCGAGAATGCGAGGTACCTAGAAGAGCAAGGCCCCGGGCGGTTGCCCTGCTTGCCACCCCTTAAAACCGCTGGTTAATTTTAGAACACACATTTTGCTCCTTTATGCAGCAAAATGTTGCCAAACTTATTTATTTCTACATATTTGTCAAATTACAAATTATTTATTGTTTTGTGACAAATTCATTTATATTTGCGCCACCAGACATCTCTTTTATCAACCAGATTACAGCTGGTCACAATCCCTTCCCCTTTTGCTGGCCTATATAAGTGACTGCGCTGTTATCAGTGCTGCTCTTTACATTTTATTAGTCGCTCTTTACGCTCGGCTCTTTACTATTTATTAGTTGCTTTACTAGCTACTCGTCTTTTTACTATTACGTCTCTTACTACATGTTACTTTGTCATTATCTATATTTAGTTATATTTATTATTAGTTATATTTTAAGTGTTAATTATTATTTATTGTTATTCAAAACTTGTGATTTAAATTAGATCCAATAAACAAGTGAATCGTTATATAAAAATTTAAGTGAAGATCTTTAATTTCCTGTGTTTGCACCTCAAGAATTGTCAACCAAGCGTAGTGCTGAAAATACGCACGATCTGCTTAGTAACATTTGGTCCTTCAAGGCCAGATACTACTTCTTAACATTTAGTCCTTCGAAGCCTGATTCTTCTTAACATTTGATCCGTTCGAGCCGGATACCGGATAATGAAAATAATTCATCCTAAACCAGCGCATCAGTAGATAAGGTTTCAGCAGAACATCCATCTACATTTAGTCCTGATCGAGTCGGATGCTGGATTTTAAATCATCTTACAATTGATCGAAGACCAGCGCATCATCCAACACGATATCTTCAGGACAAGCATCTACATCAGGTCCTTCGAGCTAAAAAGCGGATGTCTGAAGATCACTTCATCAGAGCCGCACCGCACCTGTTCTTGCCGAAACTGATCTACGAAATTCTCGTCAATCCTGCACAGAAGATCTTCACCCAGATGTCCACCTCATCACTCAAGGAGCACCACTAAGTCTTCATCAGCAACGACGCTAGATTCAGATCACCCCTGAACACATCCACGCTGCAATTTGACTTTTTTGGTAAATAGTTCTTTCCTTTTTCTAAATCCTTTCCTATTAATGTTGCATCTGCATCAAATAAGAAGCATTTTCACAGTATTCACTTTAATCTCGCGCACTTAATTATTTCTTTACATAGACTATTGATTTTGACTATTTTTGTAACTTTGTATTGTAGCCCGATACAATCTGTGATTGTATTCGTATTTTGTGAATGCCACTCCTTAGAATAATTAATGGCCTCTTTGCGTCTAATTCTAAATCATTCACAATCCACAAGTAAGCATTTCTCAAAATATAGATCTTCTAATACTGCATCTCATGTCCACCGGCGACAGATCGTTTAGATTTTACTATTTTTGGATGCATACTGCCTTAACACTGTACGTCATTTTTAATGCGATCAGTTTTCACCGCTGAAGTTAAATATTTCTACGAACCAGTCACCCCTGCAAGTAAAATATTCATACGACCAGCTCCGATGATTACGTCATCAATCCACATCACATTATATTACTGTAACTTAAATATCTTTTACTCCTGTAAAATATTCATAGTACCAGTAATTAACCCGCTTAAGTATTATATCTGCACATGTAGATTGTAATCTATGCGCGAACATCCACACATAAATTATTGCATCTCCAATAGATTGTAATAATTGTTCAAATATACACATTATTTGTCGCATACAAATGTACAAATACACATCGGTATTTGCTACAAAGAGCATTCAAGCTACGATAATTACGTTATCACCCACAATAGTTAGAACACGTCTAGCTACAAGCATAAAAATACCATTTATTTTATGTCAAGACATTCATCACGTGAATTAAAATCAGTAATCCATACTCACTTTACACATACACATTTTAGCTGTAAGTAAGACAACCTACTGTCAAGTGTCATATCTCCATATGATTTACTTATGAGCATAAATACGAGCACCATTTGCATTACATAAAATAGCATATACAATTATTCAGTTTTAGATTTTAATATTAAATTAATTACGTTATTTTAATTGTCCTAATTTATTCATAATTGTAACTTCGCTAATCTTATTCACCAATAGAATTTATGTAAACAAAGCCCACATCTACAAACATTTTACAAAATCATTATTTGTACAATAGCTATAAGAATTCTTTTCAAAATTAACTAAATCATTGTAAACACTCGGTAACCTTGGTTCTAATTTGAAAATAATAGTTCTTTTATACTGCTAATCTTAACGATTATTCAATTTTGATTTATTTGTTTCAAAATTATTTTATTTTTATCAGTTAAACTAATTATAATTTGTTCAAGTACCCAGCAAATAGATTTTGTAAAGATTGTAACAACATTTTGGTAATTTATATTTTGGATTTTACTTTATTAATTCATCAACAAATCAATTGAACTTGTTTTCCAAACAATTGATTATCTTCGTTCTACTATTCAACATTCAGTTTACTTTCATTACTTAGAAACATTTTTATAATATTTAATTGTTACATTTTCAAATAACTTAACCTTTTGTGTTTGTACAAATGTTATTTTGAATACCGCAATTAAATAATTTATAAATATTACTCATATCGTTTGTTATCATGATCAAAATTAACTGAAAAAGTTAATATTTTAACCAATCGTTTACCCGTCATACAGGTTTAGTTTCCAATTGAAACTCGATTGTTAAAATAAATCAAGCGTTCCTAGCTTACTTCAAGTAACAATAGATTGAATATTTCCACCGAAATATAGTTTCCTAACTTTGAAATTCTAACACCATGCTTACGTTAAAATATTCGCATCACATACATAATACCAAATTATTGTACTTGCAATATTCATTACGTACACTAAGAAACGGTTAAAATAATTGTTATTTTAATATTTATCACAAAATTAATTTAGATCACCATCTACATTATGGATTTAAAGCGATTAAATGCTCAGGCTCACTCCCACAAAGCCAACCTACACATTTATTACAAAAATGTTCATAGGATTATCGCTAACAATCTTACATCCCTCAGCATATCAGAACTCATAGTATGCAAGAGGCATTCTGACCCTCTACTTGAGTCTTTTATTGAGACCTGTAACCACATGAAAACTCTATTATGCAATGATCCACAACGTATTTCGCAAATTTGCAAAGAGATCAAAGCATTTAGACTGAAATATTTAACAACTATGTCGATTATTGATATCGTACTTTCATCACCTAATTCGACATTTGATTTGACATACACACCACAAACGTCTGATATTGATTTATCAAATTTCATTATACCAGATTTTAATGGAGACATGCAATCATGGCCTTTATTTAAAACTCAGTTTGAAAATCTTGTGCACTGTCAAGATATATTTGATGAACTTGATAAACTACGTTTGTTAGAGATCTATCTAACAGACATAGCTCAGACTACACTTAAGAATGCAAATCACGGTTTGGAATGTTACTCATCTTTATGGACCTCACTGCTATCAGAATTTGATAAACCTAAGTCAACCACACAAAGTATAAACACTTGCAATGCTCAAGCTGTATCTGATTCGGAATTACTACCATCTGTAATCCTACTTAAGGAAACAGACAGTAATAATTTAGACCCACATCATACTTCTGTAAAGCATGACATCAGTGATCACAAATCCAAACAAAACGTTTTAGATTCTGCATTGATTTCCACATCCAATCACACAAATTCGGAAAAGACAAATGAACGAAAAATGTTTTCACCCATACATGAGTGCCGTTTGGACATACCATTTACTTTGCCATTAATGAAAGAAGTCACGTATCAAGGAAATTCTTACTTGAATAGAATTGTTTTTTCGGAGACGAAAGAGAAAATTATTTATTCTATGGAAACGCCTAGCATCGTGATGCAATATCTCATCAAGGTCATTAGGAAGTCAAGGTCAATACTCGTCTCTTTCATTCTGTCGTTTTACTTTATGTTTTCAAAGCCGTCTGCTTCAAAACATCCCGCTTTCTTAGCAACTTGGGAATCTTACGTTCGAGTCACTAAAAGCCATCAGCTAAAAATTCCTTGTAATTCTTTGTATTTACTTGTGAATATGTTTCTTAAGTTGACCTCTGCAATGTACATTGTTCCCTCTCTACACCCTCGTATATTCTTACCCCTATACACTCTACGTCCCTTCTTTCCGAGACCTTTTACCAAAAAGCAGTCACTTCGCTTACTACAGTCTACGGAAATATGGATCTAGCAGTTACTTCATCAGCAAGTTTGTCATCACCATGCAACTTCAACATTAGCTGACAATATGAAGACTTGGAGACAGAACACCTGATCTTCCACTTACATAAGTGCAGAAGCGCTATTAGAATTTATTATTTAGTTATAAGTTTTGTATATAAAATGTTTAATTGTAATTTTATTTTAATGAATTCTTTATTCAATACATGTTGCCTCAATTCGTTTATATAAATAAATTTCGTCACCGCCGGGAGCATGGTTAATTTTAGAACACACATTTTGCTCCTTTATGCAGCAAAATGTTGCCAAACTTATTTATTTCTACATATTTGTCAAATTACAAATTATTTATTGTTTTGTGACAAATTCATTTATATTTGCGCCACCAGACATCTCTTTTATCAACCAGATTACAGCTGGTCACAATCCCTTCCCCTTTTGCTGGCCTATATAAGTGACTGCGCTGTTATCAGTGCTGCTCTTTACATTTTATTAGTCGCTCTTTACGCTCGGCTCTTTACTATTTATTAGTTGCATTACTAGCTACTCGTCTTTTTACTATTACGTCTCTTACTACATGTTACTTTGTCATTATCTATATTTAGTTATATTTATTATTAGTTATATTTTAAGTGTTAATTATTATTTATTGTTATTCAAAACTTGTGATTTAAATTAGATCCAATAAACAAGTGAATCGTTATATAAAAATTTAAGTGAAGATCTTTAATTTCCTGTGTTTGCACCTCAAGAATTGTCAACCAAGCGTAGTGCTGAAAATACGCACGATCTGCTTAGTAACATTTGGTCCTTCAAGGCCAGATACTACTTCTTAACATTTAGTCCTTCGAAGCCTGATTCTTCTTAACAACCGCCTCTGCATGTACAGTAATATAATCATATACAATAGTATAATCATGAAATATAATTTCTACATTTTTAATTTATTATTAATTAAATATTCTATTATTAGCTATCGGTGCAGAACACCTCCCAATATATTCAGATATATTTAAAATGAAAGTTTGAACACATATAGCTTGCAGCTAACTTGCAATCTGAAAATCTTGTAGACAATGCAATTGACATTTTGTACTAATACTATTTACATCAACTTATGGCAACACTTACAAAGGTTGTCAATGCCTACACTACTTACGTGGCAGCAAATGAAAGTGGCTCTGCTTTGGGTTTAAAAGGAGCTTTGTTTATTTTGAAAAACTTTAAATATTAAACAGAGTAAAAATGCTAGACAGATATTTCAATGACAAAATAGAGAAGTGTACCTTAGAAACATTTTTTATTTTCCTGTGCGCTGCAGGTAGGCTGTAGGTTGTAGGGATAGGGATACGGATATGGATAGGGATAGCCATTCAAAGCAGAATACGGGCACGGATGAAGGAAGTGTGAAAAACGTGCACATGATCTGTAGGAGTTCAACTTCACAGACCCTGACTATAGCCAGCGGTTAATTTGTTTTGGAATCGTCTAAGGAATACTTATATTAGAGTTCAAGTTTTTCCATCTGGTGCAACAGATTATATCTAATCACAAATGCATTACATCCTACCTGAGGTCCCAGTTTTTGAATGGAAATAATGAAGTGCGGATGAAATTTCTAAAAAATTGATAGTCTCCAATTTGAAAAATTTAAACGTATTCTATAGTAAAATTCAACGCTGATTCCAAATTTACAACTTATTTATATTATTGACTGCCGGTTTTCGAGATATCGGCATTTGATAGGTCAAACTATGGACCGATTTCAAAATAATTTCCACTAATGGAATCAGCGGGAAATTCTACGTCCGAGTACGTCATAAAAAAAATTCGAAAAAAAGAAAAGGGCCGTTTCATTTTGCCAAAAAATTTATGGTTTTCGATTTGGAAAATTTAAACGTATCTTATAGTAAAATTCAACGCTGATTCCAAAGTTACAACTAATTTATTTTTTTGACTGCCGGTTTTCGAGATATCGGCATTTGATAGGTCAAATTATGGACCGATTTCAAAATAATTGCCACTAATGGAATCAGCGAGAAAGAACAAGCTTTATGTAATAGAATTTTGAAGATATTTAATTAGCAATGATTAATAAATTATCAGACTAAAACTTTTCTAAAATTGAAATTTTTTAATTTGACTTCGAACTTCGCCGGTAAAAATCTTAGCATTCTCAACATGTCCCGCACAAAAACACGTCTGCTGCCTAAATTGGATATTAGATCCATCGTTAACAAACTTAATAGACTTGTCGACAAGTTTCGTAACGAAACAATCACAATTTTTTTGTTACAACCCTTGAAACATTGTTTGTTCTTGTCACTCTTCCCCTACCTCCCCACTTGAAGGGTTTTTCTTTCGTCTTTACCCCCAAACCACACGTTTCTGTTTGTCGCCTTGGTGAAATGTTTAAAGTGTCATTTTTTCACGATGTTTACACAACTTATAAAGTGAAATACATAGCATTAACTTTTGTTCGCGCAATCCCTTACATTTTGATAACCGAAGTACCATAAAGTCTATCGAATTTCACGTTTTCAATCAAATTATTTTCTTGAAGTATTCTATAAACATTAATATTTTTCACTACATCTCTCTCTCTCTCTCTTTTTATCATACACTTATACATATATGGATTTATTGTTATCTCTTTCTTTATCTCTCTGTAATACGGATTGTTATTACCGAATCAGCTCGCCGCAGATCGCTTGTTCGTTTAGCGTGGATCGTGCTTTGTGTAACAAGTTCCAAAAAACCGAACACCCCACTCGCCACCCTCATCTCACCTACAACGCCCCCACGAAGCGCCGCGGCACCACAACAAGGTGTCCGACCGTAGCGCTCCTCAGAGGAAGCCCGATAGTGCACACACAGTTTATGATAAAAAGAAACCGATTTATTAACACTGTAATAGTGGTGTATGGTGATACAACCCCTTAATTATGTAGCCAATGCGCCCCTGGCTGCGAACGTGAAACAAACCCATCACCGTCACCGACAACGCAACGCAACGCAGCATTTCGTTCGGTTGTTGCGTAACCAATACGCACCGCAGCCACGCTGCAGAAGATGTATCTAAACCACTAAAGCATGTATTAGTACCAGTTCTATAGGAGGGGGCGGAAGGGCAACGGCGGGGTTAACATAACCATAAGATGAGGGCAGAGGAAGAATTAATCAGTGTTATAAATCACACAAATACTGATGTTTCGATATGTAATTAATAAAAACGTGACATAATTTATTATATTTATACTAAAGAGTGACGGGATACGCTGCGGATGCGACTGTCTTAAGGGGGGGAAAGGTTTCAGCTATTTTTTTTAATTTATTTATATTATTGTACAACATATTAAGTTTATTGTGTACAAATTTGAAATCGATTCCAGTGAAACTGTCGGAGATATAGAGTTTTAAGTCTTCATCTCTGTGGTCTGCTTTGGTGTTACTTTGAAACTTTTAAATGCGGTTTCTCACACATAGCTTTTTCAGAGTTGGTACTCTCTCTAGCTCAAAATCTACTGAACCGATTCTTTTGAAATTTTGCACACTCTTTTTTACATAAATGACGAGGTAACGCTGTCGAGTATTTTTGAATTTTTTAATTTTAACGTATTTTAAAATAACAAAGTTTCTGATATTTTTCATGACTTTTAAGTGCTGTAAATTGAAAAATCAATAAAAGAAGAAAAACTCGACAGGGTTACCTGCAGAAACTTATCAGTGATAAGTTATGAGTGGCACCGCAATGTTACTTTTTTTTGTAACGTCTGCGGAGATTCGCTGTCAATGCCTCATTTCTTGATATTTATTTATGAAAATTTCACAAAGTATTCTTCAAATGTTATTTTATCATGTAGTAATTATATAAGTAATTGTATATTAACTGTGTCGTCAAAAAACATTATCGAAAATATGCTTCTTTTTTATCATTTTGACCTAACCCCCCCTCTAAAGCAGAGCAAAATGAACTACTGGATGAACCATATAATGAGCACGGACGTATAAACTGAGGGTTAACGTTATTCACTGAAAGTACATCAAGATAGAATACATTTGTTTACTCTAAGTATCACATTATGGAACAACAAACACCTAAGCTCCTGCTTCTACATGCTTTGAGACCCCACACACATACTGGTGCATGTAAGGGCGTCCGCACTACATTAAAAAGAGAGGAAGCCAAGCCTTTAGTGAGGAGAGGAGCCCCTTTCCCCTGCGGACGCCCATGGATACATACGAGAGACACTGTTCAGACTACTTTTGTTATTTTCTTTTGTGCAACTATAAGCGTTAATGTCACTTTGATAATTATTTTAATTAATGAACGGTATTATTTGTAAATGTTTAACTACAGAATGATACAGAAATTAACAATGAGTTTCTACCATTGTTTCATAATGTTATGAGAATTTTCTTTACGTGAAAATAATTACATTAGTAAGATCTTGTTTTGTAATGTTCTGAAACTGATGTTCGCCCGGTCTTGAAGAGCTTGTTTTATTGCACATTATACGAATAGTACATAGGTACAAATAATGTTAAATGCATAGGGTGTTGGATACTTTGATGTCAACTAGAATTATTTTCTTTTCTGTCTAATTTATCGAGTGGTCGTGTTTAAAACTAAGTGATTCTTAAGATTATTGGGGGTGGTTTGGGTAAAGGGAGCAATTACATTTCACCACGCTATCTTGAATTTAACGTATTTCTATTAATAACCCAGCGGAACACGTAAGAATCGTTGGTGTTTTCATAACGAGGAAAGAACTAATGATTAGCGGAGAAGTAGGTCGCGGGACGTGGAGGGAGAAGAGAAGTGGGAGGGTCACCCTGTCCCTAACACATTTCTAAATTGTTTTCTTTCGTCTACCGTCTACAGTCTTCTTAAATTCAGTTGTTGCTATCTCCCTCTAACACGGAGCAACAATTAATTGTTTTTTGAGCAGTATAATTTGTTGTATATTCTCATTGTAATGTATTAAACAATCTATTGTTTAGTTCTATTGTTTTCGGCTTTCGTGCAAGGTGGGAGTGGGTTGGTGTAGGGAACAGGGGAGGTGAATAAGGGTAGGGGTATGTATTTCCCTAAACAATAGAGGTAGGGTTAGATTTAAGGATTAAATGGTGGGTAGCCAGGGCTGAGTTACTATCAGTAGTAGAACCAGAAACCGAGAAGAGAATGGTCTGCATTTTGGTAGTTGGTTGAGGGGCAGAGGGGTAGATGGGGAAGGGAAGGTGGTTTCTCGATATTCCCCGTATAATATTTATTACTTTTAGGGTCAGTTTGAACGTCATTACAATAGATAATACTAAAACAGTTATAAATCTTTATATTGTTATGGAGCTGGAAAGCTTTGGAAGCCTCTTGGATGGTTAAAGTCCTGTAGGACCTGAAAGCCGAATCAGCTAGCCGACGGGCCAGATACTCCGGCCGGAAATACAACCGGCCAGAAATCAGGGTTGCAGAGAGGGTCATTCCCAGAAGAATTAATTTGTGTATCATTTTGTGGGTGGTATTTATTTAGATCGCAGTCAAACCTAAGCTTGGAGGATTAAAGATTTATACTTTTGTTAACGGTTGATCAATAATTCAGCGTTTCACACCCAGCTTCTTGAAAACATGCGTGATGCTGATGACGTCACGGTGATCTGATCTATCTCTGAATTCACTCAGAATCAAGAGCGAGGTCCCGGGCGGTTGCCCAGCTTTCCACCCCCAGAGTCCGCCTCTGTGCCAGGGTACAGGACTACTTAGACGTTCCTTTAGCCGTACCCAAGACTTCCATTTCTTCCTTTTTGTCCCGATTCCCGATAATGTATCTGAATTGAAAGCGCACGTATACGAGAACAACTTTTCTTTCAATCCATTCAATACTTCGATAGTTAATATTCAAACTTTTTTCAATTTTTAAGTTTTTCTTTTTTTTTGCTTTTTCTTATAATGGTACTTAAATATAATAAAAATGACTTATTCTTTTAAACCAGAGAAAAATGAAAACTTATCGAATTCTTTAGGAATAAAATTGCACTTATGAATGAAATTATGTCAAATAGTAAAGCCATTGTATGGTCCCCCGTATCGGGCACCGGTTCTCCAGAACATTGGGACACGTTTAGAACGCAGCAGCGGTATTCTATAAGGCTTGGAAATTGCCAAAAAATTGTGAAATATTACTTTTGTTATGAAATATCGAACACACGCTCTTGCGCTAGCAGCCTCCAATGAGGGGGCCGGGGGGCTCTCCCGAAGCATTGTAAATGGAAAACACTTCATTATTTTTATGTCAGCCTCTACAATGGCTGTTTTAATTCAATATACGAGGCTCGTTTATTCGTTGTTTCAGGGAAGAGACGGGAACGGGAACGAGAACGAGAACGGAGCCGGGGTTTTAATGTTTTTACGAAATCATTTTAATAAAACAACGTCAAAGGTTCATTTGTCAAAGCAAATGATAGTAATTACCATATATTAATTATGTACACGTAATTAGAATTCTGTGTTTCGATTGAAATAAATGCAGCTGGTAAACTTGAAATTTCATGTTGAATTACACAGAGTTGGACCTCAGCTCAGGGTGGTACTTTTAAGCAGAGGCCTTATGGCCCCGCATTCTCGCGCAACAAAAATTGTATTTATTTGAATCTCGCGCCTCGCTTTTAAGAAATCCCACTAGAATCAATGCGTATATCTTTTAAGGCATTCATGTACCTTAGTTTATCATCATTAATATTTGTCGTCTTTGTGCTTGTTAACTTTTATAAAACTTCCAATATAAAATTTTATTTCTCGCCAATTATCATCAAAAATACTTACTTACAATTTACATAAATTATACAAAGAACAAGTGCCTCTCAAAGATTTGTTACCTCGGGGTCTCGCAAAGTTCTGCCGCCCCTGCTATGAACCATATACATTGCAACGAAGATTTGCAAATTTTTCATTTACAGAAGCACACATTTTAGCAACATTTTGTAAAAACATAATCGATGTAAATAAATTTGAATATTACCATAAAATAACTCTGTTTCCGTTATCCTAGTAAATACAAAATGAAAATTTACAACTTTTTATTACACACATTCGCATAGGCTTAAAATACCCATATTGATAAAAGCTCACACACACACACATCTAGACACACACACACACACGCACACACAGCTCGTAAAGCACACGTGACATACATCACGTTTTTGTATACGATAGCATTTTTAAATGGATTTTTACTTTTTAAAAGTGTAGTTCTATAAATCAACCTACTTCATGCGGTTCCTGTCATGTTTGTTCCTGTTATTTTTTTAAACGATGTGAGCTTTAACGGGTTACTAGGAGAGAGAGGAGGAGAGGAGAAGGGGATTGGAACTTTATATTTTTTTAAACTCAATATAAATGTTATCACGCAAATAGTTACAAATTTACTTGAATTGAAATAAAAATAATGGTACTTGTTATTTAAGCTTTGTTCTAAAGCAAATCTACAACAAAGCTTGATCGACGCCTGCAATTGTTGGTGTTATACGACATTAGGAACTGTTGAATCTTCGTGAATGAATCAAACAAACGCACAAGGCATTATTCTTTGGTTGTAAAAGTATAAAAGTAAAATAATACAAGTAGGTCAAGGCGTACAACGAAGCTGTGGGACTATAAGATGCTCCTCTGGGATGCTGTGTGCGTCCCTAATTTCCCGCCAAACAATTACACAGGCTGCGGAGTGCCCGTGCTTCCGGTACCGGAGACTGACAGATGAAAAGTCTAAGGTAGCACAAGAAAGTTTTCCCTGCATATAAATCAAATAATTTTATACCGGAAAAATAACTGACATTTCCCCAACATTTTCAACATTTTCAACATTTCCTGCAGGGTTTTAGTTTACACACATCTACTAATATAATGTACCTATATCATAAAGTCACAAATCTTAAAAATCAGATTTTCCTAACGTGGAAAATCAGTTTATAAAAATATTTCCCAGTCAGCAACTAGCTGTAGCTAAAGTAAAGTACGATGGAAAAAGAAAAACTTCTAAAAAGTTTAGACAACAAAAAGTTAAAGAGAGGAGAAAAAGAATTTCTAAAGTCAAGAGAAAAAAAAATAGTCAAGATTTGGGAAAGTTTTAAAAAGCATATTTTCAATTTAAATGTATGCTATTTGAAAAAAAAAAAGTTGTGTTTGGGAAAGATTGATTTATTTGATTTCAATTTATTTTTAGTTTTATTTGCTTAAATGTTGAACATTTACTATTGGAAGTTTGTTGGAAAACTAAATGAAAAAGTTGGAAAATACGTCTACGAAAATCAAAGCTACCTTTAAATCTTGCTACTAGAGATTTTAAACCCTTCGTGAGCTCTTGACACTTGCGGAGCCCTCTTTGATGCTAGATTTTAATACTCACATGAAACGCATTGGCTTTATTGACTAAAACGTGCAAGAGAAGTACGCTAAGTAATATAGAAGCTGATCCTATCGTATAACAATAACATATTATAAAATGGGAAAGTGCCGGCCCTGGCACTGTCCCTGGCCCCCTCGCCAAGCACTATTACTCTCGTTTACCATTCATAATACCCATTCTTCTTTCTATTCAAAAATCACAATAACTTTTACATGCCTTCCAATTACTTATTTATAAAAAACAAGATGAGGAACTACATAAAAAGTGTATGGATAATACTATTGAAAGGGACAGACAAGGATAGCAATAGTATCATCAACATGTAATAGAAAGAGAAAGATAACATGTGTTTTCTGTTTGAAATGCGATAATTCATGGTCTAACATTTCTTATATTTTCTTATAATCTCAACATTGAAGTCTATGCTCTGATTTCCCATACATTATCCACTAAGCTCTAAATGGATTAGAGAAATTACTGGACAAGAGCGGAAGAAGAGGATGCGATAGGGGTGCAGGGGACGAGAGGGGTCGTTAACTTGGACACTGCTGGGGATTTCTCTGAAAAAATACGTTTTATATTTTACTGGTAGAGATAATTCTAAATGAAGCTTTCTAAAAGCAAATGTACACACATACTATACGAAGGAATTATTCGCAAACTGTTTAAAAATTCACCTGTAAAATTATTTTCTGCAATAAATGATTATAACTGGATAGAATTGAAATTGCTGTAAGGGCAAGAAAGTCATTTGGAGCAAGAAATAGGGAAGTAGAAAAGGAAGCAAACCTGAGTCGAAGTTTTAGACCTATCGTGATCCTAAAAGGGATCTTATACTCCCCTTTTCATACTAAATAAAATAAAGTAAACCTCGTCTCGTCCTAAACATTATTATATGACCCTACCTTAGTCATAAACAAAATTATGATTCTATCGTCTTATGTAATTTAAAGTCTGTAAACCTTTTTTAAACTTAAGATGGTCAAAAGGAATTTCTTAATACCTGCTATAGTGAGTGAGTATATTAAGTTTGAGTGTAAGGAAAAAGTAGTGAGCGAAATGAATATTGGCCAGCTATTAAAGGGAGACAGTGAAGTAAAGAGGTGGATGGCGGAAATAGAAACAAGGAAAGAAAAAACAGGACAATAAATAAGCTTGTGGCTGGGTTGCAAAAGGAACATGAAGAGAGGAAGTACTAAAAGAGGCAATGAAGTGAAGCAGGAGAAAGAAAGAAGTAGCGAGGAAACAGTTAAACTTCAGTCCAGAAAAATAGAGGATTTTCGGAAAGGAGATAAGGGCAAGAGGTAGATGACGGAGATAGAGACAATAATAACATAGCAAAGGTAGAGAGTCAAGAAGAAATAGTAAAGTAAGACAGTCAAGAGGAAATAGTAAAGACAGAGCGCCTAGGCCTGCGATAGACATAAGTGAAGAAATGAAAACGAAGAGAGAAGGCACGAAGGATAGTGAAAAGATAATAGAGGGTTTGTCGAGAGGAGACAAGGAAGGCAAGAGGTGATAGATGAAGATACAGGCAATAAGGAAGGAGAAGCAGAAAACGGTGTGAATAAAGGACGAGTAGGGGACATGAAGAGAGAGGATTAAGAAAAGAAGAAACAGAAAGTACTATTCGAAGTAGTAATAGTCTAGAATAGTTTAAGTTTAGTTTTTTAACTTTGAATTTATATGAAATGCATTAAGAAATATAATAATGTAGATTGTAAAGCCGAAAGGCACACAATTAATATAATATAAAAACAATAATAATAATACCTGCTATAGGTGTAAGAAATAGATTCTATTGTTAAGGGATGAATATGAAATAATGAGTTAGAGAGAGATAGATATTACTGGTCTTACAGTGAAATAGAGTAATGTATCAACATATGTTAATTTGTTTGAGAATTCTTAATTACATAATATTTCTCGAAACATTTCTCTTTTTGTAGTAGCAGTGAATATAGTTAGTTTCACATAGAGAACGACTCTACAAAACAAGTATAGCGCATAAAATAGAGTTCTAAGTTAGTTTAGTTGTTTCTTTGTCTGCAACAAGCACCGAGGACAACAAGAAAGCCAATTTATTAGTCTCGAACATAACAGAACGGTACGCTAGTACCCAAATCCCTCCTCCCCCGCTCCTCCTCCTCGCATCGCTACAAATCCATTTATTTCACCGTGCGATATTTCCACATTTTGATTTGTTTGAGACTGACTAATTTAGTTCTATTAGAATTTTGTGTCAGATGTTGGCATTGCTTCATAGATGAATAAGTGCTTTAGTTACCCCCCATCCCTATCCCGCCATTGTTGGGGATGTTAATAACCCTGGTTCATGTAATTAATAGGATTAATGCATAACCTCTGCTGGTCAATGGATCGTAATGGAAGTACTATTAGGTGATCATTATTATTGAACATACTCGCACCAGCAAGATCTGCTCTGGCGTAGCCATCATTGTTATTAACAAAGTTAGACTTCACTTGGCTTTAATGCGGTTGTGCAGGGCTGGAAAGCTATACTTACGATACTTGGGCTATAAACCTCGTCGGTAGAATGTTATTAGTTTTGTGTGTAATTATAAAGGATATCATTATCTAATTATGCTAAAAATGTAACTGTTTAAGACTCGACGCTTGAATTATTCCCATGGGGGCATATTGAACACTGATTATATTTGTATTATATGGCATTATCTTAAAATCGTTCCACACATATTATGCAGACGAATCGCAACTTTTGAATCATATATTGTAGCACAGCAACATTAATAACCTATTATAAAGCTTATATCATACATATACTCGGGTTATACAAGTCCTTATAGACAGAAGCGGCCTTAGGGGGAGGGCAACCGCCCGGGGCCTCGCATTCTCGTGCAACAACCCAAGCACAAAAATTCATTACTATATATGTATTTGAATCTCGCGCCTCGCTCTTTAGAAATCCCACTAGAATCACTGCGTATATCTTTTAAGGCATTCATGTACCTTAGTTTATCATCATTAATATTAGACATCTTTGTGCTTGTTAACTTTTATAAAACTTCCAATATACAATTTTATTTTGACGACACAGTGGGCGAGAGCATTGATGCTTGACGCCGACTGCTGTGTCTTCGGGTTCGATCCCCGGACCAGATATATATTTTCTGGGTTTGGTTATTATGAACTTATATTGATTATGGTCAAACATAATCGTACAATATAAAGGCAGTGGTGTAGCCCACATATATGAGGCCACGACACCATAAATACTGCCAACATTGTAGGAGGTCGTCGGTGATAGGACTCAGCATCGGAAATAGGCCGACGTTAAATAAATTAAATAAAAAAAAAAAAACAATTTTATTTCTCGTCAATTATCATTAAAAATACTTACTTACAATTTACATAAATTATACAAAGAACAAGTGCCTCGCAAAGATTTGCCACACCGGGACCTTGCAAATTTCTGCCGCCCGGGGCCTCGCAATGGGTAAGGCCGCCCCTGCTTATATATAGAGGCATACAAAGACATAAAAACGAATCGTAATATTTAAAATGAAATTTGTTATTTGTAGTTCCTATAGCTCCCATAAATAACAGCGACAGGAGCAGCACTATCCTGTAATAGCAACAATACTTGAACTAGTCCCAATATTTAACTTTATGAACAACAACTACCCGTGTTGATTTATGTTGGTAAACTTTTACCAAAAACTTTCACAGCACTCATTTCCCATTCCAGTTTGAATCCGTGGTTAAAGCCAAACAAAATATTATTATTTACAAACACTAAGAAATAACATGCACAAGTAAGTCGTTATAGAAGTTTATTACTAGCGAAGTAGCAGATACAATATTGTCTAAAGATCCTTCTCTCCACCCTCTTAGAGACAACCTCTCGCCAATCACCCAACCCACTAACCGACTCACACACACATACGTATTTTCTTAAACAATTAGAACACAGGTTCGTTTACTTTGTTCGTTTTGCGGAACATATGAATAAAACGATGTTGAACTTTGCTTCACACAATTTGACTTAACTTTAAATATAATTATCGTGATTTCAAACAGAGAGCAGCACTGCTGCATTACGTGATGGTGGAAGGGGTAGTGGGGGAGAAGGGGTGGTAGTGTGACGTTTATTTAATACTGTTACGGCTCAAAACTTTATGTAAAACTCAATTTAAGTAGTTAAAACTATGAGAATTCTCATGTAACCAGAAACCGCGTAAAACGTTAGAAAAAAGTTACTGTTTATATCTTTCGTTGTGTGTATATATTATATATTATATATTAGTATATATAAAATTTGACGACACAGTGACCGAGAGCATAACTCCATATATACTGCCAACATTGTAGGAGGTCGTCAGTAATACCCAAGTCAAAATTTGCCCGAGATGCATAAAGTAATAAGTCGTTATCAAACAATCTTTAACGGCGACTGGTTGCAAACCTTAGCCCCGAATCTGCCCGAACCGAATGAGAATTTAACTGTGTTATTAGTGAGAGAACGAACGTGTATACCAGTGAGAGAAAACACACGGCACGAACGAAACTAAACTGGTAGTCGAGTCGTGTTCCGTGACTCTATAGAATTTTAAAAAATAGCATAATAGGGGATTTTATTGTATGTATGTATTTAAATACTTTTTAATAGTATTCGTGCACATCTTTGTTGATGATGTCATCATCAAAAGCATGCCCTACGACCGAGAAATAGACTCGCTGCAAACGTACTCAAAACCAGTTTGAAATCAGTTTAGTTACGTTCGTGCCGTGTGTTTTCTCTCACTCGTATACACGTTCATTCTCTCACTAATAATACTGTTGCATTCTCATTCGGTTCGGGCAGATTCAGGGCTTAGGTTTGCAACCAGTCGCCCTAAGGGTGCGCGCTTACTGTTCATTGACTAACGTCTACATTATAAACAAAACTAATTTGTAGTTTTTGTTCCACGAGTACGCCTTATGATAAATTAGGAATGTAGCTATACATAATAAATATAGAACAACTCGTACACAGACTCAGTGCATCATCAATCATTGTAAATCTATCAACACTAGCCAGTCCTCCCACTCCCAGTGACCCCCCACGCTCCGCACCTAGCACCCAGTCCCGGAGCAAGCCCATCTGTACCGCACAAGGGCTTAATCTACAAACTAATTAAATATGAATCCATTTAGAGTGCATAAAGTATAATAAATATGCTGGTGGACTAAGCTATGTACACATTGCATCGCGTTCGTATTCGCATAACAGTTCGTGCAGTCGCAGAATAAAACAACAAATGTACGAGCATTTAAATGGTGAATACAAAAATCATTGTTTGCAAACAGCTAGCACAAACACACTATTGATTCATTTACAAATTATACACCACGTATTATGAATTATGTTTTGATTTTCTCTTTTACATTTTCCCGTTTTCCCTAGTACATATTGTACTCCTAGTATAGATATACTTGTATATACAGAGGGATAATTGAAAAGTGTATTTGATTGGTTTCGCAACGGAACAAGCAAATTTAATAAAGTGTTGGAAAATTGTTTTGTAATATAGATGGAAAATCCAACTGGTTCGCTGTTTTTAAAGTTGAACTATGTATGGCTTCGACTTATGCTGTAATTTGTGTGACCTTTCTGTTAACATATGATACAATGTAATAATATATAAGGCTAGTCATGAATATCAACTCGAAATATACAGTTTCCTAGTTTTAGTTTGTTTTTTTGCAAATCGCAACCCCAGGTGGAAAATTATCTTGACAGTGCAGTTTCAAACTTGCTGGGTTGCTAGAAGCTAGCTACAACCTATTAACATCATGAAAACTTCAAAACAAGGGTTCATTCCATGAACAACTTTTAGAGGCGTCAATAAGTCGATGCTTACCTTTACGTGGTATTTGCGAACCAACCTCCTAACTATCTAAATGTCCTCCTGGATTCATGTTAACATCTACATGGATACACAAACCGTTTAACGCATGGACAATCACAGTTTGCGGTTACAAGGTCATTTAGAGTTCATCCAATTGGAATTTAGTGTTATTAATATCATAATGTAAACTAAGCAAACCGTAGTGTAACTTCCAGATTAGTTGGCATGCATTTTATTATACGTGTATAATTACCTATATTATTATTTTAAGATAATTTTGTAATCACCCTATCTATTTGAAAATATAATTCATAATTAAAGAAAATATTTTAGGAGAAAATTCGTAAAAAATCTGAAAATAAATGACACCAGACACCGTTCTAAATTTACAGCCGTAATAATGACTATCACTCGAAACGACGAAGCTTTATTATATTTTTTATAAACATCTACAATGAAAAAGTGTACAATTTTGTATTAAAAATAAAATAAAAAACACTTCTATCTACATTTTTGAAGATAGAATGAGATGCACTATCAAAATACATATTACAATATGAAAGAGAAAACGAGATAACATTATTGTGTTTATTGAACATCATTACAACATTTTGCTCTTGTAACTGAACACGTTTTTTTTAAATAATATCATTTCATTTTCCCGCTTGCCTGCGTTATTTGTAAATCGCTTCGTGTCGACCTGCAATTATTTTTCGCAGCGGTGTGAATAAACATGTGAAAAGCATATAATTCATAGCAGGACCAACGTCCGTTAACATGGTCTGCGCATGCGCTTGAAGCTACGAACTCCGTAGACGTGCTACGATAATGCCCAATGTCCGTTTATATTCACATTATTTTAATTTACTAAATTTTGTAAAATATTCAGCTTGCCGCGTACAATACGTATGAATCACGTTGAATTATATTATCTTTATTAATTGTAATTTAATTTCTTTATTTTTCACAAGCTGATACTTCATTTTACTTATGACAGATAGTCATATAAGAAAGACAATTGTATTGTCAACAACAGTTGTATATTTTAGTATAAATTAAAACTAAAACAGTAGGTGGGAAATATACTTTAGGCTGAGCTACGTATACATTTTACCTCTAGTTAGAAAACATTTTAATTTAAAACTCGGTGAGATGGAGCTAGATGTAGAAGCTCTTAGCTAAATCTCATTATAATATTTTATATGAGAAGTAGTGGATAAGAGGGTTTATTCTACGGTAATATTTATGCAAATATATTGTCTACGTAAGCATATTTAAAAACCAAGGTGGGTTTGTTTCTTCACTAGATGTTAGCTCAAAGTTGTTAAGACCCCTATTTTGCAACTGTTTAACAGACGTTTGTTATCCAAAACTATTAGTCGAACAGTAATTGGCTTGTGTCCTATGTCTTAATTTCTATAAAAGTGTACTATATTTGATAAAGTAGGTTACTAAAATCTCAAATGTTCAATTATTTTTTTAAAACTCCATATATTTCAGGATATATTAAGAATTAAAAAAGTCATTTTTTCTCTTTAATTATTAAAGAGATTCAACGTTGTACTCATTCCAAATGCATGTGACATCACAACCGCTGCCTACCTTACATCTCATAAATCTCTGCTATATGTATGTATATATCAAAATATCAAATATTACTTACAGCTATTTCAAGGAACAATAAAATTCCAATATTATGTCTGCCGTAACAGGGTTAAATAAAATAAAAACTTATTATTCTTTGACTTGACTTGATTATTTCGACTACCAACGGCTACGAAACATTACCACAGCACTGACCTACTCAACATATAACTGACGTTAAAATGCATTTCATGTCATACAAATATGGCCGACCATTTCTAGCGCTAAAACTACAATTCAAATTTTTAATTGCTATATATCCGTCAATATTTAGATATTTAATAAAATAGACAAGCCAATACACATTTATTAACATCAATTCCAATCAACAATTGAAAAATCGACCACTAAAAAATTAAGACACAAGCCCATTAGTAGCTAGAGGTCTTGGTTTCGAACTTATAGATAAAGATCTACATATCTATAAAAAGAAACAGGCACAATTCGTATTTCTGTGCAGATATTAATGAAACTGAAGAAAGCGTGAAGATTAATTTTATCATTTTTCCACAAGTTCATTTTCTTGTCGTCTTAGGTTTTAATGTATTAAGAGAAACCCAGCCGAGCATGCATTATTTGCCTGTTCTTGTTGCGCTTCATTTAAAATTATTAATTACTCTAATATATAATTAAAAGACCCGTTTTGTTAACATAAGTACTAGGTGATTTAAAACACAAATACAAAGTAGCGCTTCATTTAATTTCTCTGGAAACATTATTACTTCATATTATTTTTATATAGTTCTCCGTGTAATATTATGATAACGATTTAATAGCCGCCGTTAAAACAGAACTTGGTATAAATAAGGTGTTTTAGAGATTAAATAACATAAATATCGGATTAGGAATTAAGGATATGCTATACCATTTCCACCACTACTGTTGGAACTGTATAGTCACAAGTTTCAGAAACGTGTCCTACGGGATCCTGCGTCCTGTTGCCTGGATGACGGGATTGAAACATGATCACTGTGAGAATAGGGTACACGAGAGATGGAAGAGAGAGAGAGAGAGAGAGAGGAGGTGTGCAATAACAAAACCATAAGCGTATTAACACAAAACCATTAGAGGGTATTCTGGAAGAGAACGATATTCGTGGAAAACAGGGTGACAATTCACACTTGACGGAACTTTCATATTATACAAGAAAAATGGTTTCCTAGAACTATGCCTTGAGAAGAATATGCTCTCATAGCAACAAAAAATTTCGGTATTTTCCGTCTAAATTAGTAAAGAATGAATTAACGGATTTTGGTTTCTACATTTGACGTTAGTTTACAAACCTATTGCACTGTCAAGACAGCGAGACATTCGCAGTTTGGCGTCTGTGAAATTAACCCCGAAAAGCATGCAACCCTTATTGGAAAACCATATAGGTTTAGCTTATTAGCACAGGCAGAGGCGGCCTGGCATTCTCGCGCAACAACCCAAGTAGAAAAATTAATTACTATATATGTATTTGAATCTCGCGCCTCGCTCTTTAGAAATCCCACTAGAATAACTGCGTATATCTTTTAAGGTATTCATGTACCTAAGTTTATCATTATTAATATTTTACATCTTTGTGCTTGTTAACTTTTATAAAACTTCCAATATAAAATTTTATTTCTGGTCAATTATCATCAAAAATACTTACTTACAATTTACTTAAATTATACAAAGAACAAGTGCCTCGCAAAGATCTGCCACCCCGCGGTCTCGCAATGGCTAAGGCCGCCCCTGAGCACAGGACTTCCAAGCAACCCTTTCTACATTTAAGATTTTGGAAATGCAGAACAATATCTATCACATGTTTATTCTTCTACACACACACACACACACACACACACATGCACCCCATCATTTACCACGTAAAGTGGCATCCCTTGTGAGCATTCTTATCTACCTACTGGTACAATAATGACAGATACACATTTAATGGCCCGAGTTATTTAAAACCCCGATAACACTACTTGTCTTTTGAATTGTCTTTTTCAACTCCATCCCCTCCTCCAACCCTCCTCATCACCACCCTCTCCTTACTTTTCTTTATGTTCGCACGGCTCAGTCCTTCAACTCACTAAGCCAATCGAACAATTTGACTGCTTTTTCGTCATTGTTTTTTTTTTATTTCGATTGATGTCTTTTGTTTGACAAAGGATAAAAGTTTTACAATTCACTGATCCACTTTCCGCTCTGCACAACTTTCTGTTCATTTATCAACAAAATTACAGTTGTTTTTTTTTTATTTAAAAGTTTTAATTTTACATTATTACAATTTTGTTTTTGTAATAGGAGTACGTTTTTAGTTACGTTTTAATCATCTGAACAAGTTATGCTTATCTTCTACAAATATCTTTTCATGTTCTATATTCTCCCAAGTTTCTATTTCCAAGACTTATGATCCCAATATTGTTTCACATAGTTTTCCATTAAATTTCTTTTACGCTTAATTTGGTTTGTCTCATATTTTAGTTGTGACCCATTTTTCCGATTTTCTTTTTAGTGTATATCGTTGGAGATCTATATCGTGTGCTTCATAGATTCTATTACTTCGATAACCGACCTAGTGGTGGCACAAGTTAATGATAAATCCTAATTTGAGTTTCTATTGATTTCAGGCCACGGCAGTTGTTTCCCAGCAGACTACAACTACACATAAAATACTAAAACCGTTCATTAATAAAGGTACGTACTAATATATGAGTAAAAAGGGAGGCAAGAGTAAGACAGTTCCCGGGCATTATTAAATTTATTAGCACAATATGAAAGTGAGGATGCAAAGTGAAATTTATAACACTATACAGCGAAAGAGTAATTTCTTGTCTTGGTAAACCAATTTTTAAAACTACTGTACAAAGTTCTATATCTATGCGTGGTAAAACTTTCTCTTGAGGGTAATATCTTGGGGTTAACATATTGGCCAGTAGTTTGAAATAAGAACGTTGTTGACTGTTTATTCAGTCAGCAAGTCAACGACTAACCCTTAACTCCACTTCACCCTTTCCAGATTCTGATATCTGGGAATATCCCTGTTGTTCCCTCAAGCCCATTAGACTGCACGCAAAATAGATCTGTCCACGTGGAGACAGACTTCAAAATAAATCTATACTTAGTCAAATCTTGCTTTTGTTAGAAAGTTAACTCGGTGCTAAGTTACAGGGACCTTTTTCAAGTTCAATGGTTCAGTTAACATGATTTGGTTTCGGACAGCTTTGTTGTGAATTTCTTGTGCTATAAATACGAGTGGGTCTCCTCCTTGTGTTTCCACGGTCCATGTGAGACACGGTCGTTAGAGATAGATATTTTGTAGCTAAAATATATACTAAATGATGTTACTGGTTAGTTCGCTTTAACAAGGAGACAGACTAGCCTGGAGCTTTTCTTTAAAGACACCTGGAAAAAAATGGATTTCAAATTTGGAATCAGCGTTGAATTTTACTATAAGATACGTTTAAATTTTCCAAATTGGAGATCATAAATTTTTTAGTGAAATTTTCAAGCACCCTCCATTTTTAAATCAGACCATTATTTCGTCTAGTAAGTGCCTATAATTCGACAGGGGGGAGGGCCTCATAAAAATGGATTTCAAATTTGGAATCATCATTGAATTTTACTATAAGATCCGTTAAAAATTTTCAAATCGGAGGCCATAAAATTTTTGAGAATTTAATAAGGTTACATTTTTTCCTAAAAATAAAAATAATTCAAGAAAGATAGTTTTGTAAATGCAGTGCTAAGGATTGTCACGAATGCACCATGGTTTATACCTAATCACATAATACATCGAGACCTGGATATACCTATAGTAAAAGAAGAAATAGTGCTTAAAACCAAAGTATACAAGGAGAGAATAATAGAACATCCAAACAATTTGGCCAGCTGTCTAATGTCCAATATTTCCATAGTACGCAGACTGAAAAAGAAGTTACCTCAGGACCTACTAGCCAAATAAACAGAACCTAGGATCTATTAAAATTGAGGGATGAGTCGATGGGCATATCCCGCGCAAGACATTTTATTTTGACATACTGAATGTCCTATAAGCAGGACAGATTGTAATAATATTTAGTAATCAAAAAAAAAAAAGAAATGCAGTGCTTTGAAAATGGGTGGCGCTGAAGCGTTATGCCTATGCTCAGTCGTTGGGGCAAGTGTGTCGCGTTGGTGTGCACTGCAAATGGGATGTATCTGTGGCCCACGTATCCATTTCGCTCAGATGTTCAATTCATTTACAGTATTATAAAAGACATGAAACATTAAAGTGACAAACAGTATTTCATCCTGTAACGTTAGTCCGAACAACGCCGGGTACAATGTATATGTATGTAGGGACACGAAGACAAGAGTTTAAAACTTCAAAGTTTCTTTAAAAAAACTAAAAAGCAAAAGATTATATAGTT
Source organism: Panorpa germanica (assembly GCA_963678705.1). Taxonomy (NCBI): domain Eukaryota; kingdom Metazoa; phylum Arthropoda; class Insecta; order Mecoptera; family Panorpidae; genus Panorpa; species Panorpa germanica. The sequence goes on along the minus strand of OY783207.1, from coordinate 24,540,453 downwards.
CACTGAATTGTACTCTTGGATATCTGATAAATTTATTTCATTCTCCAATAGATGGCTCTGCTGCTGGTTTGCTGGTTTGGGCATTAGTCGTTGCAAAGAGATCAAACAATGTAGATAAATAAATTGTTATTTCTAGCTAACATCACAGAGATAACTATAGGATAGACCCAGTTATATTGCGATAAAAGATCTTAAATTCTGAGCAAAATGAGAGATAAAATAATAATTATATTCTGTCAGAAACTGAAAATAAAAACGATTTGGAGACTGAAAAGAGATAACTCATTGTTGTTGGAGATAAATGCTGGTGATGGTTATATGGTTTAATTGGGGATGTTATCATTGCTTGAGGGCAATTATCATCTTGTGGGGAGAGGGGATTAAATCCGTATGTAGCATGTCATAATTGTCATGTTATTTTTCAGATAGGGGTAGTAGTTTTCGTAAGCCAACAGTTTTTGTTTTCCTTAGTGGATAACTCCATCGCCACTAAATAATATCATTTCCATGAACCATATATTTATCTGTTGCATTAATTACTGTCGGAGCTAATGATAATGGGTTTTGATTAATATTTAATGAAAAGTTATATTTAAATAACAGCCGACTCTCCAAAAAGAAAGAGCAAACAGTTTTTGTGTGCGTTCGGTGTTTTGTTTAATTATATACTAATTAAGCAATATCATTTTACAATTCATATTCATAATTGCACAAAAGAACAATTAAAAATGTATTAATATTCATTTTATATTAAAAATTCAATTTGAATTTAAAGCACATTACAATTATCCGGGACAACACAACGACACAACGACAAAATGAACTAAAAATACTTTTCTATGCGAGAAAGAAACGAGAGAAAAAAAAAGCGTTTACAAAAAATATATAGAAAATGCATCCATTAAAATCAGAGTAGAGTTTAAGTGGAAAATATAAAAGAAAAATAAAAAGAAATCATCAACAACAACAAGAAAAAATAAATCAAGAAAGTATAGCACATTGAAAAAAAATTCAAGGGTTTACAAAATAAAATGAATAAAGCGAAAACAAGTAAGCGGAGGTTAGGCCAGTCAAACCGCAGCAAAATCAGTTTACTTAAAACCGTATTGTAGAAAACAGTTATAGTTTTAGTATCAGTGTGGCTGAGATATTGTAATAATAGTGTTTTCCAGCATTGCTTCGATATTAAATATATTAACATAGTAACTTTTCTCTGGTGGAAACTTTCCATATTTCTACTGGACTCCATAATATTCGTTTTAAATTAAAAATGAAAATGAAATTACAATAAGAATACAACAATGGCACTTCAAAATGTAATCACAACTTCAAATTGTTGGGCCGCAGCCGCCATACGCTCTCTTGTGCTTTTCGTTTTTCTGCACGTTTCCTGACCTATATTTATTTTAAGCTTCTTTATTAAACAAATTATTAAATTATGTATCTCTCGTTGCTATGAGATAAAGAGGAGTGAAGGGCTGAGAAGGGGTATGGGCAGGGAGAAGGATTGATTAAAAAGTATTTTGTAGCTAGCGATGAGAAATATTTTACTGAAAGAAGGAACTTGTTAATAAGAGAAACAAGAACTGTAATAAAACCACAACAAAGGAAAATGTTTTGAAAGAATTTGATAAGAAAAGTCAATGGTAAATGAATAAAGAAAGTATTGTGTTTATGGAAAATAAAGTATTTTATTATTAAAAGTACAGAGGGATTATGTAGTAGCTTAATAACAAAGACATTGGCCGTAGAAGAGAATTAAATGAAGGCAGGAGTTTTGAAAATGAAATAAACTGTCATTCCATCGTTCCATGTTGTGGAACAAGTTACGACACGTTTTTAGAGTGACGCAGTGACGAATGGAATGACTGTGAGTGGCCACCTTAAAATAGAAATCATAGGGGTACGAGGTAAAAACCCCCTATGTTTCGATTTATGTTAAACAACAGAATCCTTTACCAGACTTAGCTGAGGCCTACGTGACTAATTAACATGGAGCTGTGCTAGGAATCTTAAAGAATATGAATTTAAGTATTCCCTTTTCACGAATCAATAAGCCAGTAACAATGTGTTTTTAAAACCAATAAGTTTTTCATCCCCTTCTTCAGAAAAGCCCTAAACATCTTAAAGTATTCACGATTTAATTATACGAAATTAAAATTAATATATTTCTAAGGTTTGAACACGTGATGGGGATGGGGTAAGGCGAAGGGTAGCGTTCACTTGGAAATTTGATTAAAAACATATTTATTAGAAAATATATAGTTCATTTTAACTGCACGACTACAAGTAAGAATGGTTTTGTATTCCCCATTGTCAAGTAAATGAGATTTACTTTCTCAAGACATTTTGTGACATTTGTTGGGCCTCCGTCTTCGCTTTCTTCCGCCCCCCTCGCGCTACACCCCGCGTGCCTCGTAAGGGTTTTGTTTACGGGCTTTAAAGCCAAGTCTGCAGTTTATAAGACGGATATTATGGGGTTCATAACATTAGGTGATTAGTAGCAATGCTGAGGTACAAGGGTCGATGTATTGACTAGGGGTGAATAAACCCTTAAAATAATGTTAAAGTTTACTACCCCGGATTTGTCTACTATTATTAATATTAACCCAATGTTGGGTTCGACACCCCGTAAAAGTTTTATTTATTAATATAGGTTGAAAAGAATGTTGTCGGAAAAGTGAACCAGAGCCCTGGAGCTCTGTAAAAGGAAAATATAAACTATTTCTTAAAATTGATGATAACGTTTAACTGAAATTGAATACACTGTATAAATGTTAAAATAGCTACATTAAAAAGAAAAACTAACTTGCTAACAACCGTTCTATTAAAATATATTTTCACGCTTCCGGTTTCCCTCTCTCCTTCACCCTTCCCTACTTACCAGAATATTTAATAATTTTATTACAGCACAACGTTAAGTACTTTTCATTTTCCACGATTTTATTTTATAAATTTATTTTTTTTTTTGTAGTTTTTCACACAGTTTTTTTACTCGTAACTATTTTGTATTTGTTATTTTATTCCAACCAAACCAACCGGGAAATTGACTTCGTTTAACTTTTATGTTTTCAATTTTTTTTTTTATTGTTGGTATTTCCAAATTGTTTTATTCATGTTTCTTTTAAAATGGTTTTTTATTTTATACAAATTTCACACAGTAATTTTAATTAGCTTCATTTACAAATCAGCAGCTTCTTTAAATTCATTTGTGTGCCAATAACTATATGGATTTACAGTTATGCCTCTCTCACACTGCACACTGCAACTGTCTATTTGCGACGCCAACTTTACTCATAGGGTGTAGTCGAATTGTTTCCCATTTCCACACTTTACCATGAGTCTTGATCAACATCAATACACCACTGTACTGTGAGTAATAAAAGTGATGTAATAATAAACACTAAAAGAGAAACTTTCTCTCATGGCAAAGTGCGCTAATGCGAAGGCATCATACTGAAACAGTTACAGTGTGAGAGATCCCTGAACAGTGCCGGATTTAGTCGTGTGGAGGTTCTGGAGCAGTGAAGGAACAGAGGCCCCTAATTGTTTTCTTAATAAAAGAAACAATTTTTTTCAATCAAATTTTTCAAAAATTTATTACTTTTATCTCTATTGTGGAGGCCCCTCTCTTGTGGAGGTCACGGGGCAGTAGCCCCGCCTGTGCTTCCTCAAATACGAACCTAGCCCTGAGAGACGCGTGAGGCTCAATAATTGCAGAGAACGAGTAATCAAAAGTTAAATTTACTTGAAATTATTACGACTGTAAAATATTTTCTAATTACAAATATTCCAATCACGTCTTCTCGAGAGTTCCCAATCGCGTGTATCACATCGCACTACACTTGTAATGACGTACTGCCATTAGACCAATTAACATCTAAAATGACGTTGAATCTATTTTATGTTTTCCCGGGGTAACCCAAAGTAGAACAACGCACTATTGTTAGGTTTATTATTGTGTTTAATTATGTGGAAAATTTTATGCAAATTTCATGTTTATAGAATGTTAATTACTACGTCAAAAAGTAACATCACCAGCATCACTCAGCCACACACACACACACACACACACTGTAGAGAAAATAGAGAACATTTTGAACGACAATAAGGAAATAGCCTGAAGGGCCGCAGAATTAATTGGCTTGTGTACGACGTCGTACGGAGAAGTTAATGGAAAACTCAGCTTTTATTATAGGACTTGATGAATGTGTCCTGTTGGTGTTTCGATTCATAAAGGATCACTTCTATAATGTATCTATTATCTATTCGTTTCGCCACAGTCCTTGTAGAACCTCTTTCTTCCAATTGCAATGGGCTTGTGTCCTATGTCTTAATTTCTATAAAAGTGCACTACATATTGATAAAGCGAGTTACTAGAACCTCAAATGTTCAATTATTTTTTAATAACTCCTTATATGTTAGGAGATATTAACAATTAAAAAAGTCATTTCGTTTCTTTAATTATTAAAGGGGTTCAACGTTGTACAACATTTCAAATGCATGTGACATCACAACCGTTGCCAACCTTACAGCTCATAAATCTCTGCTATATGTATTTATATATCAAAATATCAAATATTATTTACAACTATTTCAAGGAACAATAAAATTCTAATATTATATCTGCTGTAAAAGGGTTAAATAAAGTAAAAACTTATTATTCTTTGACTTGACTTGATTATTTCGACTACCAACAGCTACAAAACATTACCACAGCACTGACCTACTCAACAAATAACTGACGTTAAAATGCACTTCACGTCATACAAATATGGCCGACCATTTCTAGCGCTAAAACTACAATTTCAATTTTTAATTGCTATATCTCCGTCATCAATTTCAATCAACAATTGAAAAATCGACCGCTAAGAAATGAGGACACAAGCCCATTGCAATTGCCATTTTCTTAAGGTCGTCGTTTGTGTTTGCCCGTCGACAACAACTTTCTTCAAATATATTTTCAGTTTTTTAAGATTCAAACAAGTTCCAATGAATCTAATAGCGTTGTAAGTATTTCCATTGAATAAAAATAAAGCAAAAAGAAGTAAAACGAATAGAATACATTACTTAGTTAAAAAAGAATGAAACTCTAGCTTCTAATTGACTTATTTAAACTTAAAATAAACATAAAACTGCAATTTGTTTAATACGTGTCTTTAAGAACATTAATAAATTGAGAATAGTGTGCTAAAACAAAATAAATCTTTTCAGCTGTACGTAGTTCTTTTCAATTTATTCGTATTTAGTCACTGTATACTGTATACAGCCCTTCATCCCTTCAGCCCTACATCCGGTTACTGACGTAGACGGACATATGGACATACAGACAGTTATTTCCAAGCAATGTTCCTTCCATGAGGAACTCAAAGCTCTTAGTTGTTTCGGGTTTGGTGTTAGTAGTGTTGCCGTGATTTATGGACTCAGGCGTTTGTGTGATTCCAACATCGTTGTGTATACAGTATATTACTACACTACTACTCTCTACTTGCCAACGAAGCAGTAGATTTCGTGTAACGAGCGACGCCCTCCATGTTCGAGCTAAGAACTACGACACTAGAAACGCCTCGAGAGTTAAGAGCAACCGGCATCGGCTGACGTAGAGACTAATAAGGTGTGTTCATAACTTAAGTATAATCCTTACGTGACTATTAACTTTAGAAGAACACATTAATTAAACGCGCTTGGAAACCATAGGTCGAGTAACACCATTGTACTGAGCCAGTTCGTTATTGTTGGAGACGCATTTACGCATAGGGTTTTTACTAGGAACCTGCGGCTACATTTGTTTTCAGAGGGAGAGTGAGGGGGGTAAGGTTTCAACTTCTTTTTTTACAACATATTAAGTTTATTGTGTAAATTTGTAGTCGATTGGAGTAAAACTGTCGAAGATATCGAGTTTTAAGTTTCGTGTTACTTTGAAACTTTTAAATGCTGTTTCTCACACATAGCTTTTTCAGAGTCGGTGCCCTCTCTAGCTCAAAATTACCTTGACCTATTTTTTTGAAATTTTGCACACTCTTACTTTACATAAATGCCAAGGTAACGCTGACGAGTTTTTTTTTATTTTTTAATTTTAACGTATTTTAAAAGTTTCTGATTTTTTTCATGAAAAATCTGTAGGTATTTTGACTTTTAAGTGCTGTGAAAAATTGAAAAATCAAAAAAAAACTTTTCAACTAATAAAATCATTTTGGTTTTTCGATTTCAAAAAACAGTGATGAGTTATGGGTGGCACCGCAATGTTACTTTTTTTTGTGACGTCTGCGAAGATTCGTTGTCAATGCCTCTTGATATTTATTTATGATAATTTCACAAAGTATTCTTCAAAAGTCATTTTATCATGTAGTAATTATAGAAATAATTATATATTAACTATGTCGTCAAAAAACATTATCGAAAATATGCTTCTTTTTTATCGTTTTGATCTTAACCCCTCCTAATGAATTCTCGTGATGTTGTTACTTCAAAAACACGGTGCAGCATCCTGTCACGCTTTTCAAAGCTCACTGCAAGCATGTAGCACGAGAGAGACCTGCTCAGAGACAAACTCTAGGCACGTCCGCTTAAATATGGATCGCACCGTGGGTAATGCAAACCACACAAGACTGTACTTAATGCATGCAACATCTAAACTACTGTTTTGAAATAATACAGTTCAAAGTCTATTTAACGATTAGTTTAAAATAAGGTGGGGACGTTACTTTAACGTAAATTGTCTAATCGACCCCGTGAACCGATGCCATACTCTGGTTCTCTGGTTCTCTGGTTCCGGCGCTAACTCTTCAATTAACACGCGAGATGGCACTGTGTATTTAAATCACTTTGAATGGATTATAGTCAACTCGATTTATGCAGTTCTGCGAGTTTCAGAGGCTGTGCGAAGGACACGCGAGGCCCTATTTCATTTCTGCGTTCCAGTAACATTAGTTTGATCTACAGGCCTTGTAGTCCTTGACGGTAATCCAGTTCTGGTTCATTCGTTCTTAGTGAGCCGCGTAAGAAAGTTTTTCTCGAGTCCGCCACGGTCAATAAATGGCTAATTTAAATTAGTATCAACTGTCAAACTATATAATATTTACATCGGGGGACGTAATACTATTGCACCCTTATTACAATGTGTTCCGACGTGCTGCGGACTCCTCGTAAATTCATTCAAATCACATTTTAACACATTACCTAAATATCTAACCCCTAACGAAGTCCCGAACCCCGAAGTCGTGGCATTTAGGATAATATGATTATTATAATAATCTAACAATGTAATAATTCAATTTTACTTTATGGCCTGGGACATTGTAGTGGCTGGTAAGACAAGAGTTTTGCTGGGGACCAGAACCATAACTGTGTATAGGGGTGAGAGGGGCGAGAGGAGGGGGATCTGACAGTTGACAATAACGACAATAATGCAACTCCATAACCGAGCTACAGCCCCCATCCAACAGCAAACTTCTCTTCTTCTCTGCCTTCTCCAAGCGCCATCTTCAACACAGCATGCCTACGTTTGCTGGACCGCAGGCTATGAAGGTTAAAGGTTAATCACAATGTCTGTAGTCAAAGCAAATTTACGAAATTATGTTCAATTCTTTCTTTGGCTGAATCTTGCGTTGCAAATTGAAATTAAAAAACCAAACAACTTCAAATTGGGCCGAATTCAACGCTACCATTCTTAATAAAATTGTGAATCCATTTTACATTCGCTTAGGATTGGTCAGTTAAAATGTGTCCTCGAGCTTGTTGTCTTCCTCTCACTTCTCCTGCTACCCTTCCCCACAGAGGATACAGGGTGTAAAAGGTCAATTATAATTTGCTATTCATGGTAATTCGTACTCGTACAACTGAAATCCCGGGTTGCGCTTTGCTTGGACCTATTTGTTCGAATAGGGGTATGAGAGTGGGGTAGATTTAGCACAGCACTTTATAAGAAGACCATGGCCACTTTGCAAGGGGTCTACGTTTCTTGGTATTCAAGAAAACACGGTTCAGTAATTAGTTAATCGATTGTTAACATGAGACCCACAAATTTATTACTTAATTTTATTTACCAGAAGGTTGTGATTTGTTTGTTTTTGTTGATTCCTTGAGATGGCTTAAGATGTTTTCGATTCTGCCTTTGAAGATCAAAGCATTACTTATAAAGGCGTAAACCACTCACGTCATTCTTAATTAACTTCTAGCTTAATCATTAACTTTATTATCGTGTTTTCAAAATAAGTGACATATACAAAGCATCGTTTTTTTCAAAAATAATTTACAAGTATGTATACCCCGGTTGCACCAGTAAATGTTGAAACGTCAAGCTAAAATGTGTGCGACATTAAAACCTTTATTAGTAAAGTGACATCGTTAGCTTAATCGTCATATCTCATAAAAGCAGCTGCATTTTATTTCCGTTTGCCGCTGCCGCTGCTACTACCGCTGCATGATGTAATACACGAATTAGACTTATGATATGTTTAATTAATCGCTGGGAATTAATAACACAGCAAATGTTAAACAGCAAATGCACGTAATTAACGGGGTTGTAATTTGAAGAACCAGGGAGCACTTGGTGCGCTTCACAGAGATTTAGTTGAAGTAACGGTTTGCGGTGGCTGAGGACTTTTACTTAAATTAATAATTCAGCTGTCGATGCAATAGTTAACCTGTGTATTTTGTTAGTTATGTAACTGTATAACTTACGGGAATTTGAACAATGTAATCCAATTAGTCGGGCTTTGATACTTCAGACTTTTCTTCTACTTCCCAGATCTGCACCAGGCAACCCACCCACTAATGAAGCGTTTAAAATAATTATAAACAAGCTAAAATCATCACAGCTATTCAACAAGTACAATTCGAATTCGAATTATAAATTGTACACTAGATAGAAATGAATCTTACACTGAATCAAATGGAGTTTTAGGTATAGGAAACTCATTTTCACAAGATACATTTCAGACAATTCAAAACTCAGGCCATAAAATGACAGGAAACCAACTTTGAGGTTCGCTTGACATTTAAATGGAACATGTGATGTAGTATATTCGTGTGGCTTGCGGAGTGGGTCACCTAGAACTGATAGTGGCCATTGGACAGCAAAGTTTGACATCTGTTTGTTTCCTTTATGAAAGTTATAATCTTAATGACATGTGGAAGTCGATGAATGGGAATTAGCAGCAGCAAACTCTTTAGGGGTTGAAGTTTGAAAGTTTAAGTACTTTGGTCGGTTGTTAGAAAATACCAAGGAGCTGGCAATGGCCTTAAGGGTCTGTAAGATGATAAACAATTCAGGAGAAAAACAAAAGAGTTGCTGCTTTGAAGGCAACAATGTGTTGTGGACATAATACTTTACAACTGGACCGATACTTTTGAAATTTTGCACACTCTTTCTTTACATAAATGCCGAGGTAACGCTGTCGAGTTTTTTTTTATATTTGGTATGTGTGCTGTAAAAAATTGAAAAATCAATAAAAAAAGAAAAACTTGACAGCGTTACCTGCAGAAACTTATCAACTAATGAAATCGTTTTAGTTTTTCGATTTCAGAAAATCCAGTGATGAGTTATGAGTGGCACCGCAATGTTACTTTTTTTTTTACGTCTGCAGAGATTCGCTGTCAAAGCCTCATTTCTTGATATTTATTTATGAAAATTTCACAAAGTATTCTTCAAATGTCATTTTATCATGTAGTAATTATAAAAATAATTATATATTAACTGTATCGTCAAAAAACATTATCGAAAATATACTTTTTTCATCCCCTTTAACAAAAGTGCATTAGAAAATATGTATCACACATATCATCAACAAAAGAAGTTGTGTTTTTACGGAAAGAACAAACTTCAAATAGTTTGTCAACAAGGTGTCAAATCTCTATGGATGCACGAAAGCAAATTTCCAACATTTTACTTAAAACGATTCGTTAAATTCAACATGAATTATGACGTCATTCTGACGTCACTCGGTGTCGTTTTACTAAACTAAATCTGCTGACATGATGACCTCTGGCTCTGGAAACTACTCCGTTGTTTTAAGGGTTCTTAGCAGATCCCCTGATGCGATAGCGCTAGGTTTGGGGTCGTTTGGTCCCGTTAACCCCTTATCCCCCTGTCTCCTGTCCCTGTCCCTGTCTCCTGTCCCTGTACCTTCCAAACAACATATCTCTCAATGCATTCTACATTCTACAAGCTACATGTTACCCTCACACTGCATGATATACCTCCCTGAACATTTAAAACCTCTAGGGTAAAATAGAAATCTACCTTATCAACCTTCGCTCTATTTTCACTCAAATTCTCTTACAGTTTTTCCTTAGAACTTATCGAACACCTAGACTATCATACGTTGATAGACTTATTTCCTTATATAAGAAAGATTGCTTGGGAAATCCTTCATCGAGTCGGTAGGCCGCATTTTCTTTTTCATCATTTAAAGGAGTCAAACCTACGAGCAGAGGCGGCCTTAGGAGGTGGCAAGCAGGGTAACCGCCCAGGGTCTCGCATTCTCGCGCAACAATCCAAGTAGAAAAATTCATTACTATACATGCATTTAAATCTCGCGCCTCACTCTTTAGAAATCCCACTAGAATCACTGCGTATATCTTTTAAGGCATTCATGTACCTTAGTTTATCAAGAACAAGTGCCTGGCAAAGATCTGCTGCCCGGAGCCTCGCAATGGCTTCATTCGGTCGGCATTTTGAAAATAATAGTATAATCAGCTTTTTTAGTTTATCTGGAAAACTATGATTCCCACAAAAATGTTCATCAGAGCTTTTTTGCAGATAATAGCATTATCTGCAAAATCAAAGGTTCATAATTGACCTCATTGGCCTGTATGCAATTAATTAATACAAATGTAATCTAATCATAAATAATTTGTTTAAAGATTCATAATGCATTGCTTCATGTTCTCATAAAGTGACTAGTAATTGCGTTAGTTAGTTAGTAATTCACCTAGTGAATCTATTCTACGTGGTCTAGGAGGTCTAGCGCCCATCAACTATCAACTATCAACTCGCTTTGACTCGTAGCCCTCTAGCACCGGAAAAAGGCATTATATGTTCTGAACATCCGGTGTAATTCCCATTTAGATAATTGTCTATATAACTCAGCTTTAGATAGAATAAAATAGAATTCCGATTTAAAAAATAGCTATTACTATGCGTCAGGTAAAAATGATTGACACAAACATATGCGAAGGAGTGAAAACAAATAGAAATTGAAAGGTGAGTGGGTGGGGAACGCGCGTGCCGGTGCCCCAGCGCACGGCCGGTCGATAAATCCGTTCAATAATTAGGGGGTTAATAGCAGAACACAGTTACACTGTTACTTAACGACTAAAAAAGTCTCAGTTCGCCTTCTGTTAGATGGTACCAGGATTTCGTCAAACATTCGTGACATTCAGCCTTTTAATATTTAACGAAATATTACTAGACGTGTTCTAAATTATTATTAGATTTATTAGAGCTATATTGAAAGAGATATTGTAGTTTTAAATGACAACATTATTAATTATGTAATTCCGAGTCCGCCCAAAACTTAAATCTACCAGAAATAATAGTACGTAGAAGTATTGAAAGAAATATAAACTGTAGGTTCTTCCAGACGTGCAATTAGTATAATTATAGTAATACTACAATAGAAGTAGAATAAGTTTTCCTCTGTCGGCTAGCCCTGAAAGTAGACCATTCTAAAAATATTATTCATTCAAATATTTTTAGGAAGTCTATACGTCCTAATGTTATCTGATTATCAGAGATGTCCGTTTTTCAAATATATATACTTAAAATGCAAATACAAAATAGTAAATACCTATTTTCAATTTTGTATTTAAATATCTATTAAGAGTACAAAATTTTATATTTTATTTGAGAACTTTTACAAACCTGAAACCGTAAAATACAAAATACTTTTTTCATTTTCGTTACTTCATAGTACTCGTATTAAGCAGTAAACATTATTTTTTGAATATAAATGTAAAACCTCACCAATATTAGCACCATCTATGATCTAAAAGTATCTGCACAATAATTCTAATTTAAAATGATAGATGTGCCTATTATTTTATTATCCTTCCTGTTACCCCCACCATAAGACATCTGATTTTCGTTTACCTAAATTTGTTTATCATATTTTCTCGTTCATTATTTGTTTTACTACAAGAGAATCACTCCACTGCAATCCTATTATTATTTTACCTACCAACCTTAACACTTGCCCGCTTTAATCCCTAAACTACCCCAATATTTTATCCTTCTAAATAACATTTATATTAGTAACATAAAAAGTCTTTTACATTCTATTTTCTCAATAGTATTTTTAAAATACGTGTTTTGTATTTTGTATTTAAATACTAACATGAAATTTATTTTTTATTTTGTATTTGAAATAGGAAAATAACGAGGTATTTGCATTTTGTATTTAAATGCTTTTGAAAAGCATTTGTGCACATCTCTGCTGATTATTATGAATGCTGTAATGTTTCTATGACCTCTTTTAAAACTTTACGGGTGCCACTTATGTTATTTATTAGTCGGATATTAATTAAACATTAGCTGAAGCTTTTACGAGCAAGGAAAGCATAGACATCCTGGTTTTCCATGGGAGATTAGGCGAGCAGATTCATTTTCTCTTCGTCCAGTAAGTTACATCGTATTAATTGTACACTGAGGCATCGTTTCCACTCACTAGATCTAATCATTTCTGATATTTTTCAAAAACCTGTTAAAACCTGTCATAAACGTCGACGTCGGTGTCAGCATCGGCGTCGGCGTCGGCGTTGGCGTCTGCAACAGGATACGAGCTCCCATCTCTCCATCTAACCGTTCCGCGATACAGGAAAGTACACCTACCATACCATACATGACTATCAGCATATCATATATCATATGTTGAACATTGTACCATTATGAAATCTATCTCCATCAACCACCAACCACCAAAATAGAACCAGAACGAACATTCGATGCTTGATACGCCATCTACATAAATATGGCCCCAAGGTGAACTACGATTCCTTGCGATTTATTATTTATTTGTTCGCTCAGAGACTTATTTCTTAGAATTTATTTTATATATTTTATCTATTGTAACATAAATATTGCATCTTGAGCATTGTTGATATTATCTATGAACAGGAACATAGAAAAGGAAGACAAAGGGAAGATGGATGGGGATTGGAAAGGGGTGAGGACTTGTCGGGAGTTGGAAGGAGGGAGGTGGAAGAGAATGAGAAACTTCAGTAAGATATCATTTTATATTATTTATAGTATATTTATTAAACTTTCTATATATCTATTCACAAAATCGTTATACATTTATATATAAATATCCTACATATATATATCTATAGAAATTTAATTTCACATTATTTTTTAACTAAAAAGGTGTCCAGGAAATTTCAAATAGCACGTTGAATATTTGTTTAATTTAATTAAATATTAATTATAAAAACAAATTGCTTTATTTTTATTTTTGACGTTTGATTAATGGTGTTCGAGCGTCGCGGCGCTATTGTATTTGTAGGTGGAAAACACGGTCTTGGGTAGATTGATAGTTCAGTATAAAGGCAAAATGCACTAGGTAAATGTTCCAGATTATTCGAGCTGTAGAGCTATCGTACGTCATCACCAGAGCTACCACTCAGAAATGTGCTGCTAAAAGAATTCCATTTTGAATATTTCTTTTCAAGTACAACGTAGAACGATATGGTTTTGTAGGCTTGTACAGGACCGAATTTAGAGATGTGGAGACCCTGGAGCAACGAAGTAGCGGAGGCCCCTAATTATTTTCCGAATAAAAGGAACAATTTTCAATCGTCAAGTCTTTAAAATTCAAAATTTATTGCTTGTATCTCTTGTGAAGGTCCCGGGGCAGTAGCCCTGCCTTCCCTCCCTCAAATTCGGGCCTGTGCTTGTAAGCAATTTGACAGACTTCGGGAAACGACCACCGTAGAAACTTACGGCTCTTAAATAGTTTAAAGAATAAATTAATTAATTCTATAGAATATTTTTTGATTTATATTTTAAGCGATTTATATTTTAAGTAATTTCGTTACAATTCCTTGAAGCTAAATTTGTTCCAGTTTTAAAGGTCATTTGCATGTCAAATTGTAATTTAGCACGCCCTGGAAACGGAAACGAGTCATTACCCGTTGAAATGAAGATAGAAGTCGGAGGCATCAAGCATAGAGATCACATATTAGTGCTGATGAGTTTCCAAGAAATGAGATATGAACCACCAGCACCAGCACCAACGCCAACACTCTTCTTTAAGGAATGTGTTTGTTCTCAAGTGATCTTCGTAAACTACGACTGGTCTTATAAGATATACGTAAAGCATTGGGGCGGGACGGGACGGGGCGGAGGGAGTCACAAGAAAGGGGTTAAGGGAAGACACCATATTGTACATGTACTACATAGTGGATATATTGTATAGTAGTATCTTGTTTGCACTGTATGAAAGTAGCCTGAGGCTATGCAAAGTGTCGTCCAAATGGCATCCTGTTACATTCCTCTTGTCAAACCACCCCCTCCCCCCGACCGATGCCTCGATGTTACCCAGTACCACCCTTTTTTATATGTGAGATGAAAGAAAATAAGGGAAATTTCTTTGCGATTAATTATATATTTTAAGTCGAAGAACATCTTTTGTAGTAACTGATTTAGAGGACTTGCTTAAACTTGCTTAAACTCGAAACTCGTAACACTTATACACATATATATACGCATATAATATACACTATTAGTTTTTTTGGCAAATACATTTGACATGTTTTATTTCTTTATTTAATTTGAAAATAAATTCGATTTCTAATCAAATTATGAAAACTGTTTTAATGAATTTGGGAAAGAGAGATACCACAATACTTAAGAGAAAAAGACACAAAAAACATAAGAAGGATTGCCAGATTAAGATTAGGAAACGAGGAGAAAGAAAACGGAGATAGAAACGTTGGAGCACATTAAGTTTTCATGTGAGAAAAGGGTAATAAGCGAAAGGAATATTGGGCAGTTATTAAAGAAAGGCAACGAAGAAAGGAGGGGGATGGCGGAGATAAAGAAAAGGAACGAGGAAAGAGAAGAAATGACAGAATAGAAACAGGAGGGAGAGTAGCAGGAGGCACGAAGCAATAGCAGTAGCAGTTTTGTTTTTATTTTTATAAGGATATTTTTTTTTCTGTGAGAATGTAATAAACACAATGATATGTAAATAAATGAGTTAAGGCACAAGAATGTAGTGCCAAATGGCAAAAACATTAAAAATAAAAATAATAATAATAATAAATGCACCCTGTCTTAATGAATGATCACATGCCTACAATATTTAAAGACGGCTTTAATCTAGTGGTCTTTATTTTAGTGGTAAGCAGGTTTCACTACCAATCGTATTCCTAGTAGCCTGGGGTATCGCAGTTCTGTTGTTGGACTCATAGGGGTAGTTCCAATGGACCGGTCTGACACTCCACCACCCTGCCACCTTACTACCCTATTGGGTTTACATCCCTTGGGCTATGTACTGAACTGCTAAAGACCTATCCTGTCCGTCCAAGTATTTCAATATGAACACATACAATACAAGCAGACAAAGACTCTTCATACTTAGGTTTAGATAGACCATGAGCTGAGTATATAGACTGCTAAAAGATACAGCAGCCTTCTTGGAAGAATCTTTGGTTTACTTGTGAATTAAAACACTTAGAAAATTATGTAGAAACCCTACAGTCTGTCGGCAGGAGTCACGCGGAGGTGATGGAAGCGACCTCAAGAGGTCGTTGACTTAAAAGCAAACTGTTGCATACTTCAGCCCAGTCCTGCTCTTGCTGAAGCTCTCGACATGCATGCTGCAAAAATGCACAAATAAAACTAGACCGGAGAATGTTGTTATTAACATTTTTAAAATGTTGGAAATTTAAAAGTAGAGCAATTCATTTAAATTAAATCTAATGGATAGAAGAGAATTAACTACAATTTAGAAATATACTATACTTAATATGCCAGGATAAAATCTCACTGAGCTCTGGGAAAATGGTCTGGTAGTGAGACTGCCTGCAGCCGCCATCGGTGTAGATCGTGGAGGTACTACAAAATTAGTATTAATTAAAGGTAGTACGTCATTAGTTTCAGCAATGACTTGCTCATTTGATCATGTTATTCGCTTCATATTTGGAAACCAAAAAAAGGTTTCACTTGCAATTAATTTAATGAATTCGCTGCAAATTAGTGCTTTACTTGACATTTCATTGGATTTTAAGAACAAGAAAAGTACTGAATTGAAGTAATGTTCTTTCTTGTGATAAAGTGAATATATAAAAGTAGAATATTCCCTCTCTTTCACTCCCTATTAATTCCGCATTACGGGCAACAATATTTGATTTCATCAGATCTCTCCAACCGCTGTGTTTTTCCATCGATTTTTTTGTTTGCTTCTTTTTTTCTGTGTGTTTTTTGGAGCTCAGATGTAAAAGTAAACTTCTCAGTAATATTAAACTCTCACGGGAGTAATTTAAGCGTCTCCACTCTCACAAAAACATTGTCTTATTCTCTTTCTCGACACGACGACACTCCTAACACTCCCATTCGTCCCTTCTCGCGGTGCCACCACTCTTTCACCCTCTTGCTTCACGTTTGTCACATGTACTGCTTGTTCTGAACTCATTTGTTTTCAAGTTTTATTTTTTTTCATTCATTTAGGATTATTTTATATGAGAAATGTTCACCTAGGCGAAATTAATGTTTAAATTATGAGAAATAAGTCTTGCAGCAAAAACATATACAACGTTGTGTAATTGTGTATATTATGTTGTTAAATGTCTCTTTTAATTTATAGTTTACATTACTTAAGGGTTTCAAATGTATCAAATGTTTATATACAAATTTTTTCAAACAGTTGACCGTGCTTGTTTAAATTCTTTACCCCTATGGAGTAAAAGAAAAAACATTCATGGACTTCTTTTTTCATAAAAATTATTATTGATTTCTTAATATATTTTGATGCAGTTATATAGATTAATATTTAAGAAGACGAACTGCGTTAAAAAATTTGAAATATTTTAATTATTTTAGATTTTACAAGGGGTTGAAAAAATTCATGGACTTTTTTTTTCAAAAAAAAATTATTGATTTTTAAATCTTTTTGGATGCAGTTATATAGATTATGAATTAAGAAGACGAACTGCGTTAAAAAATTTGAAATATTTTTATTATTTTAGATTTTACAAGGGGTTGAAAAAATTCATGGACTTTTTTATTCAAAAAAAAATTATTAATTTTTAAAACTTTTTGGATGCAGTTATATAGATTATGAATTAAGAAGACGAACTGCGTTAAAAAATTTGAAATATTTTTATTATTTTAGATTTTACAAGGGGTTGAAAAAATTCATGGACTTTTTTTTTCAAAAAAAAATTATTGATTTTTAAAACTTTTTGGATGCAGTTATATAGATTAATATTTAAGAAGACGAACTGCGTTAAAAAATTTGAAATATTTTAATTATTTTAGATTTTACAAAGGGTTGAAAAAATTCATGGACTTTTTTTTTTCAAAAAAAAATTATTGATTTTTAAAACTTTTTGGATGCAGTTATATAGATTAATATTTAAGAAGACGAACTGCGTTAAAAAATTTGAAATATTTTAATTATTTTAGATTTTACAAAGGGTTGAATAAATTCATGGACTTTCTTTTTCAAAAAAGAATTATTGATTTTTAAATCTTTTTGAATGCAGTTATATAGATTAATATTTAAGAAGACGAACTGCGTTAAAAAATTTGAAATATTTTTATTATTTTAGATTTTACAAAGGGTTGAAAAAATTCATGGACTTTTCTTTTTCAAAAAAAAATTATTGATTTTTAAAACTTTTTGGATGCAGTTATATAGATTATGAATTAAGAGGACGAACTGCGTTAAAAAATTTGAAATATTTTTATTATTTTAGATTTTACAAGGGGTTGAAAAAATTTATGGACTTTTTTTTTTCAAAAAAAAATTATTGATTTTTAAAACTTTTTGGATGCAGTTATATAGATTATGATTTAAGAAGACGAACTGCGTTAAAAAATTTGAAATATTTTTATTATTTTAGATTTTACAAGGGGTTGAAAAAATTCATGGACTTATTTTTAAAAAAAAAAATTATTGATTTTTAAAACTTTAAGGATGCAGTTATATAGATTAATATTTAAGAAGACGAACTGCGTTAAAAAATTTGAAATATTTTAATTATTTTAGATTTTACAAAGGGTTGAAAAAATTCATGGACTTTTTTTTTCAAAAAAAAATTATTGATTTTTAAAACTTTTTGAATGCAGTTATATAGATTAATATTTAAGAAGACGAACTGCGTTAAAAAATTTGAAATATTTTAATTATTTTAGATTTTACAAAGGGTTGAAAAAATTCATGGACTTTTTTTTTCAAAAAAAAATTATTGATTTTTAAAACTTTTTGAATGCAGTTATATAGATTAATATTTAAGAAGACGAACTGCGTTAAAAAATTTAAAATATTTTAATTATTTTAGATTTTACAAGGGGTTGAAAAAATTCATGGACTTTTTTTTCAAAAAAAAATGATTGATTTTTAAAACTTTTTGGATGCAGTTATATAGATTAAAAATTAAGAAGACGAACTGCGTTAAAAAATTTGAAATATTTTTATTGTTTTAGATTTTACAAGGGGTTGAAAAAATTCATGGACTTTTTTTTTTCAAAAAAAAATTATTGATTTTTAAAACTTTTTGGATGCAGTTATATAGATTATGAATTAAGAAGACGAACTGCGTTAAAAAATTTGAAATATTTTTATTATTTTAGATTTTACAAAGGGTTGAAAAAATTCATGGACTTTTTTTTTTCAAAAAAAAATTATTGATTTTTAAAACTTTTTGGATGCAGTTATATAGATTATGAATTAAGAAGACGAACTGCGTTAAAAAATTTGAAATATTTTTATTATTTTAGATTTTACAAGGGGTTGAAAAAATTCATGGACTTTTTTTTTCAAAAAAAAATTATTGATTTTTAAAACTTTAAGGATGCAGTTATATAGATTAATATTTAAGAAGACGAACTGCGTTAAAAAATTTGAAATATTTTAATTATTTTAGATTTGCAAAGGGTTGAAAAAATTCATGGACTTTTTTTTTCAAAAAAAATTTATTGATTTTTAAAACTTTTTGAATGCAGTTATATAGATTAATATTTAAGAAGACGAACTGCGTTAAAAAATTTGAAATATTTTAATTATTTTAGATTTTACAAGGGGTTGAAAAAATTCATGGACTTTTTTTTTCAAAAAAAATTATTGATTTTTAAAACTTTTTGGTTGCAGTTATATAGATTAAGAATTAAGAAGACGAACTGCGTTAAAAAATTTGAAATATTTTTATTATTTTAGATTTTACAAGGGGTTGAAAAAATTCATGGACTTTTTTTTTCAAAAAAAAATTATTGATTTTTAAAACTTTTTGGATGCAGTTATATAGATTATGAATTAAGAAGACGAACTGCGTTAAAAAATTTGAAATATTTTTATTATTTTAGATTTAACAAAGGGTTGAAAATATTCATGGACTTTTTTTTTTCAAAAAAAAATTATTGATTTTTAAAACTTTTTGGATGCAGTTATATAGATTATGAATTAAGAAGACGAACTGCGTTAAAAAATTTGAAATATTTTAATTATTTTAGATTTTACAAGGGGTTGAAAAAATTCATGGACCTTTTTTAAACCTCTTGTAAAATCCACAAATATTAAAATAATTCAAATTTTTTAACGCAGTTCGTCTTTTTAATTCTTATTCTATATAACTGCATCCAAAATGTTTTAAAAATCAATAATTTTTTCTTAAAAAAAAAGAGTCCATGAATTTTTTCAACCCCTTGTAAAATCTAAAATAATTAAGATATTTTAAATTTTTTAACACAGTTCGTCTTCTTAATTCATAATCTATATAACTGCATCCAAAATGTTTTAAAAATCAATAATTTTTTTTGAAAAAAAAAGAGTCCATGAATTTTTTCAACCCCTTGTAAAATCTAAAATAATTAAGTTATTTTAAATTTTTTAACACAGTTCGTCTTCTTAATTCTTAATCTATATAACTGCATCCCAAAAGTTTTAAAAATCGATAATTTTTTTTTTAAAAAAAAGAGTCCATGAATTTTTTCAACCCCTTGTAAAATCTAAAATAATTAAGATAATTCAAATTTTTTAAAGCAGTTCGTCTTCTTAATTCTTAATCTATATAACTGCATCCAAAAAGTTTCAAAAATCCACAATTTTTTTTTTTTATTAAAAAGTCCATGAATTTTTTCAACCCCTTGTAAAATCTAAAATAATTAAGATATTTCAATTTTTTTAACGCAGTTTGTCTTCTTAATTCTTAATCTAGATAACTGCATCCAAAAAGTTTTAAATATCAATAATTTTTTTTTGAAAAAAAAGTCCATGAATTTTTTCAACTCTTTGTAAAATCTAAAATAATTAAAATATTTCTAATTTTTTAACGCAGTTCGTCTTCTTAAATATTAATCGATATAACTGCATCAGAAAATATTAAGAAATCAATAATTTTTCTTTTAAAAATAAAGGTCCATGAATTTTTTCAACCCCTTGTAAAATTTCAAATAAATAAAAAAATTTTAATTTCTTAACGCAGTTCGTCTTCTTAATTCTTAATCTATATAACTGCATTCAAAAAGTTTTAAAAATCAATAATTTTTTTTGAAAAATAAAGGTCCATGAATTTTTTCAACCCCTTGTAAAATTTAAAATAATTAAAAAAATTTAAATTTCTTAACGAAGTTCGTATTCTTAATTCTTAATCTATATAACTGCATCCAAAAAGTTTTAAAAATCAATAATATTTTTTTTAAAAAAAAGTCCATGAATTTTTTCAACCCCTTGTAAAATCTAAAATAATTAAGATATTTTAAATTTTTTAACGCAGTTTCTCTTCTTCCTCTCACAAAATATTTTTTTAATATTTATTATACATTTATTCCATGAATCAATCAATATGAAGATGGTCTAAACTATAGTGCATGTATAAAGATACACCTGGAATATTTAACTATACGATTTTTACTACAAATTCCTGCAAGCATTTTTCTGCGAGTAATTGGTTTTTCTCGTCTGATTATTACAGCAGCCTAACTGCTTTGTTGCAGATTCAGGTAGACGAAGAATGCAGTTAAGAAAATGTATACTTTGTATGCTTACATCTTCATCCATACTTTGTTTCTAGAAGCATCATCCATAAATCTACATGTAAAACATTCTACATGAATTGTTTTCCTTTTTATAGCAGTATAAAAATATAAAAATAATTTTAAACAAAAACAAAAACTAAACAAAAAATGATCAGTGGTACGCAGTTGCTTCGTTGGCGCTTCTCATCCACCGGCAGTCGGCAGTCGGCAGCGGTAATCGCATAAGCTCCACGCATTTATGAAATGATTCCTCCCTTGTGATTAAATAAAGGCAGGTTTTTTGTACCACTATATTTAAGAACGTTATGTGATTTTTTTAAATTCATATATTTCCAGAAATGATTTATACAGCACTGGTCACATTTTTGTTAATAAGGGCTTGTTTTAATTTCCCTAGAATGAAAAGCCATTTGTAATAACAAGTAATCCTAGTGACTATTGTTAAAGAAAGAAATTATTGTTAAATTTAATATCCATCCTGATTATTCCAATTCCTTATATTATTATTATTATTTATTGTTATAATTTTGCCATTAGGCACTACATTCTTCCGCCTTAAATCAATAAATTACATATCATTGTGCTTAATTATATACTATATATCCATTCTCATTTCTTCCAAAAGAAATATACAAACAAAACAGATAAATTGAAACCCCTACTGCTTATCTCTTCCTACTACTCCTGTTTGTACTCTGCCCTTCCTTCTCTCTATCTCCACACAATCTTCCTTTCATTTTTAACACTTTAGGGATCACTCAGAAAGCGGATATTTTATTCCAATTCCTTATATAATAATCTAATGTATTAATTTTTGTTGTTGCAGATGGTGAAAGAAGTTTTCTCTCTCAGTGGCTCTGTAAGGGGTAAGTCATAAATCAACTAATACCATTCCTGCATTTTGTGATAGTTTTTATTTTCATATATTGTAATTACTAATTGTAATGCCCGTACAATGAATCATTTGAATGACTTCGTTGTAACGTAATCAATACCTATAATACCCACTTTTAGCCCCTGTTTTAATTAACAGAAATATCCAAAAAAAATAAAACCAAAAATACATTATAAAAATTCATATCATATATGAATACATATACATATACATATACATATACATATACGGTCGTATTATATTTCATAAAAATATGCTTTTTTAGTTAAATTCATCCGCAAAATCCTTTCTCCTTTCCTCTTTTTCTGGGAATTATAATTTAAAGGATCAGCGGACCCTAGCATCTACCGATGGAATCGGAGTCTTGTTTTATATTGTAGCTATTATACTATAAGTTTAGCTAGAGATATAGATATTTGAATTTCTATATAGCACTTAATATTTTACCTACATTTCGACGTTAAAAGATTAGTTTAAAGTATGTAGAATAATAAATAATTAATTTTATTTGTCTTTTTTTACTACTTTTATAATATCAACAATCTGTGTTGCTCGAGGCAGCTGTAAATAGTCTTTGACGTTTGAGTGACACACTTATTTTACACTCTGTTGTATAAAATAGATAGCAATCCATAGAAGGTAGAGGGGAGAAAGCAAACATGATGTTGAATTAATGATTTTTTATAAATTTAGATTTATTTTAATTGTTGTTTAATCTCCTATAAAATTGCGATAGCCATGCTTTTTAAAAACATGCACGCACCTATATCTATTTGTGAGCATGAAC
The DNA here is from genome assembly GCA_963678705.1 of Panorpa germanica. Classification (NCBI taxonomy): domain Eukaryota; kingdom Metazoa; phylum Arthropoda; class Insecta; order Mecoptera; family Panorpidae; genus Panorpa; species Panorpa germanica. The sequence goes on along the minus strand of OY783207.1, from coordinate 24,517,572 downwards.
GTATTAAGCCAGCTTAGAAACCCGATTCATTTATATTTGTATACGCTGTAAAAAGAACTGATTCTTCGCTAACTTTTGATAGTCAAAGAAAATTCTTTATTGCAGCTACTATATTATAGCAGTCGCTCTAACCCAGACTTCTTGCTAAAGGGTTGTGTAACAGGATATGATAGACACTTTTATAGACATTAAACTAAACTCATACCGTTGATATTACAGCACTGTTAAAATAAATATAAAATGAACCCTCCGATTGCAACAAAATAATATCATTTTTTCCATAACTTTTATAATAGGCTGAGAGACTTAGAACACTAATATGACTAGCGCCCCGGACGGCGACCTCCGGGCACTAAACCCTGGACGGTGCACATTAGGGGATTCACCATGCTACGTCCGGATGTGCAGTGCGCGAGATAAAACACGATACCGGATATAGAACATGCGGTGGGGTATAATCACATACGGTATGCGTGGGATTAGCATTTTTCTTTGCATCTTGTTAGCTAATTTATTTTATAAAATTACAATGAAAAAAACTTTTAAATATGATATTTTTCACATTCTATAATAGGGGGTAGTTTGTACTATGATTGTAGTTGTCTTTTCCAACGAGCATAATTATATTTTTATGCTCTTCATTCATTTTATCAGTTTTTACACTTTTTTTCTTTTACAGTTTCTGCCTATATCATTTCCACATAAATTTTGCATGTATTGCAAACCTCTCGGTTTGGTTTGAAAGCTTTTTACATTATTTCGTCGTTGTTCTCGCGATTGGCAGGTTGGCTTTGCTCTCAGTACTAGCAGCCTCCTTCCTCTTCAATTCGTCTCACCATGATCTCCACTTACCCAGCTAGTACAGCTACAGTATACGTCATACATGTAACTAAGTTCAACAGTACTTGATACGGTTATGGTATACTCCAGTAATGTACACAAAATATTCTTTTATACACTTTGTTAATATTCAAAGTGGTGTAGTGGTCGATATAAACGATGAATTACTTACAAAATATGTACCTTCGTATTCTTAGACTTCAATATCCATATTGCAATCCGTAGGAAGTCGATTATTGTTGAAATTCGTACGGCATTTGCCCCTGAAGCGGTTTTCTCTACGTCACTTCAACGTAAACCACTTTGCGTCTTGTACCACTCTGCACCCCCACCCCCCGGTTGACTGGATCTCTAATCATTTTTACTCTTAGTGATTTCAGCCTCTACGGCTACGCCACTTATCCATTATCAAGTTATGTTCTACCAGCAACTTCGGAGAGAGCTGTTCGTTGTATCCAGTATCCCAGGTCCCGTGTAGCGTGTACCGTGTAGCGCCCTCTAGTTACAGTAAGCAAACGAACGGGTAAAGGGAATGGGAAGGGGTGTTATCAGAGGGGTAGTGGGCGAATTGCTGTCAGCTGAAATTCGTAGGATGAGGTAAATGAGTAGCGAACCAACGAATGGGTTGAAGTCTGAAAAAAGGCTTAGAGTATGAGACGGTGTAAGTAGAAAACACATGCAATCACTTGCAATAAAGCTAGCCCACGCTTTACGGAAATTAAAAGGATCTTACTATTTGTAACTAAAATATTTTCATCTCAACTTTAAGTCATATCTGTGCATACTTTTCGATGCAAAATTCTATACATATTAAGCAATAATAATGGTAACAAATATTGTTATCAATTCACTATATGAACTCTTGTCTCGAGCCTATTTTTGGCTTCATGTCGCGATAGCAATTGCTAGTTATGCTACTTCCACATTGATAAACCGATAAATCGTACACTGACTGTATAGACAGGTAAATTGGATTATTTTTAAGAATGAAAACACATAACTATGTAAATATTCCTTCCTATAGGTTTTATAAATCCGTGTCGATCTTGTTAGTACAACTTCAACTGCAACTGCAATGATTTCCTTTTGTACTTGACGTACAACCTTTTTACAAGCTTTAAAAAACGTTTAAACCATATACAATCAATAGCTTCTATATTTATATAAATTATATCAGTGCCTCAGCCTTTAGGGCAAGTGGATTATATATAACATGCGTTATAATTATTATAAAGCCTCAATGAATAGAGGGGTCTGGTCGTGGAGCCGCCATCGTTTCACGATTCATGTGCATAAATAATAAATCTGTGTTATACTTAGTTAATGAGAACATAATTAATACCTTAAGAAATGTATCAGGGTGCTAAGTGAAAAATATGCACCAACTGGCATAATTCCTTATGTTTTCAAGCTCATTTAAAAGCATTTTATTAATTATAATTAATTACACTGTAAAGAAATGTACTCATAGTTTATATATATACCAAAACTTTATTTCTCTAATAAAATATTTTACAATTTTCATACAAACAAATGGATATACCATTAATAACAATTAGCAAAACAAATGTTTAGAGCCCTTTTTAATCCATAACCAATTTTATAAAATACGAAAAGAAACTTCAAATAACAAAATAACTCCTACATATATTTATATCAAAACTCACATATTAAATTTAACATACAATAAAAAATATATTTGTACTTACAACCTAGAAAAAGGCACAATATCTAAATTTCTATTAACAGAAATTATTTTCTACCTAGCCTAGACTAAAATATAATTTTCACTTTTTAAAGATATTTGATTTGTCCAAAGTTTAATAAACTGTGGATCTCTAACGTTTGTCAAATAGTTACATCTATTTCCATTTCAATTGAATTATATAGAGCTTATGAAGAGTACTAAGCAATTGAAACTTATATAATAAACTTAAATAATATGTTGGACTGTTAAAAAAATTTATATTTTTGACAACTTTAATACGTGGAGAATCACTTCATCCACTGTTTGATTATTCAATAAGGTTTTAATTGATTTATCATCAATAACTACTGTAAATAACAACTTGGTATTCTCCCTTAAACGTGAAACGGCGTCGAAGTCTTCTGCGCTGGCCGGACTATGACCACAACGATTTATAACGTCGTCCAATATCTGCAGATAGAATATAAATATTAGGTTAATCATAATATACAATATTTATGTAATTTTCAAGTCATTTAAACTTACGTTTTCAATAGTGGCTTCCGGCCAACCAAATCCTTTCAAAGTCTCTTCATCAACTAACAAAGATAGAAGTGATCTTATACTTTTTCGAAGAGTCTCTTCAGACATACAGCCATTCTAGAAAAATATATGAACGATTAAATAAGAAAAAATTATCCTTTGAATATATATCGCTAATAATAAATTGGAAAAAGTATTTGTTGTAATAAGAGAATTTAACAAAATTGTAGACATGAAAGAAAAAGAATACCTCTGCCATATGATCATAATCTTCCTCCTCCTCTTCATTTTTAATATCTTCTTCCATATCCTCATCCTCAACTTCTTCTTCAGCTTCTTCCTCCTCCTCTTCAACATCTTCCAAGTCATCTATCTCCACTGCTTCAATTTGATTTTGATTATTTGGTATTTGAACATTATCGTTATTAAGTAAGGCTAATTGCAATTTCTTTTTCTCAGCATCTGCAATAATTTGCTCAAGCTGTTCTCTATGTTTAGACCTCATGTGTCTGTAAAGACAATCCTGTCTAATAAAAGCTCTACCGCACTCGTGGCAACTGCGTGGTTCTTCTTGAACATGAGTACGCATATGTGTAAGAAGTGATGATTTAGTTGCGAATGCTTTATTGCAGACAGCACATTTAAATTCTAAAAGAAAATTATCATAAGTAAATCTTATACAACTTTAAAATAGAGCGGATCTACGAAATGTTGAATATATTATATACCTTTGACACCGGTGTGCAGCATCTTATGACGGGCCAATTCCTCTTTCCTAACAAACGTTTTGTCACATTCGTCACAATCTAGTGGTTTTTCTCCTTCGTGTATAAATTTGACATGCATTGTTAACCTTTAAAAGAAATTAATAAGAAATTTTATTTGCTGGTAGTTTGAAATCATATGCGAAAATCTAGCTCTGTTACTCTTTAGAGCAGTAGCAGATTTCCAGAAGTTTTAAACCCACCTAGAGCGTCTATTGAATGCTTTTCCACAGGTTTGACAAGTAAATCCATTTTCTCCTGTATGGTGGAAGACATGAGCACGTAACTGAGTTGCTTGAATAAAAGCTTTTCCGCAATATTGACACTTATGTGGTTTGTTTCCCGTGTGAGTTTTCATATGACGATTCAATGTCTCTTTTGCAGTGAATTTATTAGAACACTTCAAACAGAAAAAAGTCAAATTAAAAACTAATATTAAATCAATTTTATCATTTTCAAATAAGATCTTACCAAGGAACATAACGTAGCATGTAAATTATTTAATTAATTAATTAATTATATCGTCAAAAATTGTTAAAATTATTTATAATTTTCTTTAGAAATTAATACATACCACTATGCATTCGTAAGGACGTTCTCCAGTATGAATACGCGTGTGCTTCTTCAAAGCATTTTGAGAAGAAAAGGCTTTGGGGCACATTGTACATGAATAGGGCTTCTCCCCCGTATGCGTTCGAATATGTATATTAAATGCAGTGACTCCATAGAACACGTGATTGCAATGAGGACAGACGCGAGCTTGTTTTCGTTTGGATTCCCCCATATGAGCACGGAGATGTTCCCGGAGATTGTCCTTCCTGGTGAACAAACGACCGCAGACCTAAAAGCCAAACATTGATTCAAATGGAACTCTTAAAAGCACTGTAATTAAAAACATTTTAGATCTTGAAGATGTTTCTTTAACAGTACATTTGTTAACGCTTATATTGAACTCAATAATGTAAGGTTTTTAATTTCATTATTATACCTGACATGGCAAAGTGGTTCTCTCAGTGCCATCACAACCGGTCTGCATAACATGGCGATCTAAATGGTACTTCCTGGTGAAAGTCTTATTGCATCTCACGCAGTCGAAGACTTTATTTCCAGTGTGGGTAGCACGGTGTTTATTTAGGGTGGACTGATCTGGGCACTTGACTTCACACTCAGTGCACTCGAACACATTATTGCCGTCATAGTGCATAGAATTCATATGACGTTTCAAAGAAGCATTTGTTAAAAACAGCTTAGAACAACTTGTACATTTATATGAGCCATACTGCAAAATATTAAATATTTGTCAAAAACAATTAGACTATATATGGTTAAAGTTACGAGAGTTCGGCGGTGACTCATATTTAAAACAAGTTGTGGGGTATAAACTGCTGATATAACTAAAAAGCACTGACTCATTTATTTTTCTATAATGTATATAAAAAAGAATAAGACAAAAATCATTATCGTTTTATAAATTTATACCGCTCTTATAACCTCCTTTAAGTATAAGTCACCGCCGATTTATCGTGATTTTGATTATATCAATATATTAGAAATATATCAAAATATCTATTTTAAAGCAATAAACCTATATTTACCGTATGCGCAGTCTTCAAGTTATCACCACAACAAAAACAATCTCTCTGAAGGGGCTCATCATCAGCATCAATAATATCATATTCTGTTAACACGAAAGGTTCTGCGGATTGTACGTCTTCGTCTTTATTAATTTTCAAACCGGACTCCATGCTTGTAAGATTACAAAACTTTAAATGACGTTTTAAACCCTGTAATTAAGATATTAATTAGTTGTAGATATAACCTAGAATTAAACTACAATATAAAAATAATAAGTTTATTTACTAACCACTGACGTAGTATACACTTTTGAACACATGCCACAAACATGCTCAATAAAAGCAGGTTTTAATTCACTCTTAAGAATTGTTCTTGATTCAGCCATTTGATCGGTATTTTCTTCTTGAATAGTATTATTATCGACGTCCATTATTGAGGTTCAACTGTAAAACTTATTTATTTAAATATACCGCTTAACAAAATAGGTACTCTTCTACTTTCACATGTAAAAAAATGGCGACAAGCTGTTTTTTGCTAACCAAAAATTATTACCAAATCAAAAATATATGTCAAATAGTGGTTAGTATAATCAAAGATTTTATTTATTTGATTAATATTGTTAACTACTTGAAGAGCTAACTTGTCACTCAAGAACTTATTACTAAATAATATAAAATATAAACTTACCTACGCCCCTAAAATGTCGTCAACTTACATGTCGCAACGCAACAAATGGGACTATTTCCTAGGCGTTTCTGGAAGGAAGAAATCAGAGACAGAATAGCGAGCGAATTTTAGTTCTTCTTCTTTCAATATTTACTTTATATTATTATTAAATAAGAAACAATTAAATTGCTGTGTAATAAAAAGTTAAACTTAAGATTATTTTTAAATTGTTAATAATTATTTAATAGATTATTAATCAAGACGTATATAAATGTATTTCCTAACATAAAATGGCTGCATGCACATTTATAAAAATGATAAAAGTAATGTCAAATAAATGGAAAAAGATACTGCTATCTTCGGACTAATCTTTTGTTGGGTTAAAGTTAGAATAAAAATATACAAATTGACACAAATGTTAATAAGTTTTTACTTTAATTTTATGTTTGTTCATAAACAATTCGCTGATTTATTAGCAAGAAATATAATCGATTATATTTTTCATAAATATACTTTGTACCAAATGCTGTGATTTTAAGACAAGTTGTAATAAAAAAAAAAGCAATGGAAACAAACACTGACGCCGTAAATCTTGGCGTCGGCGAATCTGAAGCTGAAATGGGAGAGGAATTAAAACAATTGGAAGAAAATAAATCATTTGATACTAGAAGTGAAGCATCCACATCTTCCTCCGATTCTAACACTGATCCAAGTATAAGTTCTGTAACATCTGACAGTTCTGGAGATCATAAAAATAGACGCTCTAGCTATAAACGAGGATCAAGAAATACAAAAAGTCCTACACCAGAGCCTAAGAGGCCACAAAATAAGGACAAAAATAATAAATCCTATGACTATATAACAAAATTAAATTATTTGTTTCGAGACACAAGATTTTTTGTAATTAAAAGTAATAATGCCGAAAATGTCACTTTATCCAAAGCAAAAGGTGTCTGGTCAACCTTGCCACAAAATGAAAATAATTTAAATCAAGCATATCGAGAATGCAGAAATGTTTTATTAATTTTTTCAGTTAAGGAAAGCGGGAAATTTGCAGGTTAGTTAATTTGTGATAAATAATATCTAGCAATGTCGCAATTGTTAAATATTTTTTTTACAGTTTTGACAGTGTAATTTGTTAAACATTTCATGATTGTGGATCATTTCAAGTAATACTAAAACAAATGCACCAGAAATTCTTTAAAATTATTTATACATAACCTCAACGTCTCTGCAGCAGTTGAGGTTATAAGTATATTTAAAAAAAATTCTCGCTTTCCTCATCTAGGTTTCGCACGACTGCACGGTGAATCTCGACGTGATGTACCTGCAATATCATGGGTTTTACCTCCAGGCCTTTCCTCTAAAGCTTTAGGAGGTGTATTTAAAGTAGACTGGATTTGTCGTAAAGAACTATTATTTAGTTCTACTTTGCATTTGTTTAATCCCTGGAATGAGGGAAAACCTGTAAAAATAGGTAGAGATGGTCAAGAAATTGAACCGAAAGTTGCAGAAGAACTATGTCGTTTATTTCCACAAGATGACGGAATTGAAATGACACCAATATTAAGAAAATCAAAGGAATCATCCAAACGAATACGTTATCGCAATAATCATAGCAGCAATAAGACTCCTCTTGTACCTAGGACGAATTATAATAACCGAGGACGGGGTAGTTACACAAGAGGTAGAAAATTGTATTTGACAACAAGGCATCGTGCTCGTGAAGGACAACGCAGTCTAAGTCCTTATTCAAGAGAACGCTATTCCCGTTACTCGAGCACTGCAGCTGCTGAGGCATATGTTGCTAATTATATGCGATCAATGCAACACCAGCTACCACCTTTACCTTGTGCACCTCCACCAGGATTTATGTATGATCCACCGCCTTTACCAAGGTAGCATTTACTATATCCAAATTGATATGATATTTAAAAAGAATGTTTATAATTTGCATTGTTTTCCAAGGTACTACGAAGGGCCACCACTGCCAGAATACCCTAGTCGGGTATCCAGCTACTCTGATAAACGTGCTTATGATAGATCAGTAGACGAATTCTTATATAGAACTCAAGAACGATCACGTAATCGGGAACGTGATCACCGCGAACGTGACCATCGTGGTTACCGAGAACGCCGATAGTTTCAAAGGATGTTTTTTTTTATAATCCTCTTTAGTTTTTGTATAATATACAGTATAAACCTGCATAATCCATATTTTAAACTCTGTTTAATACTGTTTTTCTTTTAATCATTTTAAATTGTTTTATTACTATACGTTTCTAGTTTCCTTTTTTTTTCAGAATAATTATTATGTTTTCTTATATTTTAAGGCACACTCTTTTTTTTGACAACATAAAATATAGTTTAATAATACTGTCGGAGTACAATAGTTATTATTTATACGTAAATTTAATTTTATCATTATTAGAGACTTCTATATTTTTTCTAAAGGTATATTAACTAAAACAATTATTTGTTTCATTCTTTATATATTAATTTTAATTTAAATCTTGTCCAAATTCCAATTACTGTAATTATATTGGATTATATTGATCTGTTAACTGGGTGATGTTCATAAATAACAATTTAAAAAGAAAGTAAAATGTTAATTCTATTCATGAATATATATGGCCTTGAAATAAGATACATAAGCAGTATAAGCAAATAATTTGATCTATAAAAATTAAAGTTTTATAAATGTAGAGAAGATAAAAATTCACAATTTATCTTTTCATATATGTACTTTGTTATTAGAGAATGAAATCACTCAAATTTAACAGTCTAATTCAAATGATTACGTTTTAAGTGAATGTTATGTTATTCCTTTAAATACACCAAATGCTCAAATGTAAAAACCCACTACAAAGATTTTCATCTTATTGAGAACATAATTTATCGGTCATAGCAAAACTGCGTTCCAGAATGCGTTGTAGTTATGAATTATTACCGAATAAGAACTTGTGTATTGTTATAAAGCAAGTTATTTGTTGTACTAATTATATCAGAATTATAATCAGAAGATCGTGGTTCCTACAAAAATGAATTTGATTTGTTAATTTGAAACTGTGATTTACGAGTTTCAGAAAAAAATTAAATGTAACAATTTTTAAGTTGTGCTGAATACATATATTTATGCAAACGTAAATATTGATATAAAAATTACATTTTCTTTTAAAATGTTTATATTTTAATGTTGCAATGTATTTATTGTATCGGTTTTATTACATATCTATTTGTTCAAATAAATATAAATTAATTTTTTAATATAAGAATATGTTCTAAGACTTATTTGTATAATAGATAAAATAAAAGCAACCAGTATTGTGTACTTAAATTTATTTTAACTCACATCGACCCTTCGTAGTACATGAATGAGTTAGCTATATTTTAAAAAAATGATCCACCAATATTATCGCAGAAAGTTTTTATTCTTATATGTAATAAACAAATAGAAAATAAAAGATTGAATTTATAATGTAGTAATGAAAGCAAATAGAAGTTGAAATTAGAAAATAATTAAAACTAAAATATTTTGGTAATATGTACTTTTATTTATTTATAGTAGTGTAAACAAGAGATAAAATTATATACTTTTAACACGTTATTAAGGAAGCACCTTTGTTACAACGATGTAAATCACAATAAATATTAAACCATTTTTTCTATTTGTGTTTATGCAAGTGAGGCGCTGAAAGTTTCACTTTGCCAGGAATGTTTCTAGCTAACATATCATCCTTGACACTTTTTATCAGGTCCTTTTCACGTTGAACACAGTTCTTATCCCGAATAAACATAGATACTGCAGTACGGGCTGCTCTACCTCTTCGACCGGTTCCAGGAGTCAATTTTACTTTATATCTAAAAAAAATAGTATTTGTTTTAGTAAATTTTGCGTAATGGTTACAACAAAAACTCGTGAATATTATAATAACTCACTTATAACTTGTTAAAGTATTGTAAGGCGCAATAACGGGTACAGCAAATAAAAGTTCATCTTCTAATACTGGGTTTCCGGACAAAGAATCCAACATATCAATTTCAACCTCCCTTTCGGGTTCTAAATCCTGATCACCATCTTCATTTTGATCAGCCACTATATGTTGCTGCTTTTGCTCCTGTGTTGTACGTGGTTTAGACACTGGTTGTTTCACGTCCTTTGCATTTCCCTTCTTTAACTTCTTGTTATCTTTACCACTACCAGCAGACTATAAAATTAATATATTTACTAATAGTAATGCTTTAATAATTATGAAAATATGTAATTAATTTTAATATCATATTACTAATGTGATAATTTTTGTATTTCACTACCTGCAGAATGTCCATTCGCAACTGGCGTTCATCTTCATCCTGATCTTTATATTTATCTTTCATTTTTTTCAATTTCCCTTTCTGACCCCGTTTAACTTGTGAATGTTTCTCTTTAACTTCTTCAATGTTTTCCTTAGATTCTGCTACGACAGCAGCTTGTTTCACATTTTTTTTCTTTCCTTGTTTTACTTTTTGTGGTAAAGGTTTTACTAAAACTGCAACATCATCTCCCAAATAAACAACATCTTCATCTTTCTTTTTAGCAAATATGGTGCCACTATCACGTAAAATTTCTACATTTCCCTTTTGATGGTCAAACTTTAACTCAATATCTGGAAATTCTGTTACTTTTCGTTCCTCAACTTCTGGAATGTCTTTGGGTTGTTTGGGTTCGGTAGACGACTGAACTTCTATTTCGCCTACAACAGATAAATATAAATTACAAAATATAAACTTACAATGAATGAAAACACCATGTTTATATTACCTTCTTCTGATTCACTATCCGACCCTTCAAGCTCTACTTCTTGTTCAGTTATAGTTTCCAAATCTTGCAGAGAACCTGAAAGAGATTCCAAATCGCCATCTGCAGAACGAACTCTTCTTTCACCTTTGTGCCGTTCAATGGAACTATCTTCCAACTAATACAATACATTGTTATTACTAAGTACAATGATACCATTTAAGTAAATTTATTTAATACCTTGAAGAGAAAGCTAAGTCCTAAGGCCAATTGACTTGGTGGTAAATAGTTTTTTTTCCCCCTTATCATAAAACTTCCTGTAGTTAGATATTCTCCAGCTGGCGCTGTTTTGCTAACCTGATCACTGTTCACCCACCATGAGGATATAACAACTTTTGCCTCCCACGCAACACTGCAAACAATTTATCAAATTGTTATATCAAAAATTTATTACAATGTTTCAAGTTTAAATTTAATTATTATAAATTAGGTACCTGTAGGCGATAGCCATAGTACCTGCTTCGTTTAGTGTTTTTGGAGGAATAGGCTTTCCAGACGGATTCTTTATAATAATACTACTTGCCCCTTGTATGTCGGCATGAACATACACATCGCCTGCACGGAGATACCTCTTAACAATCAGTTCATTCTGCTGTTGATCTCGGCCTCCAATAACCAAATAATTTTCTGATGAAATAAACCAATAAAACTTCTCAAACCAAAACGCTTTTCGTGCCTTTGAAATTGTAGTCATAGTTTGAACTTCTTTTAAAGCCTGTTTCGTTTTTTTCTCGGCAGATTTAAAAGCTTTTCCTTGTGATTCAATAGTTTTTTGTTGCTTTTTAGCAGCTGATCGTTTCTGATCGTAATATCTGCAATAAATAATTAAATAAGGCGCACAATATATAATAGCAAGCGAATAATTGTGAGAGTTCAATTAAAATTACCTTCTAGCATTGGCATAGGCACTTAATTCTAAATCTACATCAATTAACATTGACTTAGGAATAGGATCTGCATCTTCATTTTCATTTTCAGAGTCACTATCTTCAGCATATGGATCAGTTAAGAACAAAGTAATTTGGTTTACCTGAAGTTTCAATTGCTTAATAACTGAAGCTATCGGATCTCCGTTGTTTTGTGCTGCTTTAACAAGGGCACTTATGTCTGGCCAGGACATCTACAAAAAAAAAAGGAAATATAATTAAAGACTTTATTACAAACAGTAAACAATTCTGCCTAAATCAATAACGTACCTGATTGGCTACTGCTGTCTGTACAGCTAAAATTGCGTTATCTACAAGTTGCTGATTTCTCGTAATTAATTCAGCTCGATGTTTGTCCATTTCTTGGGTATTTTCTAACTCTTTCAATCGTTTTTCATGATCATCACGAACCCTACTAAGTTTTTTCATAGCGTCTCGTTCTTGTTGTATTGCCTGTTTTCCATACATACAATTACTTACTTATATTTGCCAGCAAATTATTGCAAACAACACAGAAACACACATTTTACCTTTAAGTCAATTTTTTGACCTTCTAACGTAGAGTAAAATTCATCTACAGCTACATCAAAGCTGTCTATTTCTTTGTAAGGTAAATTAGCAAATTGTTTAAACAAATAGGGATGATAATCTTGATTACTATAGAAAAATGATTCTTCTCCAGAGGGAGTTGGACGTGATTCCTTCTTTTGGATTATGAAACCCTGAAAATAAATTATTGTTTATTAATACATTTACATTAATATTAATACATTGTTGCATTTGGATGTAAAATATTACCTTCGATGGAATTTTCATTGCGTTTTGAACTAACTCTTCAGCTAAAATAAGTGCTTTATAAATGTTCGGCAAATCTCTATCCTGATCAAATATATTTATACCGTCTTGTTTAATTTTCTCCACGATATTGTCTTTTACCTCATCTTTTTCTATTGGAACATCTACGTTGTTACTTCTCTGAATCACCTTTTCTGGGTCAGAAGTATCTGTATGTTTGCCTTTTCCTTGTTTATTCTTTCCTTTTTTAGATTCCTGTTGTTTCTGCTTACATTTTTGCTCTGGTTCTCCTTTTATCTTAATTGCAGATAAATTATAATACAACAGAACATGGTCTAGAACAGCAGGTCCATATTCTGTAACATCAACAATTATTATAGAACCTGTAATAATTGCAGCATATGAAAATTTTTAATCCTAAATATATGTATACCCAAATGAGGATTAAGTGCACGTCTTAAATTGTCCCCTGGTTTAGCTTTCGATAACATATCTGCAAGCATCTCAGAATTTGGAACACCGCTATGAAGCCTCGCTCGATCTTCAGGATATTTTTCTCTCACAGCAAATCTAAAATAATGTTTAGAGTGTTACAGAGTAATATTAATAAATGTACTTAATATCTTTTGCATTTTTTTCATTCCCATCTTACCGCACTGCTTCTCCTTCTGTATGAGGGCGCAGTATATTTAAAATAATCATATTATAATCGGTGAGAATAATATTTCCACGATCATACAGTTCTAAAATGACATGATAGGCAGCTTCTGCTGTTCCAAATTGAAAATCAACTATTCTGTCTATACCCAGCTGTCTTAGCGATTCTAATCTTTTGTTCTTCAAATGCTTACGCAACTGTAAGTAAATATATTTATTATAATTAATGTTATTTGCTGTATATAATGATGGATGTATTATTTCTTACCTTCATACTAAAGCCTGATGGGGCTACATTTTTTGGCCATTCAAATGCTGTTGTATGAAAACGATTGCCGGATTCTAATAGCAAGACCGATTTTTCTTCTGATCTTTGCAGCCTTATTAAATACGTTTTGTTATCGATATCGTAAACTTGATTTACACGCATGCCAACAAGCCTTAAAATGGATTAATTGATTAATAATACAAATAATAACATTGTTAAGACAACCATCTTAAACATATTTTTAGGTTACTTACTTCTGCAGCTCCGTAACACTGCATATTATATCATATGTATTAAATCTTTGCTTCATTTTATATATTTAATTTAACACGTATGTCATATAACAGTAACTTCTAGTCAACTAATAATTTAGTAACAGTTTCTGCAAACCAACAATTGTAAAACAAAATTAAAAGTAAATATTTCACCAACGCCAAATAGTAAAATTTTAAATTCACTTCTTGTTAAATGTCGGTAAAATATGTTCAAAATACACACATTTACGTCTAATATGATGCAATTGGGAGATATCAAGTGTAAAAGTTAATTAGACAAAGATAATAGCACATAATTGACTCAGATATTGCCAGATATTAAAACGCAATTTTACGTGGGAAATATCGAATGCAACGAAACGAAGATTATCATTGAAGTTCATGAGGATAACCTGATAGACAACAGATCACATAATAGACTTCAGTAACTTCTGACCCTTTAATTAACATTAAAATCTAATTATTGAACTTCTGAACAGTAGGTTTATTTACATTACTTCATTATTGTTTTATATATAGGTCCATACAAATCTGTACCACAAAGCAGATTGCGCATGTTGTCCTTCGGTCTCGCGAGCTACTTGATCCTTTATCCATTGACTGCTTCTGTTGTTAGAATCATTGCAAATACAAAAAAAAGATTGCTTCTAAGATTAATAATTCGAAATTTTTAATGGTTTCTTAATCATGAGGAATACTTCATTTACAAACTCGTGTTGGTGCAAATTAGGTTGCAATAGGTTTAGGCGCATTAAATTATTATGCCCATCTATTGAGTAAATAATTAATCATTGTCCTGGCAATAATTTTAAATGAAAACTACAGCTTAAAAATATTTGATTAAGATGAAAACTTGAAGTGGGTTTCAGCAGGAATAAAAAAAGAAATTCGTAAAACTCGATATCTATTTTAGTCTGTTTGGGTGACAGAATTTTAAGGTGATCATATTATAAAATCTATAGTTGGATATGTATCATTAGTGTTATCAATAATATGAAAATGATAAAATAAATGTTTCCACATTACCAAAACCATTGCTAAAACCAAATCAATAAGTAATGCTTAACGAAATAACAACTTAAAATTTAAATAATTGTTCATGACCTGTTTTGTAAAGTACGGGTTATAATATAACTGTGTCATGGTTCATTGATATAAATAAACCACGCAATCCATAATTAACGAATAATGATTTTACCTACGAACGAGTCGATTCATATGGTAAGTTACTCGTACGAATTATTTATTGCTTACATGCGATATTTCTCTTTGTTGTCATGGAAACAAATAAATGTAAACACAAAATTTGAGTATATAAAGCATCTTCTTTCTACATCATTTTTAAATTCCACTGTTTTTCTATTGTTTTAAACGAAAGCTTCGAATTGCTGATAAATATTAATTTTGCAATAAATTTTTTTTAAAAATATTCTAAATAATGTCTGATTCAATTAGCAACGAAACAATAAAGAAAACACAAAATTGTTTAGGAAAATATATAAAAAAGCCACCATTAACAGAAAAATTGTTAACAAAACCGCCCTTCAGGTTCCTGCATGACATCATTATGGCAGTAAGTAAAGTAAATTTGGTAAATATTACATAAAATAATAAACAAATACTTTTAAAACTATATTTCCATAAGGTTGTAAGGCAGACTGGTTTTTTGAAGGGTTTATATTCAACGGAAGAACTACTTTCAGAAAATGTGAAAGATCGGGACACTAAGATCGCTTTTTTACAAAAAACAATTGATACAGTTAGTAAGTACAACATTTTTAAAATACCTTTTCAATTTTTTTTTCTTGGCCACATGTAATATTTTCTTACTTGTTATTAACACGCTGCAAACTCGGCTTGCGTTTGAAATAGTATAGCAACGAGAAAGTGCTTAAAAAGTTTATTAAGGGGGCGCCCTTAAATTTATTGCGCTGTATCTCTACAACAGATTTAAAATTTCAGAAATGGCGACTAGTTTACCATTAACTGTGCGCCCCTCAAAAGTAATTTCCGGTCATGAACCAGAAAAGACTAATGAATTGTTACAAGCAATTGCATTTGCAATTGAACATAAAATCAATAGTGAAGAAAGTGTTAAACACATTAAAAGTATTTTAAGAGAGGAAAGACGCACTGCTTCTCCTTCTGGAAAAGCAGAGTCCGCACCAGTTCCTAGTGGAAGCAAACGTTCCACGAAAGATAGCGAAAAAAAATCAGTTAAGCCTGAATTGAAAACGAAAAGTAGGGAATCAGCGAGGGGAGAGGAAACGAAAAAGAAACGGGATTCGTCAAGGGAGTCTGAGAGAATGGTCAGAAAAGTAAGGGAAAATTCTTTGGAAGTAAAAAAATCTAAAACTGCAGATAAAAATAAAGAATTGAAATCAAAGTCTCGCGAAGGTAAAGCTACAGATTCTGCAGCAATTAAAAGTAAGGAGTCCAAGGATGTGACGCCAGTGTATATGATACAAACTGAAATAGTCGAATCGAAAGAAGAACCGGATATTGAAGAGACTGATAAGGCTAAACTTAGACTAATCAGAACTGCCACTAGAAGTATAGTTAAAGATGAAACTGTTAATGAAGACACGAAGGATGAGGTCGACGTAGAACCTGAAGTAAGGATCCGTACCAGCAAAGTGCGCAGTGAGACAAGAAGCGAGACTAGAAACGAAATTCTGAATGACACGCGGAGTGAAACAAAAAATGAAAACCGGAACGAATTACAAAGTAAAAGTCGAAATGAATCTCTTAAAGAAACCGACAATGACGCACACAGCGACAGCCTGAACGAGAAAAACAATGCAATAAACCAGGGTGCCGTAAGAGATGAGATGGATGTGAGACCTGAAACAAGAACTCGCAGTAGACTTCGCAGCGAGCGAAGTGAAACACGTGGATCAAACAATGACATGCGTGACGAATTGCGAAATGAAAAACTAAGTACCAGCAAATTGGAAAAGTTAAAATCATCTAAGATCTCTGACAATGAACTGAAATCGAAAGATTCAAATCAACAATCTTCTCATCATAAGACAAGTGCCCTACAAAAGCAACGATCTGAGGAAGAAAGATCTTCGCTGATTAATTCTCCAGTGCGAGCATCCCCACCATCATTAGTGCCCTCATTTGAAAGCAGTGAGAAACCCTTAGTGGCAACTATACAACCCAATGAACATACGCGAAGAGAAATAAAGATAATAGAAAAAGTAGATGAATTCAAACTGATAGACAACGAAATTATAGATGAAAATTCAATAAAAGAATATGATTCGTCAAAACCTCAAGAGGATTTAAAAGTAAAAGGGAGATCGTCACGCCCTAGGACGAGCTTGAGGCCACCATCTGTAAGACCAACCTCTGCAAGGCCTGGTGCTCCCAGAATTAGAGATAAAAATATTGACGTAGTAATTGAACCAGATGAAATGGTGCAATTAGGAAAAGTAAATGTTACATTGGAAAGTTTTAACAATGAAGATGATGATGAACTAGTTATCATTGAAACAAATGAAGCAACTGATAAAAGACAAGAAGAAATAACTTTAGACAATAAAGAAAAATATAAACAAGGACATTTAGTCAATCAAATACTGGAAACTCAAAAAGAACTGGGGGATGTTAGTTCTAATGACAAGAGCAAAACTGAGATTGAATGGGATCCTGGCACTAGACGTGACAAAGAAAAAAGTATCAAAGATATGGATATGTTACGCTCTTCGATCCAGACTCTAGCGAGGTCTGCAAATCCACTTGGAAAACTTATGGATTTCTTACAAGAAGATGTAGATGCCATGCAGCGAGAACTGGCAATGTGGCGAGATAATAATAATCACACATCGGAAGAGCTTCATCAGGAATACAGGTCCTTAAAATAAGTAGCGCCGTCGTAAATTTCTTGCACTAATTTGCTTCAACCAACGTAATTTTATATTTTGCAGGTTGACTGAAGAAATGATTCATCCACTACAACAGCAACTGCAGCAAATCGAAAATAATATCCGGGACCAAACGGAAATGATAAATTCAACACGTGCCAATGTTTTAAGATACGAGGATAAAATTCACAAACTTCTAACGGAATATTAGAAAAATCTTTTAAATTGTTGTATATTACGTCACTGTACTTTTGATTTGTAACGAAATGTATTCATGTTCACTATTTACAATATATTTTTTGTATGAAATAAATTATAAATTTGATAACTTTTAAAGAGTTTCCCATTCATATTAGAGTTCCTGCATCTTTTCTAACACGTAAATTGGGTTTCTATAATTAAATTTATTACCATTAACCATTCAAGCTACTCTTTAACAGATGGAAAATTGGATCTTTAGAGAAACAAATCATTTTTATGTAAATGACTTCAATAATTTACTACTGCTGCACCACTCTTATCATTTAGGTATTATGTTCGTAATTTTCGCATTCTGAATTTATTATTTAATTTCTTAAAGACTCAGACATTGATTGTCAGCTCTCTTAATTAAATAAATTTAAGTTAATAAATTGAAAAAAAAATCTATATTTTATTATAATAAGTTTACCTTTACAAAAATATATACAAGTTTAATTCTGTTTGTATAAAACAAACAATGTGTATAATCTAAGAAAAAAATAAAAAATAAATATTTTTTACAAATGATATGTATAGGAAATAAATAAAATTATAATTATTGGTGTACATCAACAATGTAGCTTTTGTTAAACTAGTTATATTGATTAATAATATATTTTACATATTTTCAGCTATATCGATATTTATTTTGTTAATAAATAATTTTAATTTATACATTTTACATAAGACTTTTCCGCATTTCAATTTTTCAACAAGACTTTATTAAAGATTCGCCCTCATATTATCAATAAACCCTCAGCGCAGTCATTTTCCTTATTACACAATTATAATTGGACCATTTTGAGTATTTTACTATCATTTGAAGCCAGTATGAACAATGCTTTTTTACTGTGAATGTGATGTAAAACTACTTTAAAATATGTACTTAATTTATTTACTATTAGATATAAAAGTTACAGCATCTAAATAATCACAAAAATAATTACTGTAAAAGTCTACTTTTAACAAGATCCTTTGATTTATGCCTCTCAACATTGCATAATTTCTTTATTACTTCGTTCAGAAGTAAAAGTATTTTTCTATATGATCAATTTTATGAAATAGAAATCAAATTAGTAATCAAAAATAGAAAATACTTTTCAAAGGTATAAAATATTATTCTCACTATACATCTGTTATAATTCAAATAAGTTGCTTTCATATTATAAGTTGTTCTAATTAAAATTTTCTACTCATTAAATCATATAAAAATCTTATTGAAAATTGAAGATTCGTAAAGAAAATCTTGTTCATAAGTACTTGAATGTTTTTATAACTTATATTTTAACATAAGGAAATTTATATTTTCCAATAAAATTTTTATTGCAATATACATATTGTCTAGTAACTTTTCAACAGCAAAATTTACTTTTAAAAGTATTTGTCTATAAAATCCAATACACTTGTTTAAGGACTTGTAGACCATAGATTATTATATATGAAAATATAAAGTGTCTCAAAAAAGTATACAATTAAGTGCTAAAGGCATAGGTAAATGTGAAAGGCAATGATAATTTTTATAAGCTAAATACCAATGAATCCTTCGGGAATCAATTGTAGCACTATAAACTCAGAAACGTACTCTAAAATCACCAGCCAGTTTGTACACAATCTTTCAGTCACTAAATATTTAAGCAGATATATTTGTCTTAAGCAATTTCGAACTCCTACAAACCGTAATACAAAGTACTTATTTGCAACTGAATAAATTGTTTAAAGATACTCCTACACAATTATTTTTTATATAAATATTTATTATAAATAAAAACAGAAGAATAAATTTCATAGATAACTTATCAATAACCATATAAGTTTTAAAAATATATAACAGGAATTTTAATATAAATATAATATATATTTCATGTAAAAAACAAAACTCAAAAAAATTATTAGGAAACAAAATGTGATTAATTTCATTTTATTTATACAAGATATATGAAAAATATCTTTTTATTCATACTTAAATCTTGTAGCTAATAGTTGTTATAGAATATATAATCTTTTACTAAAATTGTTCTATATCCACTGCTACAATTCGAAAATCTCGTCCTGCTGCTGTTGAAGCCGTTGGAGAGAAGTACGAACCTTACGTCCTTGAGTCATTACCACGGCGTGAGGAACTGTGTTATTTAACTCGCTGCCACTATAATTACCACTAGAGGATGATCCACTTTGATAATAGGATGAGGAATTTGATGACGATCGTCGCATGTAGGGATCCATTGGATCTACAAAACTAAAAAGGATAACTCTATAAATACCACTTATTATAAAGAGTTAGATTAGCAAAAGACTTCTATAATCTTACTTGCTGTTTTGTTGACTCTGTGCAACATGTTTTTTCATTGTTGCAATTGACGTATCAATTTTAACTAGAAAATCATCCATACTCTTACGTTCTTCTGGACTTCCTGGAGAAAAGTCTGGATTTTTGTTTGGAATGCCAGCAATTGAAGCTCTATGTGTTACTTTATTTACATCACTAGCTGCCAAATCTTTTGGATAAAATGGTGAATCCTTTGTTACTGGGATCATTAAATTCTCTCTTAAAAATAAACTATCAGATGCAAATAAACGATTTGCCCTTCGTATTTGTTCAGTCTATAAAAGAAATGTCTTGTTAAATTCCAGATTAAAATCGTATATCTTAATAGAAGGGATTATGATCTTTTCCGAGATCTATTAATTATCGTAAAATTAGAAAATAATAATTTTAAAGCAAAAAACACGGTGCAATGACTTAAATTACAGTTATGCATAAATAGTTTATATGAATACACATCCTGTGCCGATATACAGTTGATGATAAAATCATTGATAAGTATTATTATTTATACAAGGAAGCTGTTATCAACTTGGTTATAGTAATTAGTCTGACCCTTAAACTTTTAGATGTGCAATATACAAACAGAATTACAATTATTAAATAACTACGCTATAGTTATCTAAATAAACTGCAAAAAAATGTTGAGAAGCACATTAACAATCGATTAACCTAAAAATAAAATAATTCTTGACAATGGCTATGCCAATATTAAAATCTGGTGATTCATTCAACAAAAAAAGTAACTGTATCATAGATTAAAAGAAATGTGTTCTACTTACTGATATTCCATATTTAAGAGCAATTCCTTGCAAAGTATCTGTTTTGGAAATCTCATGTTTTATTAAAGTTTCTTGACGTTTCAAATGATTACAGGTACTGCCGTATTTTTTTAATGACCTTGCAGATTCTCTGATTGATTGTCTTTCATTAAAGAGCCTTTGATCTTCATCCATTGTATAAAATAATTTAATTTTACTTTAAGCTCTACTGTCAAAATTCTAATATCACAAACACATTAGGTTATTCATATCACTCTGTCAATACTATATTATCTGGATACAGTAAGCACCAGAACTATTTAATCACGTATACTTTGTTGATAAATATTTATAGATTAAAGTTTACAACTGCTTATAATTAATTATGTATATTAATTTAATGATAATATATTAAATGTATCCTTATTAAAATTTGTACATTTTTATGCACTTAAATCTAATGTATTGCCAGCAGTGAAGAAAGCAAGTACCTCATAAGTGAAATTTAATTTATACATACTTATTTATTATATAATTTGTAACTGAAATTATAAGAATATGAAATTCGAGAAAAACTACTTGTTATTTTATAACTAATGAAGAATTTAAATTGGGAATTTAATGCAATTTCAAAAGAAAAGTTTGAATCCAACGCGTTTAAAAATCTGGCGCCTCACATGGCTCCCTCTGGTTGCAATTTTATCTAGTACCTCATCTTTGGCAATAATTAATTGTGTGAACTGTGAAGATTGGTGAAGATTATCTCTGCTGTGAAGTAGTAAAACTGAGAAAAACAGTGTTGATCGCTGAGGATTGTTTGATATATTTCAATATATTTATATTTCATAAATATAGTTAATTAAGGATATGTGTGGAAGCTATCAAGAAGTCTTCGGAGAATAACTATGAGTAATTATTATTACTTAGATGTATCTTTGTTAGTATATTTTTTTTAATAATTACATCGCCGATACTTGGTTCAATTTGTGGTTATGTTTCATAATCTTTTCACAATGTTTCCTATATTATAGTTTTTGTTTTATATACGTATTTAAATAAGTTATCACATTTATATAAATTATGGGGTTGTGTAGTATATTATACAAGAATTGGATTCATTTATACATATACAAATATAAATATTTTTTTACAGAGAATTATCGGCTCAAGATCGTCAAGTTTCTGCTGTAATTTTCAAAAAGCATGTTGTAGAATCATTTCAGAAACTGTTTGGAACCATTTCATCAGCAATTCAAATTGATATTTTAAAATATAGTACAACACAGATTCGTGCAATTATTCGTGTTCATGAAAAGTTTTACGTCAAACTAAGAAGTGCATTAACTCTAAGTGGAAGATACGGAAATCTTCAATGTGCTTACACCATTCATAGCAGCTCTCCATGTTTATTGTCAATTTTAGGAGATAGTAGAAACTACGAACATTAATGCATAAACTTACTTTCATATAAAAAATTTCATAACAGTTGAGACTAAATTATATTAATTCACATTAATATATAATCTAAAACTAAAGTAATTGAAGTGTACAAAGATGTCCTATTGCCAGCAAGAAGGCCCTAATGGGAAAGACAAGATTATATTCGCAACAAAAGAAGATCACGCCAAACCTAGTACAGTAAACCTTCCTGAACCAGATCCTCAGCCAGGACTTCTACTTCCCAATGGAGATATTAATTGGAACTGTCCATGTCTAGGGGGTATGGCAACTGGCCCATGTGGTGTTCCATTCAGAGATGCCTTTTCTTGTTTTCACTATAGGTTAGTTTTATTGCATAATATATTTATTAATGCATATAACAATAGTGTTGGTGTCGTTTTAACTTTGTATATTATTATAGTGAGGCTGAACCTAAAGGAAGTGATTGCTACGAAAAATTTCGTGAAATGCAAGATTGTATGTCTCAATATCCTGCTTTATATAATAAAAATTCGGATGATGATGACGACTCTAAATTAGAAGAGGCCTTTTCTCAATCTACAGAAATGGCAGAGAAAGAATCAGTAGCGCATGAAATGCCAAAAGAGACAATAGGTGAAACATCTAAAAAGCCGTAGATCTTAGGCAGTATACTATTAAACTAGTTAATTAGAATAAAATAATAAAGAATAAATTCAATTTTTTGTCATTATACAGAAAAATATTTCATTTATTTTTTGATTCGGATTCATAACTTCTGAAGGAAATTTGTTTTCTTATTTACTTAAAATTCAAGTTTCATTTAAAAAATTGATTTGACAATTTCATTTCATTATTCTGACAAGGTATTAGTTAAGTGTAGGAAAAGTGTAACCTGGTGATCCTAATGTATGTAAGTAGATAGAAATAAATGAATTGTTTTGTTACTAAAAGTAACATTATTTTTTATCTATTAGTAACATTAACAGATGCTATATCACTAGGACAAAATTGTAAATAGATTAGTGACCGAAAGTAAAAGAATTATTCGAATGAGGATTTAGTGCAATTAATATATCTAACTGTTAAATAAAATTTAGGTTCAACCTTGAAGGTACTAAAAATAATTCCAAGTCAAAAATAAATTTCGTTTACGTAAATTTAGTTCTAACTCAACACGACTAGGATGTCAAAAATGCCCTCAAGTATTAAAATACCATCGATTTAACGATCTCGTGTATAGTATGCTACTTGAAAATTGGTACTGTACCATGTTCTGTATTATATCTGCTTCTGTATTAAATGTTGCTGTGACAATGTCCAAGCATATATTCCTGGGTTATTTGCTAGTTCGTTCCACTGATTATATGCATTGTATAATTATAGATGAATAAGAGTATGTTGTCAACCACATAAATAAAACCTTCATACCGTATAAACTGTTAACATTGTAGGAGGACAGAACATTAGAAATAGGTTGACGTGAAATAAAATAAATTTAAAAAATGCTGTTGAAGTTATGAACTCGACATATTGAACGTTTACTAAGTGTACATTGTTTAAAGTTTTAAAATTATGTTATGCACGTTACAGTTTAGTTTATTAAGATTATTTGTTGCATATTTGTTCTAGAAAGTTTACCAAAAAAATATTTTGTAGTAAAGAAAAAGATTGAAAGTAATTTAAAATTCGCGGTAACGCTTTGCAAAGTACACAATTATTGACACAGATGTCATTATGGTCTATCAAAATTGACGTCAGCTGAGTCAAGCTTGTTCAGTTTACCATAAAATATAGAAAGATATGGAGATAAAATTTTAGTAATATCAAATATAAAAAAATATTTTATATAATTTAAAGAGTGAGGTGAAAATAAGAAAGATATTTTAATTGTTTAGTTTAATATTATGCTTTCCTTAACAGTGTTTTAAGAGTGCATTAGTTTTATTCTAAACAAGGTGTTTTTTAAAATATATAGTTATTGTTATAAATTGAGAAAAATATGGATGTTAAAACATCTAAACCTAAAGAGAAACGAAGGTATTGTTATTAATTAATATTTATTGTACATTTATAAAAATAGATGAAAGTGTTAAGAATGTCGACAATTTGACCTAGTTTAACCATATCACATGTTGACACTTGTAAAATTTAACTAATTAAAATCAAAAGGGGAAGTTTCATTGACATCTGTAACAATTATCGAGACAAATACAATTTTAATTGCAGTTTGAAATAGAATATGATTATCTTAATATATATTATAAATTTGTGATACAATTCTAATTACTATTATTTACGTAGCATAAGATTTATTTCCTTTTCATGACAGTTCTCTATATTAAGCCTAGAGTTCATTCACTTCTAAATTAATGAAGTACATCATGAGACATATTTAATTTTATTAATTGTGTAATTACATTAATAACATATATAAACCAAATATCTACTAATTGTTTCATATACTAAATGTCTTCTCAAATGTCTACATACTTAACATTTTAAAAGCGTACAACAATTACATTTTAGAATTTCCTATTATACTTTAATATTTGGATTATTAAATTGTCATTTATTTAGAAATATTTATTCAAAAATCGTGTTGTGCAAAATTCTTTTTCGTGATTGTAGCTATTCATTTGTTTTCAGATATTCAGTATTCAGTTTTTATAATATATTTGTTTCAGTTGTTGTCAGAACTTCTTTTAATACAGAATACAATTTGTTTTTAAACTATATTTTCGAAATATTTAATGGAATGATGAGGTTGATAGTAGATCGATTTGTAATAATGTATTGCACTCATATTTCTGTCTGTACTTGAATAAAGTTAATATATTTTTTATTTCAAAAGGGCATGCATATAAATAATTCCAGGTCACACTTATTGACTTTCACGAATTGAAATCTAAGTGTAGTAAATGTGTACAATGAGTTGTTTGTTCCTGAGCATATGACAAAATTTAGTAAAATTGTCTGCATGTTTTTTTGAAAGCAAAATTAGCTGATGATGCAATTCTTTATGAAATTGTTTAACAACTAATATTTATCGTACTGGTCTTTTTTTTAAATTCAACAATAGATGTCCCACGGTGACATTGCATTTGCCAGTATGTAATGCAAATTACAATTTATATAACTAAAAAAAATGTCTGTTCCTTAAAATATCACTCAATTATCATTTTATCGATGTTTTTTATTTGTTCAGTTTAATCAAGATTTCTGATTGTGTTTTTTTAGATCAACTTTGTCATGGCTATCGTATAACTCTCAACATTGTTAGCTGAATTTGAATTTTGATTAAACATAAATTTAAATATAAAAATTGCTGAACTGGCAGAACCTTTGAGTTACAGAACTAAGCGCGAATGCCGCTCAAAAACTCATCGTTGCTGAAATTATAAAGCTTACCGAATAATTAGGGGCACATCTAGGACTTAAAAAAGTCTTTTAAATTAGTAATAATTAATTTAGAATATTTGGGGTTCCCACAAACTTGGGTAAAATAAATAATTACATCATAAACTAAGAATCATATAAAAAATAAGGAAGTGGTAATGCACTTGTGGTTGGCTTTGGCTAAAGCGAAATTAAATAACTTTCTCGCAAAACCCAGTTGTATTCAAGGTTTATCTAATATAACAAAAGTTACCTCTTACGTTTTAGAATCTATTTTACAGTTTTTTGAAAGATAGTTACATTTTTGTCCATTACAAAATCCTAAAACTGTAAGAACTCCTTTTATAGGTTTATAAAATCGTTGGCATACTCTTTTAAGGATTAAAGCTTTTAAAATAGTTTATTACCTGTAATCGACAACCCTACATTTTTAGCTACGGACATAAACCATCTATCCAGTAAAATTTAAATCACAAGATTATCATTAATTGTTTAGAGTTCTTGTTTCCGTAGATACCTGTTATATCTCAAAACTTTATAGAAAGTCTTTATATCGGTGATAAATTTAGCAACGCAAATAGACCGACGCTAAATATAAATTAAAGTAAAAAGAATGTTGTTTAAGCATTGTCATTTGATATAATTGTTCGATCAATTTACTTCACGACCATGACTTTAAATTATTCCGTAACATTTCAGCTACTCGGTGGTGCTTATTCACCACACCATTCAATAATATTGATTACGTATAGTGTATTATTGATGAATGATATTAAACAATTATCTAGCGCAAATCACGAAATTGAATCATGATAAATACGTCACGGATGAACAAACAATGTAGCAAAATTAATTGCCGGCTTCGACCGGTGTCTTATTTTAAAGTAGACCTGCTTTAAAATAACTTATCACATTCATTCGCAACGCCTGCCGTATTTTAATATGTAAACAATACGTCATATACTTTGTTTTACATGATTAAAATTACGACATTTTTAAAGCCTAAAAAACATATTGCTAATAGCACCGTTTTAAATTTCCGCGACCTATTTTCTGTACAGACCATGCCACACGTGTCATGGAGTAACCACGTGCTTGGATACAACGCGTCTATGGAAATAAACCAATTTGAAGATAAGGGAACCGTAGAATTGGGAAATATTGGGAAATTTTTTATCTTTTACTTAATTTTTATTTAAGGACATACATCACCTATTTTACAGTTAATTAATGCCTGGCTTTTGTTTCTATTAAATACTTTTTAGCACATGCTTTCAGCTCTTTGTTTTATCAACGCGAAAAGAAAAAATCCGAATAGATTTTATTAAGAAGTTAAGTTTTTTCTTCATTTTACTTCGTAGGATTTTTGAAATTTCGAATAAATGGGTATCAGTGCTATGTTTTACATAAAATATTTCTTCAAGGTTTAGGCTGTAAAAAAATAGTAAAAAAGAAAGATTTTTCAAATTATTGTGGTGGTGTAGCTTTTTAACAAATTTGGCCTTAGCCTTATGGTTAACTTAGAAATTTCTAGTGGTCAGGCTTGATAATTTTGTTTTGTTATAATGTATCGTATCCTTTTGTTAACAAGTCTAAAAACTAATGACTGAGAAGCATAATCACTGTTTCTTTGGGCTTCGGGCTGCGACCTGTGGTTTATGTGTGCGGTTACGTTTGCGCCATAAACGCATCAATTTTGTTTGGAGCGGAATGCCCGCCCTAGTATTTATATCTGACGCAGCACAAATACGTAACGATTCACAGAAGGTCTTATCTACTACTAGCAGTTCGTTTTTTATTATCAATTTTATATAATTACTCATTTTATATATTTTTTATATATGAGGATATACTACAAATGTTTTTTTCGTCCGTCAATTCCCTATAATAATGACAATTTAAAAACTGTAGCATTAATAAATATATTATATAATCAGGTGCCTTCACAGTAAACATTTGGTGAAATAGAATGGCTAGGTGAAGTTCTAGTCACTCGTACATTTCAATTCTAACGTTTTGCGAGTTGGAGCAACAACACAGAAAATCAATTTTAGTTCAAATTGATTCTTTACCTGTCACAGGAATCGCTTTTATTCAACAGTGAGCAGTCGTTCACATTTCCTATGAACGACTGAATAGAAAACAAACGCGTTCTTGACAAAAAACTCATGAAAAGTAATAGAATTTATTCCAAAATGTTTACTGGGTTACTTTCGACCTTCGTTCACTTTTAATGTTACGACAATTTCTTCTTCTTTTCTCCAAATTGCATATGATTTTTTGCTTTGTTACTTAGTTTTTTACATTATAACACATTTTCATGTTATAATATAGGAATTGTATTCTATCTCCTTGAAATGTCATTCAAACGATAATTTCTGTGTTACGTCAATCTGCATTTAAGTAAAGATAATTCCAGTGCGCTGAATGTCCAGTGACGCACTAATCTGTTTATAGTTACTTACATAAAACGATTTAAACATGAAAAACATGTTTTTTTTGATAATATTTAACCTTCTGTATTTCGCGATCAAAAATGGCCAAGTATCGTTTCACCTTAGGGTTCATATACTTCAACCACTTGTAAAAATGACACCCTGTTCACTCCCGCCACTGCATACCGACCTGCTGCTACTTTACTAGTCAACAATGCTTTTGTTTTTGTATTAAACTGGTTTGACGACTACCTCACACATGAGATATAGATACATCATATAAAATACAGCATGTAATTTATTTACGTAAAGGTCAACAAAGGCAAATAGTTTATTTGTTATTAGTTTTAATATTATAAATTATTTATTAGTTGAAATATTAGAATCAGACCAATTAGTAAATTAAAACAAATAAATTAGAAAGATGAGATTTTAATTATTATGTAGTTTTAGTTACAAAACTGATTATTTATATAGGAAAGTCGTTTCATAAGTATGGTAAATTCTTGTTCTATTGTTTTTATGGTGTCGAAGCATAATATATGTGTGAACAACAACACTGCCTAATTAAATTAAGTCTAACCTAAAAGTTGCACTAGCTGGAATTCTTTAAGCGCTAGCTGGGGATCACAGACATATAAATGAGATCAGCAAACAATTCGTAACCAAATATTCGCCCATGTGTATACTTTTATTTAGAATGGTTTATGTAATTCATGCACTTATCTGTATATGTAACGAAGCAATGATTCTAAAAATACCATAGGTATGGATGGTATGGTGTATTTCCAAATCATGTGTTGAAATTTAAAATTTATTTAAAAAACATTAGTTCAAATATACAAAAAGAAAAAGGAATTTTCATAAAATATTATTTTTATACTTGTATTTATTGGAAATAGAATTTTCAATTAAATATCTCAGGCAACAATATATATACCATTTTTACACGTTTCGTAATTTACGTACCACCCCATAATTAATTTATAATCGTATCAAAACGAAAATTGTATATTATAGCGGTTGTATAAATGAATCCTGTTACTAATTAGGAAAGCTTTAATTATCAGAAACTATCACAAAGTTGATTAAAGTGTCCTTTGGGTAACTATAGTTATGTAATGAAGCATATTAAATGATCGAAAAGATAAATTCAAAATTAATTTTAAAGCGCCTGGAGGCAAGCAACAACTATTTCACGTGTTATCACTTAAAAAAAAATGGAACATAAAATTATAATTTATTTTTATATAAATATTTCATATCTGTTTATTTCGCTTAATAAATCGGAAGATATAAAGTTTTCTTAACAAGATATTTATTTGGATTATCAATTAACGATAATTTAAGGATTTAAGGAAACCTACAAGCCTCTTATTATATGTTTGTTTAAATAATTTAACATTGTTACAAACTAATGGTACAAAACATTATTGTAATAAAAGTAAGTTCAAGTATTGTAGGATGTACCGTCAGTTTTATTAGCTTGACTCGACATGGCAGTAGGAATATCTTTACTGCAGGGTATGCCGTATTTATTATCATTGACGTCACGATTCGACCAACTTGATTGCTGTTAGCTGGAAAGAAATATTGTCCTTGTCTTGATGTCTTGAATGTATTTGTACAAATACAGGAGTTGCCTTACGATACGATACAAATAGTAGCAAGAAGTTAATATTTTAATTACTGAGTAAATAGAAAATACACGCATTCACAGTAAAACGACTGCGTAGATTCCGATATGTAGGGAATTGCAATTTTTATTAAAACTTTTACTACCATATAGTAGTATTGCAGATTAAGAAATTTACTATGCACAGTTGTAGAGAAATGTGATTGTCTTCACTACCTACAACTAAAACCTTTTGATTATTTTAAAATCCTCGCATATTTTAAAATGTTACAATGTTTTATTTTCACTACATAAATTATGTGTTTCGTTTCGCAAGTGTTGTTGAAAAACATGTTTTCTGACTGTCAAGATGCATTTGGCTTGTCTTGTCTGTATGTTCATTGGGCTGGTTCAGCTCTTGACTCAACTGCACAAAGTGGTAAACAACATGAACGAACATCAAGCAGTCGATGAACCAACTGATTATTTCTTTTAGCGTCGCAAACTTTTGCAATTATTTAAATGTGTGAAGGTCTAAGTTTAAAAGAGTAATTTGTCTTTTCTGCTATTGATTTTTTTATTAGTATTCTTGTTAAATTAGAAATTAATTTTATATGATGTGAAATATATAAAGTATTATTTGAAATACTAATACTAATATCGATACTAATTCTACTTTGACAAATCTGTCGTCGTTATAGCTGAAATATGTTGACTGCGTTGTGTAAATATTCTTTAAGAAAGAATAACTTTATGATTTATGTAATGGCAAAAAATATTTTTTTTACAAAATGGTCACAAGAGTAAAACATATTCTCAGAAGGATGGGAAAACTGCCAAACGCATACCACATTGTAAAACAAGGCTACATCAAGTGACTCGACATCCCGGGGGAATAAAAGGGAAAGCCACGCGACCAGACTGTGAATAATGCAAATGAAATTTACTTGATATTTTGCGGTAGTGTACTAGCAATGTACTAATTATAACACAAAGTCATTACTCCTCATAGTCAATTTTCTAGAGCTACGATTTGTTAGCTAAATATTCTGTTTCATAAAAGAGCTAATAGAATTTTGTATATACAATAACCAAAGCAAGTGCACAATTTGAACTACTTATTATTGTATACGCCGCTGTGCGCTGGTAAATACTCGTATTATATTTTGCTTATATGTACTACTATTCGCGATTCGGCAGAATTCGCATTATGTAATAATATACATGAAGTTATATTACTTAACTATATCATTACTTAATATGGTCGGTCCTCGGATGTCTCACGTCTCCATTTGACTATTATATTAGAACACAGACAAGATAATTCTTGTCAATTTAAATACATCTGCATGTTAGTGCATGATATATGTGTTGCATGTGTTTTTTGCTCTTAATATACGAATGAGGACTTACATTAATACTGGGTAATTGGGTTCTAAGAACTTGCAAATCTCGTGGTCTGTTCACTTCGCTGTCCTTGCTTTAGTAGTGGTGCTAGTGTCCAAAAATTGCCAAAGGCTTCTTGGTAAAAATATATAACAACAATCTTAGTGACTTTTAGTTTCTGTAGAGTCATGTAGCTATGTCAAAGAAACATTGAAAATACTACTAATTAAATAGGCTTGTGAATTCATGTTTTACAATATATTAAAATGTTTACGAAAATATAGCAGTATAAGATTTGGTACAGTAGGGCCAAGAAATTAACACGTTGTTGACAATTCTATTGGATGCAGCACATCTACTAATGCGGCGTCTTTTTAATGGGGTCGGTGCTCGAGGCTTGGGGCTTGGGGCAACCAGGCCAGGGGTCTTCGCTAATATTCAACTTTGCATACTTTTACTTCGAGATTATTTGCACGTACGACGCTCTCTTAATTCGACATTTCTGTGAATTTATTTTATCTAAATTTATTATTTACTTTTGTTTAACAGATTTTAAGAATTTTTTTAAATATACTAAACGTTAATTGTATTAATTTTACCAAGTAAATTATTAATTTTATTTCTAATTATTTTTATATAATTTTGTTTACATATAGTTATAGCCAGCGCGAGATTTTCTTGTTAAAGACATTAGAAATGTTAATTATTTTAACATTGACTAATTAAAAGTTCTTTTCGATAAATGGCGCCATAGACGGTTGATTGACGAATTAAAATATTAATAAGAACCATCGTTTCATCATTGTTATCTTTAATAATAAAAATAAGTATGCGGCTCTGAAATAGATATTGTCGAAGGTAATGTCGGAGACAGACAGGGCCGGCCGGAGTGGTATTTAGTCGCCCTGGGGCACTGAGTTTGTTTGTGAAATGTTCTTAAGCTTCACTAACATTGACAATGATAAAACAACGTATATCAAACTGCTAAATCGTTTAATTTCTTTGTCTAAAATGTTTTAGCCAACGTTAATTTGAATTGGTAAATAATTTTAAGCAATCGTCTGTACATACTCGTATAGTGAATCGTACTCTGATAAGATTAGTTTTTACACTTTGGTTTTTGATAACGCGATTTAAATAATTGATATTTGTTAGTGTATAAAGCATGGTTCTATTTCAAATTAAAACATCTGTACGTTCAAATGATGACTTATATTTAAGGGGGGTATCTATTTTCTTGATTTGATTTTCGAGTGTTTTTAAAAAGAAAAGTTGGTGAAGATTAAGTTAGGTATTCAAATGATTTCTATATACTGACGCGAAGAAACACCTTTTCCGGTTCTTCAGAATTTTGTGCTTGATGTTGTAAGACTTCTTTCAGCTTCTTGTCAGGCATGCCTCCCGTGCTGGTAACGAAAGTAGCTTAGTTTTCAAGCTTCTTGAGTACTTGATTAGGACCTTGTCAGGACACTGTGCGACATCCCTTAAATAAAACATGGCAGTCGATTATTTCAATCAAGTATTAAACCTCCTTAATAGTTATTAACATTGTATTTAATCTTTTACAGCTCAATTGATTGAATTAGTTATCAGTGTCGATGATAATTTTAAATTTAATTATTTTATCAATTAGTCTTAGATAAAAAACTTGTAACATTGTAACATCGAGGTTCTTAATATTATTCTCAGATGTCGCTTTAATCCATTTTGTTACTTTTATCATCTTTATATTAATAAAGTTTATATTCATTTGGTTTAGTCAGGTGTGCGTTTTAGGTGTGATTAGACTATAATAGTATATTCGATAAAGTGGTTCAAGTTTTTTAAATTGTATAGAAATACGTCAGTTTTTTGTGTTGTAGTGATAATAAAAGAACACATGTAATTTAAAGTGTGATATAAAAATATTACTTTTATTATTTTAAGTGTTGATATATTTTGCATGCATTCTATTTTTAAAATATTGTAGCTATATTTTTATATATAGTACAGTGCACTTCTGCATTATAAAGTTAATCAGTGGCTGCCATAAATAGTCTCAAAGTTCTGAAAGTTGAATATAAAGAAAACATCATTTCTGTTGTTCTATAACATATGAATGTTCTCACTACTTACAGACTTTGCACTATGACACTGTTGCATTGTAGTGGATGGTACGCCATTGGACTGCATAAAAACTCATTCCATTATATCACAATGTCTAATAGATACAGAGCTAGATAAAATGCAACGTCCCCACTGGTGTAATAAATACTTCCCTTTCATTAAAGTAGCGTGCTTTAGACGGGCCCCGTATCAAAATTTGTTGCGGGCCCAAATGATCGGTAAAGATTTTTCACAAAAGGAACAAAGACGCTCGCATTGAATTAAAATAATTATATATTGATTATACGTTATTACTTACAATTAATACTCCTAAGAACTAAGCTAAGTACGGCTTAAGTGAGATTGTAGATAACATTTTTCGAATTTTTGCTTACACAAATTTGGGGCCCTCGTAGCCCGGGGGCCCCGTATCATTGGTACGACAGATACGGCGGTAGCTGCGCCATTGTTCCCTTTAATATTACGGATGTTGTGCCAGTGGGGACGTTACATTTTCGTTTAAAATCATTTTTAAATATTCTAAAAGTGAAAATTAGAATTTCTGTTTTGTTGAATAATAAGTATGTAATGGATTTTATTTATTCTTGTTTGCCATCATAATTATTATGTCACTTTTCGATGATTTTAGAAATGTATTTAAATTGAAGAACATATTGCTCACAATTCCCGGAATATTTTTCCTTAAAATGTGATGTATATCAGCACTTAATTACAAACACTTGTGGGTGGATTAGTTTATTTAACTTAAGATTAAGTAAACACTGTAAAAAAAATGAATGTACGACATCAATTAAATTACTGGGAGCATCCCGTTAAAAACGATTATTATATGGCGCCAAATGCAAGCTATATGAACGTCCGTGATAATGAGATGCCCAGTAATTATTACCAGGGTCAGGATTGTAGTCCTTATAATGTTGTTAATGTCGTTAATACAGCACAGTTTCCATGTCAAGCGCTACAACCCTGGGATTATAGTTTATGTTATGGATATTACACGAATGAAAATGGGGAAAATATTCAGAGTTGCCCATACGTCAACGTGGTGGACATGGAAGACTTCATGTAAGTTATTTTTATTAAGAATGATGATTTATTATTGGGTTTCTATGTTAGTAAGTAATTTTTCTTGGTTTCTTTCTTGTTATATGGTTACTTCATCTTGGATAATAAATTCCTTCGATCTGTTCTACGACACAATATCTCATATGGTCCTAATTTCTCAAAAATTAGAAATTCAAAAATAGAAAAAGAGGGTATTGAAAAATTCGGGGGCCCGGTAGAGAACTTTGGCGCAAGTTCATATTCTGGATTGTAGAATAATTAAGTATATTATTAATAAAAAGAAATTCAAAATTTCAAAATTTTATTTTGGGGAACGGGGGCCGGTTTTTGCCGATAGTAAGATTTTGTATGTAGGCTAACCTTAGTAACTTATTTACGAATCGAAAAAAGAAATCTCAAATTTGGAAAAAAAGTATAAATTGAAAATATTTTTTATTTTGATAAAAAAAATATATTTTTTTAGTCAGTTTGTATGAAAAATTATTAGTGTTTATGTAAAATTTATATAGAACGTGTTAAATATTTCAATTTAAAAATGGAAATAAAATTTGAAATGAAATTACGAATTATTTTATTGATTTCAAATCATACACACTAGAAACACGTTGCACAATTAGTAGCATTTCTATCTGGTAAGAGATTCTTTTAATATCATCTTGTTCACTCAAAAATGCAAGTAATATCTATGCTAATATTTGCGGCGGACTTTGCAGTTTGATTTTAATTAGTTTCGTTCATTGATAATAATTTACTCTATCTATAAAAAAGTACAATACAGATCTTTAATTTATGTAACAATGCCTCATCCTTTAACCACTGTCTGGAATGTGCAATCAGTCAAATATTATCTCATTAACATCAAAGATACACAGTACACACACAGGCTTTACATGAGTTTGATTTTATAGTAAATTAATTAACCAAAATGTTAAATATAGGTTGTAATGCGTTTGTTTGTAAACTGCAAATTATTATTGTAAACAAACAAAACAAAGTTTTGATAAATCACCTTATCACGTGGGTAATTATTGATTTGAAAATCAATTCTTTAAGAATCTGAATAATGGGTATTGATAACATTGTGTCTATATAGATTGTGGATAAATTTCAATTTGCGTTCAAGGCCTATTGATTACTAGTTCCTCTGCATGCCTTCTGTATTTGTTGTTTTGTTTTGTCATTGGATACTCATTTGTCTGTTGCACTGTGTGACGTGCTTTGAATTAGGCTTAGACAAGACAATAAGACAGAAGATATATTAGCCCCCATGCGAAACATATCAAAATCACAGTCAGTTTCTAATTTAAGGTGAAACGAAATTGGCCATTTTTTCTCGCGAAATATAGATGGCGATACTATACAGCA
Source organism: Panorpa germanica (assembly GCA_963678705.1). Lineage (NCBI taxonomy): Eukaryota > Metazoa > Arthropoda > Insecta > Mecoptera > Panorpidae > Panorpa > Panorpa germanica. Next base: position 24,481,753 of record OY783207.1, on the reverse strand, counting down.
GGTTAAATATTATCAAAAAAAAACATGTTTTTTATGTTTAAATCGTTTTATGTAAGTAACTAAAAACGCGAATCGAAATCTAAAGCTGCAATTAGTTAGATGAATAACGTATCTACATTTTCAGCTTTCTTCCACTGACTTTTAATGAGTTGGAACCGCAAAAATAAGTTTTGAAAATGAATATTGCTATATTTTCTAGTTAAACTCCAATTTTTATATGACTGGTAACATTTTTAAGGGTTTCTCATAAATTTTATAACCTTTATTTATGACTAATTGCAGCTTCAGATTTTGATTCGCGTTTATAGTTACTTACATAAAACGATTTAAACATAAAAAAAATAATGGTTTTTTTGATAATATTTAACCTGCTGTATAGTATTTCCATCTATATTTAGCGAGAAAAATGGCTAAGTATCGTTTCACTTTAAAGTTTATGAATATATATATATATATATAAATCATTTTTAACAAACATTTAAGGGACCCCTTTGTGCGATATATCTAGTTCTCATTTACGGCACTGACACAAGATCATGCAAATGTTTTTTGACGCCAGAACATTTTAAAACGTCTATTAACGAGCACAATTAAAATTTTTAAAATCTCAATGTCACATTTATATAATAAAAGATTGGTATTTATATTAGAGGTTTATTTTTTATTTTTATACTTTTATATACAATCTGTAAAATTTCGAAGAATTTTTTTGAAGATTTAAGAGAGAGAGAGAGAGTAATTTGAATCTAGCTGTTATTATTTAAGAATTTACCTGTCGCTGCCTCAACAACCTCAGCGACGGCAACTGATAATTTAAAAATAATATCTTTGTATTAGTTTCTTTTATTTCGCTATTTTGTTGAATACTGTTATATTTCGATTGTGTTGTATTCAATAATGTAAAAGTATCTAGAATATGGTAGTGAGTGTGTGTGTGTGTGTGTGTGCGTGTGTGTGTGTGTGTGTGTGTGTGTGTGTGTGTGTTGATGTTTAGAGAAAGGTATGCTGGTGAAACTTCATTCCTGGTACTGATAGTGCATTCAACAGTATGTTGTAAATATTTAACATAATTCAACATCGGAAAGATTTCATCAATTCATATTATAGAGAATAATTTAGGTAAATTTATAATCACCAAATTTGTTCACTTATAATTCAGCTGTAAATTCCTCTCATAATGGAAATTTTAGAATTAGTTCTGTCACACACTATCTTAAGACATTTTCGTCTTTTTCTTAGAAAGACAGAGATAACAATAAGTATATGAACACATTGAACAGACAAGGACAACACTTTGGAACATTTTGACACGAGTATTCTTAGGTACACTGATCAACAATGAATCACTAGCGTCTAGTGCAATTATGTATCTTTATTTGTTTTATAAAATCTATAAGTATTAATCGATTTATTTGCAAAGTTTACTTTGCTTTGGTCATTTTCTTTGATTTACTAATAGTAACACCATAACAAATATTAGTTTTCAATTAAAATGTTCTTATCAATGTTAAAATATTTGTATATTGTCAGATTTATTTGTCGTAAAATGACATGTGTATACATAGACCTAATATTCAGAAAGATAATGATCACCAATCCACCAACACGGTCGTGTAGCTTCGCTGATGTTCGTTAACAGGGGCCTCAATTGGTGTACCAACATTACAGAAATTATAAGTTAATTCTGTCATATGCAAGTTACTATTTAAAATTACTTAAAGATACTCTTAACACTTTACTGGTAAACGTAGTATGCTCATAATTTAAAAAAATATTTGAAATTGGGTTTTACATTCCTTCTGCAGATAAGATTTTTTTCTCTTGTTGCAGCGACAGTTTACAGTTTCTCTCTAGTGCCTTAGGGGGAGGTCAAAACGATAAAAAAGAAGCATATTTTCGATAATGTTTTTTGACGACACAGTTAATATATAATTATTTCCATAATTACTACATGATAAAATAACATTTGAAGAATACTTTGCGAAATTTTCATAAATAAATGTCAAGAAATGAGGCTTTGACAGCGAATCTCCGCAGACGTCACAAAAAAGTAACATTGCGGTGCAACTCATAACTCATCACTGGATTTTCAGAAATCGAAAAACCAAAATGATTTCATTAGTTGATAAGTTTCTGCAGGTAACGCTGTCGAGTTTTTCTTTTTTTATTATTGATTTTTCAATTTTTTACAGTACTTAAAAGTATAAATACCGATTTTTATGAAAAAAATTAGAAACTTTGTTATTTTACACGTTAAAATTAAAAAATACAAAAAACTCCACAGCGTTACCTTGGCATTTATGTAAAGAAAGAGTATGCAAAATTTCAAAAGAATCGGTCCAGTAGATTTTGAGCTAGAGAGGGCACCGACTCTGAAAAAGCTAAGTGTGAGAAACCGTATTTAAAAGTTTCAAAGTAACACGAAAGCAGACCAGAGAGGTGAAGACTTAAAACTCTATATCCCCGACAGTTTTACTCCAATCGACTTTAGATTTTTACATAATAAACTTAATATATTGTACAATAAAAAAAAAGTTGAAACCTTACACACCCCCTCCCCGTTCACTCTAAGAAAATTATAAAGCAAATATTTTTTAACGTGAAACTCTCTTTCCAATACTTCTCTGTACTCTATTCTATACGTTTGGCGCTTCAGCTTCCTACTTAATATTCTGCGATTTATTCTTAAGACCAATATTAAGATCCGTCCACACAGCTACGGGTTGTGTACTTGGCATTATCTGTGGATTAATCAGTACGTGAAGTTCTTGACGTGATTGATAAAATATAATTATATTAATATTTAATACATTAACTGATTTACTACTTCGTGGAATTGCGTTTATTTCCAACCTCATTTTTATCCATATATCCATTGTTATAAAAATAAAACAAATTGAAAAATCTGGCACGCCATGCGCTTGCTTGAATCAGTGTGATACCAATGTAGATTATTAGACACTTCACTTGCGATCTTACTTCGTCTAATCTACTTTCTGATATAGATAACAGATTTATTAAGTTCCATATCAAATACTGAAAATTTATTTATATACAAGATCACCACTGCTGATCCTTCTCTGTCAAATCTGTTCGATCTGTTCGATTTCTAAGCCAACATGGCTTAGAGTTAAAACTGTTTCAGCTTTCATAGACTATTTTGTTTAGATCGGAAAAGATTTCTCGTGCTTATATCTCGTAAACTATAAATGATAATCTAATGTTTTGTTAAACAGAAAGCGCAGCGTTCTTTATACAATCCACACATTTATTAACTTAGAAAGATTTTAGTAGACACTTTAAATGTTGTGGTAACTTTTAACGCTGTTAAAACAAATGAGTCAATATTTGAATGTCTGCCTGGTGGGATAATATTTAAACAAGAGTACTACGCGCACCTGAGAGGCAACAGCAGAGCTTTGTGCGCCGAACACCGAACGCCGACCTTGTTAAACAAATAATGTCGCGGTCGGCTTAAATTGCATAACAATTAAATATTATTTATACCATAATTAACGTAGTCATAATACGAGCACGAGTACTGCTACCTGTGATTGTTGTACATTGATAAATTAGTAAATTACAATTACATATTCGTTATCTCTCGTGTCTACAGGTAACAAATCAATGTGATTCATTAGATGTGACGCAAATAGTAAGCACGACAGATAGGCGCATGGATTATCCCAAATATTTGTGGAGCGCGAGTTTTATACAATTGTATTTTGGGTAAGAAATGAAGTTGAGCTATCTATGAGAAAAATATAATATTACTAGCTTTTACCCCCGTCGCAAGCGACGTCTGTTTTTTGTGTGTGGCTTGAATTTCATGTCAAAATTTAATTCCATTTTTAAATTGAAATAATAAATAAACTCGCACACATGTAAATTGACTAAAAAAATATATTTTTTTTAACAAAATAAAAAATATTTTTAATTTATGCGTTATTTGACCAACTTTTTTTCAAAATTTGGGGATTTTTTTTTCGATTCGTAAATAAGTTACCAAGGTTAGCCTATATACAAAATTTCAACTTTCTAGCACAATTTTTACTCTCGGCAAATATTGCCCCCCGTGCCCCCAAATAAAATTTTGAAATTTTGAATTTTTTTTTTTTAATAATATGCTTAATTATTCTAGAATCCAGAATATGAACTTTCTCCAAAGTTCCCTACCGGGCCACCGAATTTCTTCAACCCCCCCTTTTTCAATATTTGAATTTCTAATTTTTGAGAAATGGTGGCATTGAATACCTTAATACACATGCAAAATTTCAACTTTCTATCTTTTACGAATTAAAAGTAATACAGCAAAAAAGGGTTCCCTTTTTTTCCAGTTTTTCCAAAATTACGGGTTTCCAGGAAATTCAAGGAAAAATCCGGGGACGCTAAAAGTCTTAGAATTTTTTTCTCTACAAAATAGCAAACTTTCAAAAACATTGACGGAGCCGTTTTCATTCTACCATACGAATTTCAGCAACAAACATATAAACATATAAACATATAAACATATAAATATACAGTTGGAACATTATAATATAGGATGTAAGACAGTTACTAAACAAATTGTAGTCGAGCTGATATACATTAGTTTAAATGTTCTCTTATAGAGAAGATTGTTTTTTAAAAGCTTTATCGGAAGACAATCTGTCGTAGTAGACTAAAATTCAACCATTACCAAGGGACCGTTTTAAAATTTTAATGTTCACTTCTTTTATCTTTCTTTGTGTAGTTTTCTTTTATAAAATTTAATATTTTCGTTGTTTAATTTTATCTAAAAGTTTAGTTTTTAAAATTCCAAAGAATATTTACAAAAAAAAACAATGTGGTAGAGATGATTTATGTTGGAATGCTAAACACAAAAATGCTCCAGTGGCAGTGTGAGACAGTCTCAGACATAAAACCAGTAGTTTAACAATTACTGAACCGACAGACTTACCTTATGTTTAACTGTTTACTTAGTCGATATCAGTAGTTACTATCTTCTTTTACATAAGTTTTTATGTTTATCTTTCGTGTCAATTACTTGAGATAAAATCATAAACCTATGTTTCAATTAATTGGTCAATTAAAAATGCTTTTAAGTCAATCAAATCGACTCCGATTATTACCGATTATCGATTATCATCGTCAGCTGGTCATTTACCTTGCTAGCTTTTGTTATTGTTAATTGCTTCCTAGAATTCATTTCCTAACATTAATATAAAAATTGTTGCTAAGGTTTGGATGATATAAGAAATGATTAAGATGCCTCACATGACAAAGCAGATATGTGATAGAATATCACACTGAAACTAATTGAGGTTGGGCCATAAATTTTGTTTATATTTGGTAAATAATTCATTAAATTAAACTACAATCAAATCCAGAAAATATAGCCCTGGTCTAAGAATTGAACCCGACGTATAGTATTAACTGCAAAAAGAAAACAGTTTTAAATTCTAATTAACTAAATCCCTGTTCGTTTTAAATTTTTATTTTTAAATTAAAAGAGCAACGCATCTGCCTTTTAATAAAACTTGAAAGTCTTCAGTTTGTAGAAATAAGGTGAAACCCAATTGCAGTCAAAGTAATGCAGCCCCAATTGTAGCATGTCAAGGAGATCCCCAATATTTTTCTAACACCGTTGCGTCATCGTCCCTCCAGACGAGTGTGACCTAGCCACCTAATCAACAAAGAATTATCAATTAATCATAGATCCTTTATCACATTAATTATAATCCATTATCCATTTGATTTTTTAAGGATATGATACCTATACTTTCTTTGTTAAAATTCATTTATTTATAAATTAAAACGATATTTATATTCATTTTGAAACTAATTGTTCACAATAATCCATTAAAAAAGATTATCTTGCACTTAATAATATATTGTTTTGATTTTTAATGGCATTGATCTACTTATTTTGTTAATAGTTATAATCCAAAGGTTGCACTGCGTGTTTTGTTGTCAAGATGTTTGTTTTTATTTTGTAAATACATATTATATAAACTGATAATTGATTTCAAAAAGATTATCGAAAATAACGTCATACCGACACGGATACTGACAAGGAACTTCCCTGTTCAATGAAGTTATGTTTACTTTGTTAGTAAGTTCACAGGAAATTTACTTAATCCATTATCTACTACTGCTCGATTCATCGAACACTAATTTTACCTATTTTTAATTAAAAAATTGTCTATGTTTTTAATAGAAATTGATGTTTACGTATTTCACTATGTAAAAGAATTGTGTTTTAAAAGATACTTCAAAGAGCTAGAGAGTGAGATGGGGGGAGTGTCTAACACAGCCAAAATAAGATCATGAGCTGACTACATGATACTGTAATACTAATGAATGTATTCGATTCTACCACATAAAAAAAATATTCCAAAATATGATTAACATAATTACACTTTTCAATAAGTACAAATTGATAAGCAAATATTGCGATCATGACAATAGTTACATTTTATATGTATGTGGTTTCGTTTAGGGAAAGAACAAACTACGCATCCGCTAGATCTGGGAAGGTGTCTTTCTATTGATGTCATTTGTTGGTGAATTTCAGCGAAAACATTTTCAAATGTTTAATGACGTTCTAATAATTATCAATAAATATAATGATTCAGTTGCTTCGCTTTGCTTGACCCTGTAATCTTTTGTTGTATGCACAGAGATTGGCTAAAATAAACATATTACGGTTTTCTCCAAAGTCTTCCATCATGCAACATCACCATGTTAAAAATATTTACAATATTTAAAAAAATATGTATACGACTTATATATTAAAATTAAAGAAAGAGCTGCTTTTTTTTTTGCCCTTTTATCATTATCGTTATAGAATCTATTTTATTTAGACTCTGGCTACATTTATACACTACCTACTAAATAATATTATGAGACGTTTTACGACTTAAAAAAATCATTAAAAATAAAATAAATGCCTTAATGTTTAATGTAACAACGCAATTTATAAATCTGGTTTCACAAACATGTTGTCATTAACACCGTCTTCATTATTATTTTTTTTTTTGCAGGAACAATGAGAAGCGTAAGGAGAAATCCCGTGACGCAGCAAGATGCAGAAGATCTCGAGAGACCGAAATTTTCTCGGAATTGGCATCCAGTCTTCCGTTAAATCGCGAGGAGGTCGAACAACTCGACAAGGCCTCTGTCATGAGACTTGCTATTTCGTATCTCAAAGTCAGAGCTATGATTCCCCAAGGTAAAGTATTAGTAAGAACTATCTAAAAGCTTTTGTAAATATGTATTTAAAAGTAAAATAAGTTACAAAAGTAGGGATTACTTAAACGACTGTTTGATAAACATAAAACCGCGGCCACCATGCTTAACATAAATTAAATGTAATTAAAATGTTATTGCTCAAATATTATATAAATAGTTACATGCGCGGGCTTCAACCTCTTTAATTACAATTACAATTAATCGTATGACTATAAAATAGTTATTAAGCAAATGTATGGCTTAAGAAACTATTTAGTACAGTATTATGAAAAGTAACAAAGCCTTTTGCGCAATTTATTTTGGAGTAGATCTGTAGTCAATGGGCTTGTGTCCTATGTCTTAATTTCTATCAAAGTGTACTATATATTGATAAAGTGGGTTACTAGAACCTCAAATGTTCAATTATTTTTTAATAACTCCTTATATGTTAGGAGATATTAACAATTAAAAAAGTCATTTTGTCTCTTTAATTATTAAAGGGATTCAACGTTGTACAAACTCCAAGTGCATGTGACATAACAATCCTTGTGTAAGGTTACCAACCTTACAGATCATAAATCTCTGCTATATGTATTTATATATCAAAATATCAAATATTATTTACAGCTATTTCAAGGAACAATAAAATTTCAATATTATGTCTGCCTTAACAGGGTTAAATAAAATAAAAACTTATTATTCTTTGACTTGACTTGATTGTTTGAGTACTAACAGCTACAAAACATTACCACAGCACTGACCTACTCAACAAATAACTGACGTTAAAATGCATTTCATGTCATACAAATATGGCCGACCATTTCTAGCGCTAAAACTACAATTCAAATTTTTAATTGCTATATCTCCGTCAATATTTAGATATTTAATAAAATAGACACGCCAATACACATTTATTAAGATCAATTTCAATCAACAATTGAAAAATCGACCACTAAAAAATGAGGACACAAGCCCATTCCGTATGTTTTATTTTACTCTTGCTGCAGCATTTGTAATAATACTAACTAACTGACCGGATATCAATTATTTAACATTGCAATATTAATTAGAGACTCTGATTACTAATTATAATTAATATACTGTACTTTCCTAATGTTACCCATCGCGTTATGAGTAACCGTTCTTTAATTTGGCATACGATTTGCATAATAATCAGACACAGACACAGAAGACGAGCTGCTTGTTTGCATCATTAACATTATTTTCGCGATCAAGCACAGGAAATTAAGTTAATGATATTTTATTCGCGTTTGTTATTCGTTTGTTTGTTGTTTTATCATGAGTATTTATTTGTGCAGGACGATACAATACTCTAACATCAATTTATACGTTTGACGTGGTTTCATTATTTATTCATTCAAGCCGGCACGTTCATTTGCATAAATGATTCTTTGATTACGTATTATAAATGCGTATTTTCATATCATATTCGTATTTCACAATGTTCGTATATTTCTTTAAAAAACCTTGAATTTTATTAACATACCTGCAATGTTTTGAACAGAGTCTGATGGATGATACATGAACTTACGTGTTTTTAATTGTAAACATTCGTATTTATGTTCCTTTATTTTAAAACCTGAAACCTATTTATTTCAATTACTTCTACAGTGCCGTACAGTAAATACAGTACCGTACTATAATTTTCTTTACGAGTTAGGCGATATTTCATTTTGCTGGACTTTATAATGCGCTGGTTAACATTAAGTGAAAATCGTTTTTTTATTTGGATTCACTGCTGTACTTTGCATGCATAAAACTCAACTTAAAATAAACAAAAATGATAAAAGAAAAATAAAATTTATATATATTTTTTATTTTTCCAACATAAAAATAACAATCTACAAAACAGACGTACGAAATAAAATAAAGGTATTGCGCAACTAACATCGTCGTTATATCGCCAAGTAACGTCACTACATAAGAGATGGTTCTTCTTGTATTTGAAGCCTCGTTAGATTTAATTGTTCCAGCAGCACCAGTCTGCAGTTCTACGTTAGTGTTTAGACTCTGTAGTTTCAGAAAGTTATACTTTTCGCCTCCTTGCGCATTGCTTGGAGACAATTTGCCAAAAATTGAGAAGAGTCCTTGCTTTTATTTATTTTCTATTTATTATTCGTTATTTACTTGAAATATTCTAAATGATATGTTAAGTCATACGAAACACGTATTATATTTCATCAATTTATATTTGTACACAGTTTCAGTGCCATCTGAGCAACCTGATACTAAGCATCCAATCAACTTCGACGGCGACGCTGCCGTCCTTAAAGCTCTGGACGGATTTTTATTAGTACTTGCAGCTGATGGAGACATTGTTTACGTATCCAATAATGTGAATGAATATCTCGGCATTTCTCAGGTAAAGATTTCAATTAACAAATACATGTACTACAACTTTTGTAAATATCTAAAATTTACTGCTTTGGTTTTAGGTTGACCTCTTGGGACAAAGTATCTACGATTTTAGTCATCCGTGTGATCATGATGAGTTCAAAGATGTTTTATTGAAGCAGAATTCTACATCCTTGAAACACAATACAGAATCCATACCGGAACCAAAATCTCTATTTGCAAGATTGAAATGCACGCTCACCAGTAAAGGAAGGAGTGTTAATATTAAATCTGCAACCTACAAGGTGTGATTCTATTATAATTTACAGTAATTTAACAATTTGTTTTTGTTGGTATTTACAAAAGTTTCATTATTGCAGGTAATTCATTGTACTGGACATATTTTAAACAATAATAACAACAATGATAACTCAACTGATAAAAATAAATCTAAATCTAAAACCGACGAAGACCAACCTGCAGTTAATAGCGGTTATTTCGTTGCTGTTGGAAGATGTATTCCACATCCATCTAACATTGAAGTTCCATTGGACTGCAAAACATTCTTAACTAAACACAACTTAAAATTTCAATATACATACGTTGATGATAAGTAAGTTGTTTAATAATGATATTATCACCAATTATGGTAATCTTATTTGTTGTTTATAACTTTGGCATCTATTTTTAGAATGAAAGAACTGTTGGGCTATGAACAATCAGATCTTCTCGAAAAATCAGTCTTTGATTGTCATCATGCCGGAGACAGTGAACACTTGCTGGGATGCTTTAAAAGCCGTAAGTCATTTTTAATTTAAACTAATTACTTTTACGTTAAATTATTATATATAATATATTTATTAAATATTCAAACCTCGATAAGTTAGCATTCTACCAATGGTTGCAGGCTTTACTAATTTTTGAAGCTGATAAAAATGGTTTCTGTTTTTCAATAGCTCTATCTATTCCTCAAACCTGTTTTGCAGATTTCTATTTACAAAAAGAAAGCTATTGTTTTTGCATACATTTAATTGCAGGCGCTAAATATATATATTTTTTATTATTGGTTTGGATAACGAATATATTAATTGATATATAATATATTTATTTGATGGTTTATTATTTTTTTTAAAAATATATAAGCTGATTTATCTTGTCACATCCATTGTGGGCGAGTTCACTTATTTAAAGTTGATTTATATCTTTGATGTTTTTGTTTAGTTCGTAGCCATCGTAGTGGGTGTGTCGGGTATTATTTTAACAACTTACAGTTATTAATATCTTAGATCACATGTTCAATTTATTTTTAGTAAGTTCGTTCTTAAGTTTTGAACAGGTTTATGTGTCGCTACAAAATGACCTGGCCCAAGGTTTTGTTGATTTCGTTTAGTTATATAATTTGTAGAATTCGATAAACAATTTTAAACAGGTCCTGCTATACCATTACTAAGCACTATTATACTCTCTTACACTCTTTGTATTTATATGACTGTTCTTCAGTTATTTCTATCAAAATTTGTATTCAATGTTTATATTAGGTGTCATTATTTTTGCCTATAATAATTTGCAGGCGCTTTTAGATACTACTTTTCTGGTTTTTTAATTAATTTCTTTATTAACTTTATATATGTCTTAAAATCAAAATATATAAATAGTTTTTCTGCTTATGTTGCTTACGTCACGTATCAAATAGAGGATGTTATAAAATATAGAGTTCTCCAGTCGGAAGTAAAATACATTTAAGTGTAACTTAATAAAACCTACATCATGAGGCAGATGATCTTGTCACAGACAAACTGGCGCTTTACGTGTCTTGGATTCTGGGTGACGGAGATTTCGTTGGCAGAACCCTTAGAAAAGGGTGTGAATTGGGTGTTTCGATACGAAGATGAAACACTAATAAAAATATTTTAAATATCCACAGAATTATTTTTAATATAGAAATACATCAAATGACTTTTTATAGCAATCTAAACAATTTATTCTTATATCATATTTCCATATATTTTTTATATTTTATAAAATTCTTCTGAGTAATTTTAATTGAGAAGACAATAAAGTCCAGACACTTGCTTTTTTAATTTATAACTAAATGAATGCTTCGTTTCTTGTCCCAATTTTTGTGTTACATTTAAAAACTTGAAGAAAGGTTATTGTCCTCTGGTTTCTGCACATAGTGGGTCCTCCTTTATCCACCAGCACTAGGCTACATCTGGACTGCGTTGTCTGGACTGATTGCCAAGATGTTTTATTACTCCACGAGGCACTGGCAATTGAAGACTGGCATGCTCTCGTAGTAATTATATATCACTGAACTGGACGCGTATTGTTTTGTTAAATTGAAAATGCCAATTTGTAATTGACCCACGGAAATTATAGATCATAAACTAAACTCATAACTGGCGCTAATATTTGTCGATTTAATTTTAAATATTAATATTATATATGTAGAAGATACAAATGGAAAGTTTGTTTCTTTATCATGTATTTAATAAAACCCAATGTGGTAAATAGACGTGGTTTGGGTTCTCCATCCGAAATTATAAATAAAGTTGTGGAAATCCCTATAAAAGAATAAAAGCTTTATGTAAGACTTTTCTTATTTTTTTTATCTATTCTGGGATTTATATAAGAAGGGCATGGAAAACTCAAATCGTAAAATTACACTATAAAAAGAAAAGAAAAAGGAAATTGTCACAATATGTGTAGACAAAAGGAATAAGCAAAGGGAGAGAATTACAAAAATAAAACAAAAAGGAAAACAACTGAATTGTAGTCAGTTGTGACTTGAAAATTGTTTAGTGCAGAGTGAGAGAATAATTTTCTCACTGCTGTTGGTATATGTTTAGTCACAACTTAATAAAACTCTGTTAAAATTTTAAGTACCTTTCAAAGCTAAGCTAGCAAAGTGATTTATAACAGCCTATGACACCAGTTATTATTTTTTCAAATATTTCTTTGAGCCACAATAGAATATGTGACAGTATATAATAATTCAAGCTAAGAAGTTCTTTATATTTGTTAAGGAATGACGTCTTTATGTCCTCTTCAATCTTTAAATCGCGGCTACAACGGTTTTGCTTTAGGTTTATGTCCTTCAATTATACCATTCCATTTCAACTATATGCAAATTATTACATTTTTTATACACACTTTGTGTTTTTAAAATACATTCTAAAGCAAAAGCGTTTTTCATTTTCTTTATTGGTTGAGTATTTTCGTTAGATGTGTTGGTAACATTTTTACGTAGATATTATAAGGTTTAATTGGTTGATACTTCAGCTTTAAATATAGTGCTTTAAGATATGAGGAGACTGGAGATATGGTTTCTTTTACATAATTTTATTATCATATGGCGAAGGAAAGAATTATAAAAAAAATAATAGATTTCTGTGATAGCAATCAATTTCTTTACATTTTTGAAAGAAACGCAATTATTATGATTTTGATATCATGTTTGTAACACGAATGAATGTGTGTGAACATACAAAAATCTATTTATGTCAATCCTCAGCTTTATCAAATATCACCGTTGAACAGAGCCGAACATATATTTTCTTAGGCCATTGAATTAAAAAATGTTAGTTAATGAATTTAAAACTCTGAAATCGCTATTAAATGATGGTAAAGGAATAACTTGATGTAGTGGTGGTTGCTTTCAGTAGGCGTTTATTTTGCTTGTTTTAGGGCCGGCTCTGCGTTAGTTCAGGGGGAAAGGGTGAACCTAATAAATGGGACAGCATTATTCTTACAATATTGTCTCTAGTGATATATGGTGTGCGTATAAAAAATATATACTTTATATAGAAAAGAATGATTTTCAGGTGAGGATTAATAACAAGTTCCCTGAGCTGTTTACTGAAATGATAGGGATAAGGATATTTTATTCTTTATCTTTCTGCTAGGTACAGCATTCCTTGAAGTAACTTTTGCAGAATGTGTTTGCCCATGATGTGATTTTCGTGATACTTATCAGCTGAGCCTTTCATCGTCGCAACATTTGTCATACATGAATTTTTATTTAATCTTATTACAATTATGTATGGCTTATCATGCGAGTGATAAGAATGTTCACTCCGGCAACACGATGCAAACCGTACGTCTTCGTGCTGGAGGCGCTAATCCCACCATGCGAGAAATGAGTGCCTTAGATATCCAGCAGCAAGTATGGCGCGATGTTATCGGCTGATAGCTATACGCATATTATATTTTAAATAACACTCGTTTCCTAAATGTTGCATGATTCTTTTAGAGTGGATTGAAACAAAAGTATTTAATTGATTTACGTGAAACTTTGTAGTTTTATTTATTTGAGGTTTGATTAAAATTCTTTACAACACAAAGACAACCCTTAGTTGAAAATTGAGCGTTCAGACTATGAAGAAAAACGGGAATTTTTTATGATTCGTTTATTTAATAAATTAAGAAGACATAACGACTGACTGTAAATATTGCTGTGTACTTCATCTTATGATGGAGTTATTCTCAACTGCATGAGCCTCAAGCTGAAGATATAAACAATCGGAATTATCTTTAAATAAAATAAAAACAAAGAAAACATAAAAAAATAATGTATTATATAAACCACAAAGTGTCGATCCTAGAACAAATAAATCTTTTCAAACATTTTATGTTCATCTTTTTGGCCAGTTTTATGGTCGCCTTGGGGGCCTGTGCTTCAGGGGGGGCGATCAGGCGTTGAGGACTGAAATAATTCTGTCTCTGTTTATATCTGATGTTCTGTTCACACAAATTCATCTACAAAGCATCCTTTTAAAACTTTTATCGTCTTTTAGATCCCGCTGTTAATTAATCCGGTTTGGTACTTCAGAAGAATCTGTGTCTTGGCGTGAAATTTCTTTACATGAATATAAAATGAAAAGAAGTACTTCTAGATGTATCCAATTGTTATTTCTAAACGTTTAACTGTCAAGTGACACCCTGCTCTGTGCTTTTCTAAGTGTCAGCAGCCTTTATTTGAAACGCCAATAAAATAAAACTTTCATCTCCGTCCATTTTCCATCGGGACGCTTCAGCTCTTGTCTGTCTTAGGTTTGATGTTTCTTTCTTTTATCATAGGTCATTGTACTTTCACAAATCTAGCACAAAACACCGATAAAATGGACATGGTGGAGTGGGTGAAATGAGGGTAGGGATCGCAGCTGGAGGTACTATTCTCCAAGCCAACACTTAAGTCCTCATCCTAGTAAAACCAGATATAAAATTTTCCAAGCTGAAACCATGTTACACGATACAATAATAAATTATTTCTGTGCGAAAATTTATTCAGAAATGTTTGGAGCATATCGCATACAAGTAGTTTTGAAAGAACTTCACAACTACTCAAAAATGTCTAGTAAATGAAATCAATTGTAGTATACAATATATTTAAGTTATTATGCACCAGCTATAAAACTTGAAAGAAACCTTTATTTTATCTCTCTAAAAATAAATAGGAGTAAAACTTATAGTCTATGAGCTGGTGCACTTTTGTAAAATTAAATATAAACAGTCAAGTAAAGATTTTAGATTCAAATCAAAGTTTAAAATAAAAATAAAATATGCTAAAAGTGTGACCTGATTAATATTTAAAATGCAAGCTAGAAAAGATGCATAATTAATTCGGTTATCTGCGGATTGATTCGGTAATTCACGAATTAGGTCAACGACTGCTCAAGCTAAGTCTGTCGGTGTTAATGGTGCGGGAAGGTGCTAATGATAATTTATTCTTAAAAAAGTAATAATTAAAAATATTAAACCATTCAGGACAATTGTAAAAACTATTTCTACATGTGCTTATAAATATGTTAATTAGTTCGTGAGTGTTTTAAGTGCAGTGAGTGGTTTTAATAATTGATTTTTTATAAAAAATAGTGCACATTTTTTTGCATCGCAAAATGATAGTGTCATGGCGTCGGTTATTAAACTCGTGGCTCATAACCGCCATTTTTAAATGTCGTCACATATGTCATCTTGGGAATTATGAGTTAGTACATTGTATTACTTTCAAATAATATTAGCATTCGTTACATTATTATTGTATACGATGGAAACTTTTCTAACATAATAACAAAAAAGAAATTGGAATATATTGTCAAATAGACTGTAAAAACTTAGCACATTATTTTTTATTACGAACTGAATAAAAATGTTATTATAATCATATGTTTTATATAGCTGGAACATATATTTCAATTAAGTTTTTCTTTGTTCTAGTGTTCTCCAAGGGACAAAGCGAGACCGCCCGATACCGCTTCCTGGGGCGAGCTGGTGGCTTTGCTTGGGTAGTAACTCAAAGTACCATCATCTACGATAAAGGTCATAAGCCACAAAGCATCGTCTGCGTCCACTACATGATAAGGTCAGTGGGTTTTCTTTTTTATATGTGCTACATGATTAAAGTGTCCCCTGAACGTTTCGTTGTCGTTTCGGATAAATTAAAATGATAAAGAGCTTACCCATTACTCTACGTTACATAACCTCACTTTCGGTGACGTTTACGAAACCCCTGAGTTATTGTCACAATGCCTTTGAACAGTTCTAGCGAGAGTCATAGTTCCTTAATCTTATTTTGTTTTGCTAGTGCAATGCTTCTTTATTCACAAGTTTGTTAAACATTAAACGTCAAGCGGTTTCAACGAATGTCAAGGTTAAGAATACTTTGTTTACATACCTGTAGCATCACTATATTCAACTCGAGTGATTTTATAATTATTTTGTATTTAAATTGTTAGTCTCTCGGTGCGTAGACTGTACTTTTCATGTTTTACATTTTATAAATAATGTATCCTACAATATATCGCTCTGCCTCAGTATATTTTCATTCGTTGAACATCTAATAATATCTCGTATAACATTTTTACCAGATTCCGTGGGCTCTTACGTAATTTATCATCTTTAAAGACGACAGCGATTCTTTAATACCTTTTTATAACACGATTGTATTAGACTTGAATTTGTCTTGTTTGAAAATGAAGGACCAGTTCTACTGCTTCATCGGGTTCACGGTTTTATCTCGAATTTTAATCCCGACGTATAATTTGTATTCTTTTTATAACTCTCCTTTATATTTTATTTAACTTGAAATGTTTTTTTCAAAATTGAAATGTGTTAGAATTATTTTATTGATATGTCGTACTGAATTGTATTGTACCACTCATGTTTCGGTAAGTACTGACTTGTTTTAGTTACTGTGTTGTTTTTAGTATGTTTCTCGTCCTTACGTTTAGGTAGAGTTGTGGCTGATGGTATTAACTTAGCATGTACGTAAGCAATACGTTTTTATTTAAATTATTTATTCAAAAGACGACCCTGAGTTTCTTTATGAAAATTAATATGGAGATGATTGGAAATACTTTTAATAAATTCGGTTTTTTCTCCCGTATTTTATTACATAGCGGAAATATTTTAAAAACATTTTGCTGAATCAATGCTTTATACCACTTAGCTACAACTCTGCTTATATAAATATTAATTATTAATTAATAATTGACCTTGAATCCCAATACTTTTTCAATAATTCATCTCATATACATATTATATAAGTTAACCTTTTTCGGCCATGATCTTTTGCTTAGAGTTTGCGTAAATATATTTTTAGCCAATCGTTAAATAAGATTCATTATGACGTTTATCTGATTAGGTTTATTTATAACCTATATTATTTGTTGATTTAACTAGTAAATAATTAGTTTCAAGTCTTAATTAATCGACAATTAGTAAATATTGACTATTTTGCAATTATTTCTATGACGCATGACCACATTTTTAGCTGATTTATTACTTGAAGGTTTATACAATTACAAAAAGTGCTTCGCAAATAATTTAGAGGCAACTTCCTTTAACGCGTATTTCTTGTTATTAGTTATTGATCTCTTATTTTCTCAATCAATTTTTTTGTTGTATATTCTTCACACTAGCTTTATATAAAACCATTTATATAAAATACCAAATCAATTCTTATTTAAATTATAATCTTAATTAAAAAACTAGTTTGATATTAACTGGATTTACAAAACCAGTTGTTGCAGTCGCCGATCTGTCGACCAATCAACACACACACACTTCCATGAGGTGTAACAGTAAAATATTGATTCTTATATCGATGTGTACATGCATATTAGGCAGATCGTAGAAAACTTTTCAGTAATAAATCGTCTGCGTTAATTGATGGCTACAACTTCGTATTTAGATTGGTTATTGAAGCTAATAAAGTTCGATTGTTCATAGATAATATCGAAAAGAAAGGATATATCGATATTCATGCTTTCACCGCTAAACTACTGAGCCTTTACGTGATTATGTAACAAAACTAGCAACGTGCAGTGGTAGTGGTAGTAGGTAGTTTGTAAAGTAGCTTCGAATCGCATAAGTAGACCTGCAGGTCTAGAGCCTGCTGGAGTGGGGATATCTTGGGGGCTCGTCCATTCGGTCAACGTCGGGTATCTTCGCGTGTTGTATTTACTCGTAAATACTTTCAAGGTAAATTATCAGGCGACATCACGTGACCTATTCATTATGTCAATTCATTATATATTCAATTATTGTAAAAGTAATAATCATTGAAAAACATAGTGAATGTGTTATTGAAGTTGTTAAACAATTTGTTGGAAGTTGACCAAGGTGTAACGTTTGGAAAAATTAGTAATACGACTCGACCATGACAAAGTGAAGAAACCGTTAACGAACTAGAAAAAATGGCAACATTTGTCATGGATATATTTCGTAAACATGTAGATAATGTAATGATTTTAAGTATTTTTAAATAATGGTTTCACTATTACGGTACACTGATTATTTGTGGGAAAGAATTTTAGTTAAATGGCTCAATTTTCTTAACCCAGTGCGTCAATTGTTTGTCCAACATTTGCACGATTCCGGCTAATCAATTTCACTAAAAAAGTATTCACCTTCATTTCTAATAAAGTTTGAGAATTCTTTGAATTTTATTAGCGATTAGTTTAAAGGAAATTATTAGATAAATATAAATTGGAAATTTTATAATATTAATAATTTCTGGAGAATTGTTAGTTCATGTACAAACAAAGCTAGCGTGCTTCGGATCTAATTAAATAATCTATAATTAGAAATATAAACAAGTACAATAATTTAATTAACTTTAAACACCGTTTGTTGTCGTAAACTTCAAATTGTTTCCTTTTAATTAGCAATTAATAAAACCATAAAACAAACTACTAAATATCTTCAATAGGGCACGTAAAGAATAAATTATCAATTTTGTTACTAGAGAACGTAATTATTCTTGTCGCGCTCCCAGAAATCGAATCCGGGGTACGTAGAAAGACGAATTTTGTTGATTATGTTTAAATTTAAAAATATTAACAGTGATTTGCTTGCCTGAGTACGGTCCTGTGTACATGCTGTCACTAGATGATGATAAATTGCATATTTGAAGTGTATGCCTTGGGGAATACGTGATTATTTTTCTTTTAGTAAATAATAGAATTAAAAATAAAGGAATATTAATAACATAAATAAATAGTCTTGAGATGGAATTATGTAATTCTATTCCTTTTTATCCTATTATGTCGGTAATTTTTATGGTGTCAATGCCTTGTATATTAATCTGTAAGTTCATTAGTTAAACTGATTCGATACTCAGATAACTCATAAATGCAACCAAATATATATTCTTAAAACTCAATTGACCACACCGCTGTCTAACGTTTGATAAAATATTTTAAAAGACAAATAAACTATATTTCACTGAAAATTGAATACAAAAATAACACATACAATTTGTTGTATGAATTGTGATTGATTTTTATGAGGTAATAAAATTTCATGTACTTTTTGTAGGTGGTTTTATTTAGAATCGGTATTTTTACTCTACAAAAAATAAAAAAATATAGCAAAAGGTTTCTCTTTTGTGAAGCAATCTTTTTGATTTGATTGCTGATAGCGAAACATTAGATTTGAGATTGTGTTCGCCTGACTGGTTGACTAGTGACTGGGGTGCGTTATGCGTTATTCGTTATCGAATGTTCCTGATTTCCTTTCAACAAAATAACTAAATTTATAACCGGTTCAACTTTTATATTACATTTTTATTCAGTCTTAGCAAATACGTTTTTTTTTTGTATGGTAGAATACCACTACGCATGTTGTAAAAACAAGTTTGGATATTACAATCTACTTTCATTGCAAATAGGTCAACACGAACACAACAATTGATTTGGAAATTAAGAACGGTGCTACTATAAGATTCATGTGTTGTGTGTACAAATCGAATAAAGTAAGCAAAAACTTTTGATGAAGTTTATACAAACATATTCGTTATACATACAAAACCGTATAGATGTTACCGAAGCCTCGACGGTCGTTGCTCTCCGAGCAAATGATAAACTTTTATTATATTTATCTCGAGTCTAAAACGGTCAATTGAATTCTAATTTTCAGGAATAATTTCAGGACAAATCTTCTGTAGAACCTATTTTCGTATATAACTTCAATGGTCGAGCCATCCTCCCAAAAGTCACCAAAAGAACAATTGTGCCATTATATCAAAATATCATTTTACAAACCATGTCACGCAATATCGCTGTAGCCTTTTGAGTTGAACCAGTACATATATAAAACATGATATCTGTTTTATAGTTTTTCTTTTATTATTTTTCTTGTATTTTCTTAAAAGAAAAACACGCATACGACGTGTCATCTATACTGAAGAAATAAATAAATTGAAAGTGGAAATAAATACAAAAGGTTTGAAATATATACATCATAATAAGAAGATACTCGTACAAAAGAATAAGTTCCAAATGGCCTGTTCTTTAAGATATTCGCTAGCGGGAATGTGAGACGGTCCGAATAACAAACTCATTCAACTAAAGAAGTTGCGTTATTTTTTATGAACCTTAGTTGGAAATATATCACTAAGAAATTGATAGTACGGTGGCTTTCGGATTCGATTCTTGGTTTCTGGACAGCAATGTGACTACGCATGATTAAAAATTATTTCTAATGTATCACAATATATTAAGCAGCAGATTTAATCGGGCATCAACTGTGGCTGAAGTTAGAATAAAGGAATTCTAGATATATATACTCGAATCATCAGTATGTTATAACTATCTTTGAATAAAGCATTCGTCCAATATTATCAGATATTTTTGTTTGTGAAAATCCTCTGACAACTGACACGTTGGCATTTTTCTGAACTATAAATGGGTGACACTTTGGGAGGAGAAATGTTTACAAGTCGAGATATGGGGCTGTCTATTTTATTGGCAGTAAAGTGGCAAGGTTATAAGAAGAAGAAGGAGGAGTAGGTCTTGAGAGCCACCATGGTTTGAGTTGTCATTTGTTGGTCCAAGTATCTAAATACATATATTAATGCCATAAATATATTTCCATAATTTTAACGAACAATTTGAATGTTACGTGTCGATAATTTTACATAATTTTATGATAATGATATAAGATTTACAAGGGTTTATTTTATGTTATGTTTAACGTAGAAGAGTTAATGTCTTAATGGACTAAATGTTGGCTGTACCCTACTACCCTATTCCTTCATACTCCGTAATTCGTTGGAAAACGTAAGGGCTCGACTTCGCAAGGATTTATTTCATTGATACGAACTTTATTCTGTATTTATTCCGACATAAATTTCAAATTATTTCCGAACGATTTACCAGGCGGAAATTTGAGCGAATTGCCGCATGTATAATGTCATATATTTGGAGAATTAACGTTCCAATGATGCACTTCTTATTTGAAGATCAGAATATATATTTTAAGTTTCACAAACTTGAAGATCTCTAGCCTAACAAATAGATACGGGCGTTAATTGTTTGTTTATACAGTCTGAAGTCGAACAACATTATGCATATTATGAATTTATTAAAATTATTTTTTATTTATTTAAATATTTATTTTATATTTGCATTTACGTAAAACGATAAAAAAAATGTAAGCAAAATGTTGTAGAAATAAATAGTTAATTTGAAATTCTGCTAGAATACTTTTAAATAATTGCTAGTTTTAAATTTGTGGTTTCATAATTTTTACAAATTTACTATCTGTGTACTATAGTTAGGCGGCGACTTATATTTAAAAGACGTTATAAGAGCGGTATAAATCCATTATAGAAATACATTATAGAAAAATAAGTGAGTCTGTGTTTTTTAGTTATATCGACAGTTTATATCCCACAACTTGTTTTAAGTATGAGTCACCGCCGAACTCTCATAATTTGAACTATAGTATTTTTTTTTACTTAACTGAATGTTAGAACAAGAGTGTTGTCTTCTTATTATTGGTTTGTTCAATATTGTTTATTTGGACTCTTCAAATATTTATATTTATCAGACACTTGACCGTAAAAAAAGTTTGTCGAACTTGGATTTCGAAAGAGCTGTAGTTGTTCTTTAAGTCTTCCATCATCCTTTCCAAACTACATAGCTTATCAAGATAGCTTAAATAGAGTAAGTTTAAAAGAAGGGTAAGATCCACCCCTATCATTACGTACTCATACTATATCTACAATTAAGTAATAATTAAACCAATAAACTTTATCAGATCCATAAAAACTAACGATAAAAATTAGTACCAAATTCTCGTTTTCATTTGTTTCCCATAATTCAATGCTTTCCCTTTCATTAGACGTTCTCTCTCTCTCTATGTGTGTGTCTGTCTCTGTCTCTTTCTCTTCACTTTTACTTCATGAATCGTAGCAGCGCAGCCTATGGCAGTCAATTGAGTGGTGGGGATACGAGTACAAACACTGAAGAGTGGGGTAATACATAAAGGGTTTCGTTTCATTCTCGTTCCCATCCCCACCACAAGGGATGCTACAACCAGCTGATAGGTTCAGTTTTCCACGACTACTTCTACTTTCATTTCCCATTTCATGCGATGTAGAGTATATAGCTACGCTTTCCGGTGCTACAGCTACAGTACTACGTCGTTCTACGTCGTGAAACGTTCTCCCGTTCTCTCGTCCTCCTATCCTCCTGTCCTGCTATCCTGTTTGGTTTAGGGATTCTCTAACTTCGTTTTCTGTGCCAAATGCTACGCAATACGTTTACAAGGAACCGACCTACCCTAACATGTAAAATCTATTGAATAGATAATGCTATTGATCCTTACCTAGTCTAAATAGGTTTGTAATATTATAATTGATCTAAGATTTGATATTAACCATAATTTTAGAAAAGAACAAAATCAAAATAGCTCTTTTATTTTTATTTCTTACAAAATAAGTAGATGTCGTAAGTTTGATAATCCTAGTTAACATTATTTCATGACTGATATACTCGTATATATAATCGAGAGAAGTATAGTAAATGGACCACTACTGTGAAAACCGAGGAAAATCGATTTTCACTTCGCTCATGTTCTATATTACATAGTTATACTTTAATTCAGATATACAAAATTACGGGCGAAGTATGGTGGTTTGGGACATTAACATAGTGCTGGATAGTATAGATAGAAAACAAAAGTACACTGTTGAAAATAAAAGTAGAACTTCGATGGTTCGGTAATAGAACCAGAAAACACAACGCTGTTTAATGCAACATAATTAAAAACATCTACTATAAAAAATTTCACTAGAATTTAAATACAGTGTGGTATACATACACACATACATAAAAGTGTGACCACTCTGTAGCAACGTTTCGATGTGTAAGTGCGACGGGACGAGTTGGCCTTCAGGAGACCTTGAACTCTGTTTGAATGTCGGTTCCTTTCTATCCCCCGCTTTCCCTACTTTCCCCTTGCTAGCTTTTCCTTTTGCAGTTAGTAGAATCACGCCCTACTCACACAATGCCACCCCCTCTATCCCACCAGTGAAAGTTATATCTGGTTTTAAAACTTTTCAGGGATATTTATTAATTACGATATGAAATGTTTCATAGAATAATAAATATACATTTTAATGTAACATTTATATACCAGATATGTAAACGAGCCTTGTTTTGATAAGCAGGTAGTTATATAATTGTTCGCTTAGTAATGTTCCGCATGAAATAAAATTAGTTATAATACTTGAATTTTCTTACAAAAGACGTACTGCTTTTATAATATCGTTACAAACTATTTCTAACTTATTTAAATTCAAGAGGTTGCTAATGAAATATAACTTTACCGGAAGTTTAATCTCATTTTAGTTTATTGCTAAGTTCTCTCTCACTCGTTTGATCGATTAAAGGAAAAGTTTCAGTTCCATTTTGATGTAGCTAATGGAATAATACGTTATTTAAAATTTGTAAGTGAATTAACACGAAGGAATTTTACAACTAGTTCGTCAACTATCATTCATGGCCTTCATGGCCTTTCTTTTTTATCAATAATGTAGCACTTATGTATATATTTTGTAAAAGTTGTCGTACGATATGAAAAAAAATATTTGTTGTATTATCGAAAAATATAGTAAATAAGAGAAAACAGCAAGGAATGCGGAATAAAGGTTATCGCCGTTTAAGTATTGGTATTTGCTTATTTATCAACGATATTTTAATTACATTAATGGCTTCTTAATTAATTTGTTATATCTATCGATTTTTTATTTTATTCTAAGCGAGGACAATAAATAATGTGACTGTACTAATTTTAAATAACTATGCCTTCGTTATGTTAATTTTTTTTATAACTTTATACAATGTGTACCGTATGTGTACCGTAAGCCGAAACAAGTAGTCGTCGTCAGAATTAACGCTTGCACATACTGGTTCTGGTTCTCATATGCAAAAGTACGAACAAATTCACAGTTATACGAATTCGTCAGGCTTAAGGGCCAGCCCAACAACTCTCAGTTTTACTTTTTGCACAATCATAAGTCGTTTTTTAATATCTGCTACCACACGCCACGACAAGCCAGGCCACGCACTGTTGAGTATTCTTTTTGTTTTGTTTTTACTTTTACTAAAAATAACAATGGGTTTGTTTTATGTTTGGTTACATTGTTGTATTTTGAATAGAATAACCGAATAGTGAGTGAAACAACATTATTATTGTAGTGTTCGAATTTTAAATACATATTTTTTCAACTTATATATTTTAAATCTTGCAAATGTATCATATTGTTCATTCTTTCTTTTATTATATGTATCATCATTCATATACTTCACGTATTATCACGCCATGAAACAATGATTGAAATCATAGTCACGTTGCAAAAATATATCGCGATGCTATATGCGCTATACTTGTCATAGAGCTAGCCAAAAAAAACTTTTCCAAATTGTTTAATAACAGTACTGTTCTGAACAGTATAGTCGACCATAGCAGCTAGCTACAGCCTGCCTGCACAAGCCAATTAACTAACTGATTGATGTAATATGTTTTTATTAATATTAACCTCCAGAACACCGAAACGTTCCAACGACAGATTGTCCATCGTCACTGAGAGAGTTGCTGGACGACAACCCAGGCCCAACCCCACTCAATTTAAATTGATCCACAATTATCTACTACGAGTACACTAGACCTATCATCACTATGTCACTGATAATAAATATCCAAATTAAAATTAGCATTGATAACGGCTAGTTAGTGATAGACAACAGTTTAACCTCATTGCCTAATTATTATCTCGAATTCTTTCACGAGTGTATCGTGCGGAAATAAATCAGGCAATGATAGTATCTGGCCTGGAGATACATTGTACGATCTCTACTGACTGTAGGCCCATTTAGTCTTTAGATCAGATGTCGGTAAAGTGGGAACATGATCGTCTTAAATACATTTTCGTCGTTTTAATGAAAATTGATCCTTGAATGTACTAGGTGTACACTTTCATTTAATTCCTCGTTACATAATTCAGCCCCGTATCGTTATTGCTTCGTTGCTGCTCGTTTGTTTGTTCATTGTATGTTGTACTTAGTTATGCACGGACCTTTGTACGCGTGGGTGTTGTATTTCAAAGTCATCGACTTCTACAACCACAGAGGCTGGCAACTTTTTAAATCAGTGCTCACTCATTTTTGTAATCACTCCATCTCTACATTACCTGTTTCATTACATTCTTTAGGTTAATATAATGTAAAGTTATATAACAAACGTTAACTTATTATGCAAAATTATATAATGTTGTATACCAAATTTATAAAATATAGTTCAAATTACGAGAGTTCGGCGGCGACTCATACTAAAAACAAGTTGTGGGGTATAAACTATAACCGATATAACTAAAAAGAATTGACTCACTTATTTTTCTATAATGTACATAGAAACAAATTCATTATCGTATTATAGATTTATACCGCTCTTATAACCTCTTTTAAGTATAAGTCGCCGCCGAATTATCGTGATTTGGACTATAGAAAATATTTTTAATGTATTTTACATTTATATAATGGTAATGTTACAGAATTGTGTTAAATTTCAGCAAGTAACGTTAGGTTTAAAATATTACGTTAATTAATACATGAATTTACATTTTATGTTTAGAGGGTTAAGTATTTGTTGATCTAAATACGCTAACAATAAGTTATCAACCTCCTACCTCTCCCGTTCTCATATCCCAAAGACCTGGAGCTAGTCCTGTCATCTGATCTGTACGATTTACAAACTTTACGCTAAGGCCTAGATCACACTGCGATTGTAACACATGGAATCATATGAGCATGCACACACCACAGGTCTTTAATTTTCTATGTGTTACAAAGCTGCCAGAAAAAAACGCTGAGGTTTAAATCGCAGTGTGTTCAAGGCTTAACAAATATTGTTTACCCACTTTTTCTTTTTTATAATAATTTGACGGGCTTTTTTGGAGCTCGTCCTTTTGTTGCACTTTACATCTACATCCTTACATTACATTAATACGTTAAAAATTACCCACTTAATGTTATGTAATATTTATATAACATAAAATTATACAAATATCCCGAAATATGTATCAATTAAAGACAATTACGATTGCCATTTTGTATACCTCGCGAACTTCACAAATTTTTGTAATGTGTATTATACGAAAATATTTTTCAAATGTTATATATTTTGAGAATCTGTCGTAAACCATATATCGATATTTTCAAATAGTTCAAACAGGTGTTACCCTTTAGAAGACGCATTATTTTGTTAACATCTATTAACTATAATTATTTCATTAATGATGTTTTAACTTATCAGTGTGTTATTTGTATTATTATAAACTAATAGTCGTCATACTGTTATCTCTAGGCTTAGTGCCAAATAACACGCGCTTACTATACGTTATATTAATTAGGCAGCTTATCCACCAATACACAGCACTAATACCAAGACAATTTATTACATAACACCTATAATGATAGTCAGTACTAATAAATACTTGTACATATATATGTACTCTTGTATAAATTTGTTAATAGCCAAGGCAACAAGATATCAGAGTTTGTTTATTTGTTTATGTTGCATACACACACATACGCACACGTTGAAATCATTCATTGAGCATGAGGCTTCCAAATCTTTAGAATAAAAAGCACGAGGTCGTAAAGGTACGAGGTGGTGCAACGTAACAGTTGTAGATGCCAAAGCAGTCGGTCACGTGACAACTTACAAATACACTATAACATTACTAATAATAGTGCTGGAACCCTTCGTACAGAAAGTAAAAGTTGTTAAAAACAATTTAGCAAGCATAGCCAGCCAGTGTCAATGACTTAAATGTCTTGACTACGATGGATACAAGAGCTATTTATTTACTCATCTAAACAATGAAAAAAAAAACAATATTATTAATTGCAAATATTAAACAAAAACAAGATATGCAAAACAATCCGATATTAATTTAATTAATTACCCACGATTAATTCAGTGATGCCAAGTCTACATCGGCGCCATTTCCTTTCTGATTTTAATTAAAAAAAGGATTTTTAATTAAATTACTTTGAAATAGAATCAGTTGCTTGTAATGTAATTGTATCTGTTTCTAAAAATAACTATAAGGAAATTGTTTTCACACAATTTCACATATTAGGAAAATAATTTAAAATTGAGTTAATCTGTGACTATGAAATAATATATTAATACACATTAAACCACGAAATGGGCCTTGTTTGCTAAGGGATTAATATTAGTGTAGTATTGTTACAGCTCCTTGATAGACCCTCCACCCACTTACCGTGAAGTCAATTATTTCTTATGTACTTGAAACGTAATAAACAAATTAATTAATCAGTCGTATGTTAATGAATGAATAAATTACACATATACATATAAATATTGATATACGACGTACTGAAATATTACTGGCAGAGGTAATGTAAGACCTTAGCGTATATTATTGAATGCAGCGAGTTGTTGCAGGGAGTGTATTTGTTTTGCAATCATGAGACACTTGCCAATTGAACGAACACATGTATTTGAATTACATATTTATTCAAGAAATGCAACTTATTTTCATACAGTGTATATTTGTATGAGTCCCATTACCATGGCATGGTATCATGCTTCATGCCTCATCATGCTGTTTTATATTCAAATTCAATATCTGCATCAAATTAACGAAAGAAGATTTATC
This sequence comes from Panorpa germanica, assembly GCA_963678705.1. Lineage (NCBI taxonomy): Eukaryota > Metazoa > Arthropoda > Insecta > Mecoptera > Panorpidae > Panorpa > Panorpa germanica. The sequence continues at coordinate 24,453,711 of OY783207.1, read as the reverse complement.
CTATACACAAGTAAAAATATCAATTTTGAATTTACGTACGAATGTAAAATGTAGAGTAGTAAAACAAGCGTCATGTTAATACGAAGAAAACGCATTCAGATCATCATGAATGTAAACAATTCACGATTTTGTTGTATAATGTTCTATTTATAGTGTTATCAACTGTAATCTGTAGCTTTTATAGTGTCACAACACCGATGCCTAATAAATATGTGAGGTATACATGTAATTCTAACTAAAAAGCAGTTGTACTATATGTCAAAATTGAAAAACTAAATTCTCGCATAATCGTTCAATAAACTAACTGTGTTTTTTATACAGCGACGTTATTTTGCTTCTTCTACTTGGTTTTTTTATCTCATTTTTCACTGTCATTTCTCGCGGTGCCAGCGTTGTACCGACTGTGAACGATAACGTGAAACGTACATTGTACGTAGGACACATGCACATAGCATAGACAGAGCAGCGCTGTAGCAAAGGAATCTACAGTACAGCTTCGTTTCGCTGTTCACCAACAGTCAAGTCAGGTTCGACAGTCGACAGTCAGTATTCAGTCGCTGTACAGAACGCACTAGGTCGGTCTAGTTATGCAATCTACAAACACCAACAATTCTACCGGCTACATAACACAACTATATGTATACATTGTATATAATATGTATAAATAAGAAAGTGAAAATATATAATAATTATAAAAAACTATATTTGTAGTACAACTGTATATAATTAATTACTGAACGTGAATTGTGTCTGAATTATTTAATAAATAATAATAGTGAAGTTTAAACAATGATATAAAAATATTTAGAATCTGAAATATAATAAAGTGATTAATTAATAGTATGCAAACGTAAACATATATTTAAATAAATAAGAAAACAACATTAAAAAGAACTGCAATTGGTTTTAAATGAACCAAGGTTTTTATAAACAAATCGTTTATGTAGCATGATCTACATCTTAATACAAAAAGGATTTATTGATAGTCTTAATTAGTCTTAATAGTGCATTAAATAAATAAGAGTTAATTAAATAATTAACTGAAATTAACTTGACAATAATTAATGTTAGCTATTTGAAAAATTAATTATTTAAGTTAATTTATTATTTTTAAAGGTAAAGATTTATTTTAAATATTTTCAAAATCGTTTCGGTTATTTCAATTGTGTATTTATTTTATTATTTATTGTGGGTGTGTCTACAATATTACGAATTAAAAATTTAACATTTTGACGTCTATCATAACTTCAATTCCAAATAACATGCAAAACATTATGTTTAGGTCTTTAATAAAGATTTTACTTTTTTACCGAAATTTATACATTTTTTGCGAACTTTAAATATGAAAAGGTTAGACCGTACCGAAGCCAAGATCGTTGAGGAATGTCCAAATGTTTGAACTCAACCTCAGAACAGCCGTGTTGTAAATACGAATGAAAAACAATTATTTGTTTTGATCTATATTACATAATTCTTCTATTAATATTTCACGAGCTATTACTATTCAGATGTCAATACAATTGCAAATTTGTATACTCCTTTTGAATTAAAATGCATAATTATATATTAGAATTGAAAGAGTTTTTGAATTCTTTTAGTAATACATTTTTTGTAGTGTCATTCGTTACATAATTTAATAAATATTAATCTATGAAATGGGACGGGCTACCGGCTAGTGCCGGGCCCCCAGATCCAGACTGCCCCACCAGCTTCACTGGTGCTGTTTTCTCATCTGACAAGCTGACTTGCTGTTATTACAACCTACTATACTTCAAGTTACGTCGGGTCTCGTATTCTATATTTAGAAAACTTGTTTTTAGTTTCAAAAATAAAAAAGAGAAGAAATATACATAATTAAAGAAAACCTACATGCCTTAAGTACGAGTATACGTACGTACGAATGAATAAATATAGCGTATATGTAAATTTGTGAAACACATGATGTTGTGTATAGTGCTAGGGTCAATATTATCTGTTTTAAAGTAAAAATGTAAATAATTTAATCATGGAATATTACTACTGATAATAATAATATAGTTTATCTTTTTCACTATTATTATTTGAATAATTTATCTTAATATATTTAGAATGTATAATATTTAAGATAATACAGCACTGCTTTAAAAAAAGGGGATGCTTCATCGAAACTACAGAAATCTACGCTTTTCTTCACTATTTTTGATGCTTTTCTAATATGTTAGCACTACTAGTCTAATATGTTAGCATCATAAATATGCTAAGAAATCTAGCTACCATCTTGGCTGTTGTATTTATATTTTAAAATTAATTTTAATTAATAGTTTTTCGAATAATACCATACACCGATTTATATAACTTTAAATAAAAATGATTTTGTATCAATGAACGACAGTATGATGTCATGAAAATAAAACATGTTCCAGATAGTGCTAGAACGATAACACTCTGGTTTGTTTGACTGGTATAAATTACTCGTCCAGTGATTATGCGTTATCAGCTGAGTGTATCTTATCTTATTATGGGCTGAGTACTGAGTGCTCCTTATGAACGCCTGAAGTATTTGCCAGTCTTTGTAGGGCGAGAAGTGGAGAAGGGTGAAGGGGTTGATAATTTGAGCCTGGTGTTGTCTTGCGTTTCGTTCACATTTCGCGTTTATTTACTTGAATTACGTTGAATATTCATCAATGTGAAACTGATACGATAGGTCAGGGTTGTGCAGGTGTTACATTGTCAATTTACAGATTACAAACAAGGGTTGGGGAAAATATTTTCGTATTTGAAGTAACGTTGTATTTAATTTAGTTTATCGCATTCAAGTCATACGATTGATTCGGCCCGACTTGGCCTCAATTCGCACTGCGTTGCACTTCTGCTCGCCATGTGTTATATGCACTGTCGTCCATTCTTTTTTTATTTTTATTCTTGTTTACACAAATTATTAGATAAGAATTGATTTTATATTTACTTAGCCTAAATGAACTCTTCTCTTGATGATATAATAATCAACAATTTTATTTGATTTTTAATCTTTTGTTATCTTTTTTTTTTTAACTATTAATACCATTAATATATAAATTACATTTTTAACGATAAATCTTGTTTTAAACGTACACACACATTGATGGCTTTGAAATCGAATTGCAAATCAGTGCTAATACTGGACATTGTTTCTACATTATTAAATATACAATATACATGATATAAATTTATAATTAATAAAGTGCAGCGTATGACATCATTGTCCATAAGGCTTGTCCTTGCACAATATAAATTACCATAATTATTCTATTTTAATTACCATAAAAACCAAATAAATAGATGTAGTGATTTAAGGGCGAATTTAAATATGTGTCCTTACATACATTTACTCTTTAATAGTGATTAACTTAGAAAACAGAACATGTTAATTAAACGTTGTTTTGATCATGACAATTACAGTGTACCATATAGTACGAGCATATATATTATTTAGGCAGTTTAGCGTTCACAAATATGCTCCGTTGATTCTATTAATAGGCCCTTGTTATCTAATGAATCGGACAGCACAACAAGCTAATTAAAATATGAGTAGATCAGTTATTTACATTATGAAGCATCGTGTATCATCGGGTATAGACACGAACATTGAATTAAGCTTGGTTTTGTTGATACTTGCCGAATCAGCTGATGCCAAATCAATGATTAAATATAGGAATTATTTATCAACAACGGTCATACCGCGATATGTATTGCAGCATCTCTATAATGGGCGAATTCAATAAGTATTTTTAGTATTATAACGAACATGCACCAGACCTGTACATGATTATAATGTGTGGCCGTGGCATTGGCCATGGCGGTACCCACGAAAAGAGACACACTCGCTCGTATCTGTTATAAATTTAAATATCTTTGAGTAGGTATTTACTCGTCCATTTTAAAAATAGACATCTGTTCATATTTACGTAAAAATATGGCTAAAATATATCTTGAAATAGCAATTAGTAAATAACTTTATCCTGTTTGTTTCATACAGTTAAAATAGCCGAAACAGTAAAACTTATGTAATATTTATATGGTGACCAAACTTTGCAACGTTATTAACAAATCAGTTAATTTATTGTTACAGTGATCTAGAGAATTGTCGTGAAATTTATTCAACAAATCAATTAGCTGCATCAAAGAAGACAAATGAAGTTGAAGTAGTTAAAGCAGTTAAAATTGAACCGGAAATAGAACCAAATAAACCACGCAGTGTGACATCTAAAATATTAGGTTTACTTCCGTTACAATCTGTTTCGGAACGTCCTCGTCCTCGGACACCTGTCACTGTAACTAGCAAAATATTTGCTCCTCTTGGTTCTCCAAGACCACAAACTGCAACTGCAAAGATATTTGCACCCAGAACTGAAGAGATGAACAAAGGATTCTTAATGTTTAGCGAAGAAGACGGTCAGCCTACAAGTAAGTATGCCGGTCTGAGAAGGAAGTAAAACTACGTAAAACAAGAGTTTTAGAGAGCTAATTATCTGCCCCTTTCTCTTTTAATAACAGTAGAACCTTCAGACGAGAAATGTATAGATTATTTCTTAAAGCATTTTCCAGGGTGCCACCAATAATTAATTCTCTTTAGTCTTTAAGTTTTACGTATAACTTCCTTCAATGCCTTAAATAGTTTTTAACAGAACTCGAAGTTAAACTTATTTTTATGTTTCAGTGCTTAAAGAGGAACCAGACGATCTAACTCATTTAGCTCCAACAGCTGGAGATGCGTGCATCCCATTAGCCGATGATAATCATCCATTTTTGTCCGACATGTTTGATGATTTTATACTATCAGATAATTACTGTTCACTTTTAAATGAATGTAATGATTTCACGACACCAACATCACAAAATGATGATTCTTCATGTAGTAATGATGCCATGAAATCTCCGTTAATATCATCAACTCTAAAGGACCATAGTGGCACCTCTATCAGTCCATTTATAAACACCTACAACGACATAGTTAGCAATTGTATGGATGTTAACATATCATGCAACGATGATAGCAGCGACTTGATGTCAATCGACAATAATTACCTGTTGTCACCAGCTTTGTCAAAGGTAAAAACAACACTTCTGCTCCTTGAAGATGTTCTGCTCTATTGTTTATCGGCCTAAATTTTAAGACGTTCAATGTACACATTTTAAATAATTGGTTGACTAATTTCTGATGACATTCAATTTCAAATTACATTGAAAATTAGCGATAATTATTACACACTGATTTGAAATAGATATATGTAGTCATACGATGCGACACACCTCCATGGTACGAATAACCTTTGCTATGAAAACTTTAAACAAATCTAATCTGCAGTTACCAGCCGTCGTTTTAACGCTTTATCATCGTCTGCCTAAAGTACACGCACACATTATCGTTAGTTAACGGAAATGTTAATAAGTGTGTTAATTAATCTGTGTAAATTATGTTGACAAAAATTAATACTTTGTCGCATTACATCAGTAATACCTTACATTTTTTTAAGAAGGAAGAAGAAATTAAAAACAATTCTCTTCTTAAAATGTACGGTTTGTACGGATGTGGTTTTTTGTACTATTTGTTATAATATTGAAAAGTTGGAAAATATTTCAAGTTTATCAAAATTTTAACCGATAAAATATTACAGTGTTACTCAATTTAACTCAATTTTACTCAACTTAAATAATTCAAGGTCACGTTGAATTATTTTCGTATTAGCAACATAACCAATCTGTTGATAACACGACACATCGTGCGGAACATCAGCTGATCGCAATAATCAAAGGAACAGCTGAAACGATCGTTAAAGTCGCTATCACATAGCTGTGTAAAGAATACATAGATGTTAAATAATCAAAATATTGTTCAAAATTACTATTAACAATAATAGTTAATTGCATTGTCGTATAAGTCTACACGCAACGACAGTTTTCTTGTTGCCATGCCACTAAAACGCATATAATTTAAATAAATTTTATTATGGTAATTTGTCTCATGACTCGATGATTGGTTTGAACATGTTGCCGACCTTCTTTTACCATTAGATATATTGTTATATACATATATATAAGCGGTCATGACATGCTTAATCAGAAAACAAAACTATGTCAATACTTCACCTCTCCCACATTTAATCTTATTCAAATTAAACTAATTCTGTACAATATAAGTTGCATGTGCATTGTGCATACGCAAAACTTTATAAATCATTTATTTTTAGTGTATATATAGGAGCCCTTTTTCATCATGATCGGTGAATTTATTCAACCTAATTTAGATAAAAATATACGTGGAAATGTACAAATTCGATATTCCAAAGGACACACCTCCTTTTGAACTTTGAAATTTGTTTTGTTTGTCAAATTTTTTTATCTTATCCGTGTGAAACGTAAAGATAATGTTTGAAAGATGGATTTTGAAATGTGATTGAACTCTTATTTTGTAATTTACGGTCATAATGTTCAAAGTAGTTTAATATTTTATTATCTTTAAATTACAATAGGGATCCCCAACAAAACCAAAAAGAAATTCGCATATTTACGTAACATTATTTATGGTAAAGTTGTCGTAATTATCACTGTGTATAGATGCCATTCCTTGTAAAGAATTTCACGATTTGTAATACCTTAAGTGCACTAAGAATCAAACTATTAAATTAAATACATGACGAGATATATTTATTAATTGACGCTTCCTCACATAAATTAAATGCTTCACTAGATTAAGCAAGTTTAGCAAATAGCAAACTTGGAAATACTTCTAAAGATTTCAGAATTATTTTTGAAGAAATTATGTGACTATTATACATTTATATTTGTTTATTACTTTGAACTATACATACAAAACAATAGAGCAGGAATATTTTAACTATGATTGATTTTTAAACGGTATTTTATATTCATACATATTTAATTGTTTTTCCAGAGTCCAGGCACAAGTAGTCTTCCCTCGTTATGTAGTCCTGGAGATTCATATAATGATGACAGTGACTACCAAAATGATAAAACATCATTTTCACAAATAAAAAATAACCTCCACGGCCATAAAGACAGCCATCTTAATAATAGGTGTATAAATGAAAACACAATAATAATGGACACGTCACCAAATCTTGGAGATGACGATTACATGGATGAATTTACAATGAGGGCACCTTATATACCAATGAATGATGTCGATGATCTACCATTGTTGATGTCAGATGACTTAATGTGGGGGGCCCTACCAGAACAGTTGACGTTGTCACATAAAGAGTTCAAATATAATTATAACATGACGCCAATAAACACTGCTATCGATAGTATCGACACCGCTATCGATGCTGATAATACTTTTGCTAAAGAGGAAGATATTCAAATACAATCAACTTTACAGCAGTTGTTATGTGACAACAATGACTTAAAAAACAAAAATGCCAACAGTAATATCAATAATAAAACTAGCGTCAATTTCGATGACCCGACAGATATTTTGGGACAAGTGTATAATAGCAAAAAGAGTAAGTTAAATTCATTTTCAATGCATTATCTTATATTACAGTTTATATAAAATTGAGATAAAAACAGTACTTGGATGTTATGTAGTTTCAAACAATGTTAAGTTATTTTTAAGTTTATTGTTATATAACAATTAAGTTCTTTATTGGGTTATCACTATCACCAACTACGGTTTATATAATTAGATAATATGATTAGCTTCTTTAACCTTGTAGAATATTAATAAATATTTAATATCTTGTGACATTGAATAAAATTCAGCTTGATTAGATATCAAAATGCACATACATAATAGCATGTGCAGTAATTATTATAAACTATTTTTAAGAATGGAATTTATTTAATAATGTAGAAAAAGTAGGTAAAAGGTAGTATTTTTAAATCTTTAAAATCTCAATTGTTAAAAAAGAAATGATTTATCAATATTTTGCGTAAGATTTGATTTCTCTAATAGGAATTTATATTTTAGGTGCTTGGAATAATACGACTGTTATGCCACAGACACCAATTGTATTATCAGAAGAAGCTGTTTTAAAAGTAAACAATATCAACAACAATAATAACAATAATAACAACAATAATATAAACTCAAATAATAAAAAAATATCAACAAAGAGACCAAATCAAATAGAGCAGACAAACTTCGTAAACTGTAAAAGGATTCGCAACAATGAAAATAATAATATTAATAAAAATTCGCAATTGTTGCAACAGTTGATATCAACGCCTCTTCAGAAATGTGAAAAAAATAAATTGAAAAATAATCTAAACTATTTGAGAGACAGTGGAGGGCCAAATTGTCAAAATAACCAACACGGACGACAACAACATTCGGATTCTGTGTTAATGAATCTCCTGGTTTCCGGATGTGACGTAAGTAACGGTTACATCTGTCTTGTACCGCAGAGGTTAAAGAAATCATAAAATGATGATTTCTTAACTGTTTTTCTTTAAATATTTGTCTAACAGAATGTACGTAATAATAAAACTTGTAATATTTTATTAAATTAATTTTATTTTGGATATATATAGCTGTACATATTTTACTTTTTTTTTATAATAACCTTTACCCAAAAATATCAGCTGTTATCATACAATTAAAATAAAAAAAACATTAGTTACATTATTAATATTTCAAAATTTTAAATATTCTGTCGTATGCGTATAACAATTTGAATTGAATTTTTTGTTTCACCTATTTTTCTATTACTACAATAATTTTAGCAGCATACTTCATTTTATAATTGTTTTATAAAATATTACAATTTTTTGTGCTCTCTTGATTTACGTATAAAAATATTATTTATTTATGAAAATATATTCTCTCATGGTACAAAAAGAAATTAAAAGAAATAAATATTATATACATATATAAAAAAATTATAATTAAAATATATTCAAAAATAACTGCCAAAGTTCAAAACATATCTTGTTAATAATTTTATAGAAAATATTTTTCTTTTTTATTAAAAAATTAATTTTGAATATATTTTAATTTTAAATTAGATACTTTAAACTAATTGCAACATTCCAAGAATGTTTTTTAATTGATTATTTTTTATTTTGAAATATCGATCACACTAACGCTAAGTAGTGGGTAAGAAACGAATTATTGTATTTGTAATATTAGTTTTAGTAACAAAAAACGACTTTTTAGAAATAATATTTTTAAAATTATGTAAATAATAACATTTTTAAAATCACGTTAAGTTTACCATTACTAAGGAGTATATTTTAATGTTAAAATGAATTGTTTTAATTTAGAAAAGTGTAATTTCGTCAATAGAATTTGTTATATGAATAAGAATGTGTACATTTGAGTTTTCAAAAACATAATTTTATCTACAAAAACTATTAAGAAATACTATATAATATATAAATGTATATTAGTTTATTTATAGCTTTAAAAACAAAAGTACATTTCTGAAGAAAATTTGAAATGTGATAAAATTTTTATAATAAAACGTCATTTATGGTATTTTGAAAAATATATATATACATTTAAAATAGATTAGTAATTTCATTACAATTACATTAAATAGAATTATTTTTATAAGTCAAAGTGGCTGTTTTATCGTAAAATTTTAGGTAAGAAGATGAAGGAGAGAAGTTCCGGCCAAAATGAATAAAATGAAGACGAATTTTACTCGTATGCACAAAGTATTTCTAATTTATACGTTCTAGAAATTCATGATTATGAAATTATTCTTTAAGGTTATTAAATGTATAATGATAGCAAATGGGCCGCTTTAATTCAAATTTTCAGAAAAAAAATCTTCTGACTATCCATCATACTTGTTTCATTGAAAGAAACTTGGAAGGTTGTTATTTTATCAAGATCTCTTATTATTTGAAGTAGTTATTGTTGGCCTTAATTATTAATTGCATTGTTTATATTTTGTATGTGATATTAACAAACTTGATAACGGAGAGCTGTTGCTAACGGCGCCAAATAAAGCAGACCTCTCCATATCGACTGACATATTTGTGAAAGATAACACATTTTTAAGGCAGCTAAAAACACATGTTATAAAAATAGGAAAATACAATCTAAACTTTAAAAAACAATGTTTACTTAAATAACATTTTGTTATCATTAACTTGCTGTTAATTAATATATGATGTAATTATAAACAGCTGATTAATGTTTCTACATTTTACTATTTTATATCAGTTTACATATATAACTTCAATTTTTTATCTAATTTTTTAAATCAAAATTTCTAATATATAGTACTTCAATATTTTTCGATGATTTAACAACTACTACTACTTTAAACAACGTGAGACATTCATATAACAATAAAAGCATTTTCTAATACAAGTATTTATTAAGTACAACTGACCAGAGTATTTTATTATGAAAATTGCATTCTTATATCTATAATATTTGATTTCATACAAATACATTTTTTTAGTAATCCGAACGTTGTGTTTGTATTATATTCTTGCCTGATTGAAATGGAAAGATTAAAATATGTTTATTGAAAAACACATTAAAAAACAAAAAACATAGTGTGATAATTTTGAAAGCCTACAAAAGTGAATAGAAAATGTTAGAATACCTGTTGCGTTCCTATAATTAATTTTAGATTTTAAACCAAAATATGATATACACGTATAAACCCAGTTAACATTAAAGATATATTTAATTTTACTATTGTAATATTTTACATTTTATAGAACAAATATGTCAGTGTAATGTAGTAGTATGTAAAATTTATATAATTGTTTTTTGGGTTTATATAAAATAAAAATACATATATTATATGTGAACTCCTTAAATCTAAATTATGTAAATGAATACTAATGTGTAATAATGCGTATAACTTAAGATGAATGTATAAATAGAGTATATTAATATAATTATTATAAGGAATATTTATTATACCTAGAACGGTCCTTACAAAAATATAACGTCATTAAAATTAGTTTTTACTGATCAATGTAAGACAATGTAAATCTTAACTGGTTGACGTCTTTTAGAAACAGAATCCTTATAATAAAAGTATTAATGTATTAAAAACAACATAAAAATGCAATAAGTATATTCCAGCTGATTATACTGAATTTCAAAATAATAAAAACGAAATAAATGTCATATTTTAAGAAAGTATTGTGTGTTGTATTTTATTGGCTTTTTTAAAATGATTTTCCTCATTCTTTATTCCTAATTATCCATTTTTCCAGTGTGTTCTTATTCAGCAACAATAGCGTATTCCCGAAAATTATAATCCTGGAGCAGACGAATACTTTAGAGTTGTTTTTACATGCCAGCTAAATACATTTACTTGTATCACCATAACAAACTTGTTGCCTAAACGATTTTACCTAGTATACAACGTTTTGTGATAGTATTTTGGAAAATAAATTTACTCTTTTGCGTATTAGCATACTCAAATCTTATGAAGAATACGTTTTTAAGGACTATTAACATTTTAAGAATATCTTTTTGAGAATAGCTATAAAACAAGACCCTTTTATAATAAATACTGCTATGTTTTGTTTAAGTAATATATTATAATAATGTAAGATAACACTAGTTTTTTGCAGGTAACATTTGTAGATATAATCATGAGTTATGATGAGGAAATAATATGTCCCCGTTAAATACATATTAAACGTTTCGAAAATTTCTCTTTCTTATTAAGAGATTCATGTCTCTACTAATTAACTTAATAATTAAGAAAACACGATTATAATAAAACTTGAATTCATTATCAATTTCCTTTCCTCTTCCTTCTAATGTTAAAGCCAATAATGTACAACCAATGTGAAAACATTTAAAAATAATATATTTCAAATTTGGATGAAAATCATCCCTTATATTTTGTTTATTAAATTTGAACATAATAGTTCGTTTCAGAAATGTATCTTATTTGTAAACCTTGAGAGAATATTTTATTTAATGTTTTGTATAGATTATATTAAATAATATATTTCTTGCGCAGATATTTATATATGTTTGTATTATAGGATGAAAAATCGTTTCTGCCCACACAAGATCGACAGATTTCATCCACCGTAGATGTGAGTCCTCATCCAAGTCCGCATGAAAGCGAAGACGCGAACCTTGCAATACCAGTTACAGTTGCGGAGATTTCTGCAGTACCGACTATTAAACAACAAGAATTACTCATACGTAATCCTAATTTACATAGTGGTGGTAAATACGGCATTCGTCGTGTTCCTTCCTCTGGACCACCACTGATTCCAATTCCTTCTTTATTGAAACTTAATCAAATGGATTATGAAGTAAATGCCCCAGTCGGGCCTGTTCTCTTACAAGGTACTGACATTTTAACCGCATTAGATGGCACGATCATAACTTAGCAAGTTCTTCAATTATTTATAGTTTGAAATATATTTTAAAACATGATTCATTTATATAACTTCTTTATTTTCTTTTTAATAATAAATAATATATACCTTTAATAGTTAATTTAATAAGTAAGTCAGAATTAAAAAATGATGTCCTGTTTTAGTTTTTTTACCACCAGTTTGATTGATTAGAACATGTTATTATAAATATATTTCAATTAATAAATATTATATTCACGTGCAAGTTTTTGTTTATCGAACCGCCATTTTGACTTTTATTTATAAAAGAAATTTCAAATTTTTCTATTTGTTATGTTTATTGTTAGTATGGTTTGTAAGATGTACCAAATCAACAATGCTCAAAGACTTTGTCTTACTTTGATCTCTTTTAGCAGTTATTAATTATGTAACTTATTTAATTCATATTGCGACTTTACGACCAGTACAAATGAACAAATATCCATGAAAAAGTTTCAAGATGGCGGAAACATACATTTGTTTGATTTTAAAACCTAATGGTTAAACTTTATTTGCAAAAGTTTTAACTAATAACTTAATGGTTTGTTTTACTTTACAACTTATTTTGTTTTGTTCGGCAAATTCAGAAAGAAATATGCATGCATATATTTTCAAATTTTGGTGTAGGTGAACTTTATTTTTTAATTATGAGTTCAGTTGTTTTTTATAATATAAAGTAAAAATATATGATTCAATACATAGAAAGCAATAATTGTAATAAAATTATTCATAAATTGGTTCTATATGAATTTATTATAAACTAGTTTTAATTTAAAATATAACCTTAATCTTATTAAAATATAAAATATTTTTATAAGAATATACATTTTAATTTAGAATATTCTTAATTCTTGTTTTTAATTTTCAGTTCTTGATATGAAAGTATGTAAGAATGTAATACTAATATAAAGCAAAGATCTGGGTTTGGTTTTATTCGGTTCAGATACAAAAGTTGGTAAAAAAATAAACCATTAGAAAGATCTATTTTATTATTGAAACTAAAGAAAAATTGAACCAAATATCTGAATGAATCCCCTCAGTGAACGTGAAATTGAAAGGGTACGGATTTAGTTAGAGATAATAATATACGAGTATAAGCATAAAGTTTATTTTTAAGATATGATATATAGTGATCTAGTTAGGATAGGTTTTGTGTGATAGGAATCGTATGCTCTACTATAGCTGATGACGTATTTGCATTAACGTCTAAGTAATAAAGTATACTTTATTTTAAAATGACTCGAAATTACTTTTCTACGTTTATTGTAAAACATTATTAAAATTGCGTAAAATTTAACACGACAACACTGATATTGATTATATATAAAATAAAATGAATGCAGGCTTTATAACGAAATTTGATAACGTAATCAAAAGAATTCAATATAAATTTTTAATAAAGATATATGATATATTATATAGATTTTATGAATAAATATTGTCCAATATTTTTGTGAAATATTATGTTAGTTTAGAATACATCATGTTTTTTTTGGGTTTGAAATAAATTTTGATTTTTAAATAAATTTCTTTATTATTAACTTACTAATTGATAATTAAAAATTAACGTTCATTAGCTGAACTAGACTAAAAAAAATTCTGTTTTACGTGGTTTAAATCCTCGCTAATTTCGTTTTATACAACTTCACTTTTGTTACGTGTTACGAATCTGTCAACGTCATCTGACATTTCATTAACATGGTTTGATTGATCATCTTTTCAAATAATGGAACATGCAGAAATTGAATTACATATTTATCGACAACGTAAACGTCGTCAGGCCTTAATTAATAATATAAAAGAAAGAATTTATAATATGGTGTCTTGGAATACAGGAAAGAGTGAGGATCATCAGATTATAATTGAGGTTACTTTCTTTTATTAACTTAGATATGTATTTGATAACATTTTGTAAGAAGTAAAGTAATTCTCAAACAATTTTTATAGGATTCTCAGGATAATTCAAAGAATGATAAGTCAGACACTGAAAGTCTCGAGTCAGATTCCAATGAGAAAGATGCTGCAACTGAAGAAACTGTGCAACATAGTTATGTTACTTACTTAAAATATGCATTATATTTTATTATTTGGGTGACAGTGTTTGCAATAGCAGTAAGATTACAATTTGGCCTGGTTTATTTATTATTTTCAGCATTATTAGGCATTTATTTTAATACAAGAACTGGTAAAAAGAGTAAAAATGAAATAAGTGCTTATAGTGTATTTAATAAAAACTGTGAGAGTATAGATGGAACATTAACCGCTGAGCAATTTGAAAGGGAAATTCGATATGGTCCTACCAGTACCATAAAGGCCTAAAAGGGGCCCTAAATCATTTCAGAACTGTTAAGTAGCATTTCAAATTTTGTATGTAGTGATATTTATATATATAAGAAACACAGTAAATTATTTGCATTGTGGTTTTATTAAAACTATTTGCACCAAGTCTACATTGAGCTTGCAGTGCTTCTAATCACTTCTAATAATAAAATGACTTTATTAGACTCTTATTACAAAATTTGTTTCATATTTCTGTACTGTACAAGAATCAACCAGCAGTAAATAAAATATGGTGCTCTTACATGATCATATCTATATTTTTAATAAATAACGATCAAATATATTTTAAGTACCTAAAATTACAAAATATTGTGTAATAATTCCTAATGATAAATAAAAGAATTGTTTTAATCATCGTTCCGCACCGTGGTTTCAAATCTAGCTGTCGATCAAGAAGAGTCCTGCATTATCGTCTTCCATGGCCATTTGGTGCCAGGTTCAAAATGGCGGCCGACCTGTCAGTCAAGATGTTAAGAAATTATTTATTTGAAGAAGGTAATTATTAAATATTATTTATTAATATTATTATTATTAAAAATATGAGTACTGCAATTACATTTATGTGTTATATTGCATTATATAAAAAATAAAGTTATGTTTGGATGATCATTTTTAATTTTTCTGAAACAGTGCACAATAGAAGGATGTACTTCTGGTTATTCCATGTCTTGAGAGAGATACTGCGATAAATGCAACCCCCAAAGTGCTTCGTACTGGAGGATGACAGGAGTGGCGTATTTGAAGCATCAAATATATTTTCTGTCATGTTCGTTCCAATCGGAAAATTTTAACAGGAGGTAGGGTTATGTCTAGTAATAATGTTTTCTTTCTGCTTGCAATGTTGAATGAGTTTGTTATTGTACTTTTGTAGGCTATAACTATTAATTAATGGATTGTATAATGAGCTATATGTAAACCTTGGTTTTTCCATTGGATTTCTTAATTATTATTGTCTGTGTTAAATGTTAACATTTATTTTCTTCTTGTTGTAGCTGCAAGAACTCCAGCAGCAGCAGCTAGTGGAACACTACAAGGTTCATGTGGACGTCATTATTTTAAAGTTTATGCCTACTTACAACATTTCGCTATTACAGATGGATTATTGCCTTTTAAGTAAGTTTATAATTTGAATAATATTTTATCTATAAACACCTTTAGGGTTTCTTTTCGTTTTCATTAGGGTTGTTTTCTTAATTTTCGATTGAAATAAATTTTAATGTAGTATTCAAATGATATGTTTTATTTGCATAAGACGTTACAGTAGAAACAAGTTATCTCGAGATTATTTCTCCTGTTTCACAACCTTCGCAACAAAGTAATACATTCGAATTTAGAAATTTATATAAAGGTTTAATAAAATGCTCCAATGGTAATTCTCTCCAAAAAGTAAACACATTTATTGTAAAATTTATTTTCTAAATTTTTTTATTCATATTCTTGTTCTATAATTACCTAAAAATAACTAGTAGTTAGATCAAATATTGGGGACACTTTTTGTTTGCGTATTATTACATCAATTGCCTGACGGCTAACGTTAGACTTATAAATTATCTTTATTAATTAATACAGTTTAATTTATACGTGATTTATGGAAATTACAATAGCTCTCAAGTAGTGGAAGAAGTATTTAATTTTCCGAAAGAATTTGTGTTATGTTTTTTCTATATAATATAATTTTTTCTTTGTTCTAAGGTCTTGGCCCTGGAATGTTTGGTGTAGTACAAAGTGGCGCTCTACAATTTATGACTAAGGAAGAAATGAAAAATAGATATAATATATATCGAGAAATGCCTATAGACATAAAATTGGTAAGCTAATGACCTAATAATAAATTAAATGTTGTTTACATAAAACATTAGCTAATTAGTGTTCTTATATTTGCAGGGTACATCAAAGTTAATCGCTGCTTCATCAAGATCACCATCTTATCAAGTAATTCGGGCACGATTACAAGAACTCCAACAATAGCCTGGCGTTTTTTACATTGCATTAATGAGACTTGGAGATACGATGACGTCTGAGATTTTTGAGTAGATTTAGAGTAATTTATGTTTAAATGGAATGATTAGAAAGAATTTTTATGACCAAAGAGTGGATAGTAAACGAAAAAGCTAGAAAAGTATTAGTAACTGGATTCTTTCAAGATAAAATATGACACAGTTTTTAATGTTTAATATTCTTCAAAAGGTTTTCTTATTTTTTTTAAGTATTTTGATTATACAATAGTTTAATTGTTTTCCATTTTTATTAAAATAATTTCTATTTATACAACATTTTACTTGGTAAACATAATTAAATGAGTTTTGTCATTTCACACAGTAATTTATATTTTTCTTAATATCAATATTAAGGTTATTGGTTATTAATTTATAATATTGTATAATTTATATACTTATGGAAAATGACTTAACTTGATGAGAAACTATTAATTACTGCGTTTGTTTGAACAAAAAGATGAAAATAATAGTTCAACAATAAATAAATACATTTAGAATATTATTAAAAAAGTATTAAATAAAAAGTACATACTTATTATTGTCTAAAGTATTTATTATATAAATATTAAAAATTTAAACTGTAATTTATTTTAAATCTTTGTGCTATTGAGAAAATCCTCTACTAATAATTTAATGAAACAAATTTTATGCAATTAAATTTGAGATTATAAAGTAATTGTTGCAGTAATATTTGTTATAAATAAGAAGTTCAATAATCATTTGAGATGCAAATTGGAAACTTTCAAACATCATCTTAACGATGTAATAGTTTAAAGAGCAGAAAATAATTTTAAAATTTAATCCATGACTGATAATTTATTTAAAATACAAAAGTAAAATTTGTTTCAATTTATAATTGTTAATTATTAATGAGGTATTAATATAATACACTTGACTGTGTTAAGTTAAAAACGTTTTGATAATTGTAATATTTAATTATTAAAACGTTTTTAGATTGCAAAGAAAGTCGTTAAAAAGGGACCTGTGAAAAGTAGTTAAACTTGGATTTATAGTCCTCATTTTTTAGTGGTCGATTTTTCAATTGTTGATTGAAATTGATTTTAATAAATGTGTCTATTTTATTTAATATCTAAATATTGACGGAGATATAGTGATTAAAATTTTGAATTGTAGTTTTAGCGCTAGAAATGGTCGGCCATATTTGTATGACGTGAAATGCATTTTAACGTCAGTTATTTGTTTAATAGGTCAGTGCTGTGGTAATGTTCTGTAGCTGTTGGTAGTCAAAATAATCAAGTCAAATCAAAGAATAATAAGTTTTTATTTTATTTAACCCTGTTAAGGCAGACATAATATTGAAATTTGATTGTTCCTTGAAATAGCTGTAAATAATATTTGATATTTTGATATATAAATACATATAGCAGAGATTTATGAGCTGTAAGGTTAGTAACCTTACACAAGGATTGTGATGTCACATGCACTTGGTACATGTGTACAACGTTGAATCCCTTTAATAATTAAAGAGACAAAATGACTTTTTTAATTGTTAATATCTGTTAATATCTTCTAACATATAAGGAGTTATTAAAAAATAATTGAACATTTGAGGTTCTAGTAACCCACTTTATCAATGTATAGTACACTTTTATAGAAATTAAGACATAGGACACAAGCCCATTAGAACATTATTTTTAATATAGAAAAGCCACAGACACAGCGAAATGAAAATATAAACCCAAGTTTGATTTCCTAGCAAATTTCGTTAGACTGCTGTGTCTTCGTGTTTTATCCCCAGACCAGAATTATATTTTCTGGGTTTGGTTATAAAAATAATAAAAAGTCATGCACTCGAAGACTTAATAAACAGTAAACAATTGGACGACATATGGAAAATAACACACAACAATAAAGCACAGATCTACGTTAACAGAAAAAAATCTTCCTAAGATAGACAGAGTATGCATGTTTAAGAAAAAAGCGGGAAAATGTCAGGTTGTAGTGCAGTTGTTGTTGTTGTTGTTAAAAGATGAAAAGTGAAGTTATTGAAGAAGTTATAGTTATTGTAAAATAAAATGTAAAAGCGAAATTATATTATAGGATAGTTATTAAAGAATTATAAAATATGTAATGCAAAATGTTGGTAAAACGTACACATTGTTTAAACTATTAAAAGTTGATGCAATCAAATAAAATATATATTATATTAATATGTCCGTATGCCAATACATACATTGTAAAAATAATGGACATCAATTGTGACATTTTTTGAGGTATGTAAGGAAAACAAAAAACAAACAGACAAATTTTGGAGTAAAATTTGCAAAAATCATTTTCTTTATGATGTTTTTAATTTGTAAGTTTACAAAATGTTATCATTACTTGGTAGGTGGTCTAATTTTCTTTCAAATAATATTTTTTCCATATCCGTAACACCTTTACATTCCGAGAAGCCGATATTTTTTGGCAGTCATCTAAAACTAAATTTAAAATGGTGGCCATTCCAACAGGAGAGGTAATGGACCCTCACCACAAGGTGGGTATTTTTATCGATAAAATTACGTGTTTAACATGCACGTAAATAAATGGTAGTCGGCGACAGGACATCCTGTACATATATGTATATATAGAGGTGTGCACAAATACTTTTCAAAAGTATTTAAATGCAAAATAGTCCAGGCTTACAGACGAGTTTTGGCAATGTCTCAAGCGGTCGGAGCACTAAAGGCCCCCTGAGTCCGGCACTTGTCTTTTTATAGAGTCTGAATTGTATTTGAATATTTTTCAAAAGTATTTGTGCTCACCTCTGTATATATATGTATCTCTGTGTACATGTTAAATATATAATATATTTATATTATGTAAATATAGTTCAAATCACGAGAGTTCGGCAACGATTTATACTTAAAAGAGGTTATAAGAGCGGTATAAATCTATAATACGATAATGAATTTTATCTTATTCGTTTCTATACACATTATAGAAAAATGAGTGAGTCAGTGCTTTTTAGTTATATCGGCAGTTTATACTCCACAACTTGTTTTAAGTATGAGTCGCCGCCGAACTCTCGTAATTTGAACTATATATATTATATATACATATACGTCATTTTATCGATAAAAATACCCATATGTGGGGAGGGTCCATCATCGCTCCTGTTGGAATGGCCACCATTTTAAATTTAATTTTTAGTTTTAGATGATTGCCAAAAAATATCAGCTTTTTGGAATGCAAAGGTGTTTTTGAAAGAAAATTATACCACCTATCAAGTAATGAAAACATTTTGTAAACTTACAAATTAAAAACATCATAAAGAAAATGATTTTTTGCAAATTTTACTCCAAAATTTGTCTGTTTTTTTTTTTTGTCCTTACATACCTCAAAAAATGTCACAATTGATGTCCATTATTTTTACAATGTATGTATTGGCATACGGACATATTAATATAATATATATTTTAATTGAGTGCATCAACTTTTAATAGTTATTAGCAGTTTATTATATATTATTTTATTTTATGTCTCGTATAGATATGTATATATATTTACATAGATATATATATATATATATATTTACATAGATATATATATATATATATATATTTACATAGATATATATATATATATATATATATTTACATAGATATATATATATATATATATATATATATAAATATATATCTATGTAAATATATATCTATCTAAGTATATATATATCTATGTAAATATATATACATATCTATACGAGACATAAAATAAAATAATATATAATAAACTGCTAATAACTATTAAAAGTATATATATATATATATATATATATATATATGTATATATATATATATATACATAAATATATACATATATATATACATATAAAGTATAATGCAAAGGTATGTATGTATCGTCGGTTTGAGCTTTAAAATAAACATAATACTAATATTATAACTGTATGTGAATTGATATATATATATATAAAACAAATTAAAATGTTTTATTTATAATTTGTTAGCGAAAAGAGCAACCAATCAGAGTGGTTACGCTTTTATAACACAGGTGGCAGAAGTTTTTATCCTAGATCACATCCACTTACTTTCGTTTAACTTTTATAACATAGATGACGCCAGGTATTTATCTAATAATTAAACCTTATATTTTCCTCCGCTTTATAAGAGATGGCAGAGTTGCTTAGCAGAGATTTCAACTAGTTTCATTTTGGTTCAGCTTTTATAATTTAGATAGAGATAGTTATTTATCCTAGATCATAACCCTTTACTCATTTGTATATGTTTTATAATATAGATGGCGATAGTTATCTATCCTAGATCATAACCCTTTAATCATTAGTTTATGTTTTATAATATAGATGATAATATCTTAGTCATAACCCTTCTGCAATTTAGTTCCGATTTCGCAAAATAGATGGCGGTAGTTGTGGTTCAAATGCATTTAAAAATGGCGACATTATAATTAAAAATTAGCGAAATTACAGTATATATACTATGTTGCAATGGATAATTTCTCAGTGTAGCGTTAGAGCTACTCGAGTAAAGGTCAGGCTAGGCGTCGCATTTTTTTTTTTTTGCGTATTAATTAAGTATGTCAGTTAAAATTGTAAAGCCTAACGGCTTTACAATTTTAATGTAGTCGCCGAAGGCGACTACATTGCAGCCTTCGGCTGCAAGGCAATCGCGAAGCGATTGCCAAAACGTTATTACATAGCATCCGAAGGATGCTATGGCAAACGCGCAGCGTTTGCCTAATGCCCGCGAAGCGGGCAGATGCCGAAGGCATCCATAATATATAGTATATGTATAGGCCTACCTTCGGTAGGCCTATACATATACTATATATTAATATCGTCTAACAATATTGATTTGTCTAATGACTTCTATAATGTATATATATATACTTATGTAAAGGAAACTATATTCAAATATAAGTTTTTTTCTTTTCTAGCAACCGAGCCCCGTGGCTCAGAGCTAGCATCGTTGCCTCGTATTCGTGCGGCCTGGGATCGTATCCCGGCCGGATCCATATAAACTAAAAAAAACTGCTGCGACCCCCCACCACCACCCACCGCATCGAACCCCAGCGTACACACCGCGACCCACCACCCTCCACCCCCCACCGTACACACCCCGCCATGCCACTGGCACTGCGCCCATACAAACCGTGCAAAAATATACCCGGCGAAAATAATATTAAAAAATCTATGACAACCTTTTGCAATTTTTTTTAATGAAATTTTTTTTTTTTTAATTTTTTTTATTACATTTAAATTTTTGATGTACATAATTTTTTATAAACTTACAATTTTTTTATATTCATTTTTTTTATATATATTATATACATAGGCAAAACATTTATAAACTAAACTTTATTTATTTAGAAATTTGTATATTTCAATGTTCCGAAGAAGCAACGAAGATTCCGATGTCAGTCCACTGAAATTAAAAAAAAATTCTAATCAACATGTGTTTTATTTGCTATTCGAAGTTTTTGTCAGTAGCTAGTCTGAATATTTTTCATTGAAAAAATATTGACTGACACAAACATATTGAGTAAATATTTCATTACTTTTTAACATGCTAATAGTATCTACTATTGAGTGTGGGGTGAATCAAATATATTATATTATAAAATGAACATAGTTACTGTATGAATCATATATTACTAGCTGTCCCGGCCACGCGTTGCTGTGCCTAACGTAGCGCCATCTATTGAATATTTACTCAATCTAGTCAACAGATTTCGATTTACTCAACAGAATATTTACTCAATCTAGTCAACAGATGTCGCCATCATCGTCGCCCGATGTCATATGTCATATACAGATAATTAATAGACAAATAATTAGCAATAAGATAAATAAATTGAGATGTAAGGTATCCTATCTTTCAAGTTGGGTCAAACTGCACACGGTGTACAAATTTCATTAAAATCGGTTAAGTAGTTTAGGAGTCCATAGCGGACAACACAGTGACACGTAATTTATATATATTAAGATAATGGTTCATTATTCTAAAATATCTGTTTCATCTGGCATAAAAGCAATAGAAATAGCTCGTTAGAATAAGGAGGCTTTCACACTGGAGCCGTGTAGTTGAAACCTCCAACATTTCAGTAGGGTGATCGCATAAGTACATAAATTACGAGAGGAGTTTCTACTTTAATGTTTATCAATAAACCACTGAAGTATGAAGTACCGTAGAAATATGTATTTCATTCGTCCGTATATCAAAGTACCGCATTACGTTCTACTCGCAGTCGAATATATCCGAGCATTCTTGCAAACATACAACTTCGTACATAACGTGAGCGGACAACAGACAGTGGATTTGGATTGGACACATTTTTATTAGCTACAGTACAGTGATGTATTGATAAACATTTAAGTAAAAGATTCATCTCATGGTAAAGTGTACTAATGCGTAACAACTGAAATACACCTTACTGAAAGAAGAGTCGGCATTGCAAATAGTCGGTTGCAGTGTGAGAACAGCTTAAGATCGATCTCACACTGTAGTCTACTACATGCAATGATGGCTATATTTTGGAGCAGGGCTTATTCGAGTTGTTTCGCATTAGTAAACTGTTTGACGAGATGACCTTTAATATTTACGAACACATAACTGTATATTTGTACTCTGATGTCAGCCCTGTATTGTTTTTACCTCTCAACGTTTCGCCTATATCAAATAATAAACGCAATGATGTCATTGACACTGCTCACGTCATTTACGTAGATGCATGATCCAACATTGTTGTGATCTATGCAACATGAAGTACATCTCCTCACGGCACTTTGATATCCAGACGTAAGAAATACATACAGTAGTATATTAACAGACATGTTAGGCACAGAGGTTTATTATAATATTCATTTCACCCCACTTAAGAACACAGCAAACTGTTAAGACAGAATAAATCACTCAAATATACATTTTACATCTGGCTAAATTATAAGACAGTCTATTGAAAATACACAGACGTAAGCTAGACAAATTATATATGGTCTCTCTCACATTTGCTACTATATCAGTAAAGTGTAGATGCATTAGTACTTTAATGTTTATCAATATACCACTGTTGTGAAATAATCATCAGTTCTTACGTCTGTGATTATATTACAACAGGAATGTATTGATAAACATTAAAAAATCTTCATCTTATGATAAAGTATGCTAATGCGAACATCCCAAATAACGTACTGAAAAAGACGGAGTCACTAGTAATCGATGGCAGTGTGAGAGAGCCTTAGACTATTCATTCAATATTATTTTTACAAATCCAAATACATGCAATACATAACAGACTTAAAATACAGCGGCCCGAGGAACGAATAAGCATAGAACAGAAATATATAATAATTAATTTTGCCAGAAGTTATTTTCTCCTAAAATGCTACAGATGCTTTACAATCGTTTAACACGGAAATAAAAATGGACTATAAATAGAAGGGACATAATAAGAAATATAAGAAAGGGGAGGAGGCATCTCACATTCATCCCTCTATTCACAAGATTTTAACTATTAAAATTGTTTAGGGCGTAGTAAAGTTAGTACACTTCATCAGAAGAAGTTATTCTATTTTAATGTTTATCAATACACCACTGCGTCAAAAGAAGTATCTATTTCATTCGTTCATATTCATAAAATGGTTCATTTGTACGTAGATCAGAATACTGCCTTCTTTTTATACGGGTCAGCTGCACGTACAACATAAAACATACAATACCCTGCATAAAGGGAAGGCGGCAGTTTGTACTACATACGTATGAGCTATAAAATAAACGGCCGTATAAAACACACACTTCTAATGGCACTGACTATTGAACTACAAAACACTACAAAAAGAAATAAATATCAAAGAAATTTTCACTAAGTGGGCAAAGAGGCTATTATCCAGAGGCGGATTCACTAAATCAATCTTTAACAAAAATGCACTGCATAGAATTTACATTTACTAGTTTAATAATGAAAGGGTTCAAAATACTTTGAAGAATAATAACTGGTAAAAATGCATAACCAAAATATATCTGTGTACTAAAGTTAATTTTTAATTATAAAAACTACGGGACCTGAAAATTTAAAAGTGCCTCGGGTGGATATGCTGTGGAAGTGAAGGCGAACCTGTTGTTTTATAAATATACATGGGACAACATCTATAAGTGCCATTATTAACCTGTCGTGGCCACACAAAACAAACAAACAAGTTATACAATATATGACACCAACCTTTTTAAAGATGTTTTGTATTTCGAAGTACACCAGGTGCTCGATGTTCAACTCCAGACTGCATACTCCAATCACCGAACTGCAACAACGAAGGAATGTCACATTAACACATATACATTACACTGACACAAATATGAGCAATAAAAAGTTATTTTAATTTCCAATTAATTTATAATGCAAAACTTTTATACGCTTTTACTTTAATCACTAATTATCTATAAGCGTAGTCCGCCATTTTACTTTTTACAGAAAAAACGAAACTAAACACCAAAAAAAAATGCATTTTATTTGTTTAAATGCAAACTAATTTAAAAAGCAAATCTTTTATAAGTTAACGATTGTCTTAAATAATAGAAAATTAATAATTTCACTTAATTTAAATAAATAGAAATATTTTATCTTAATTATAACACTGCCCTAGAAAATTTATTGCGTCCATTATTTTCGTCGATACAGCATACTGCAGCATACGCAGAGATAATAGCATCATACTCGGTATGACTCGGTACAAAGATGATATATATAATCAGCTCGTTATCTTTGCTCGGATATGAGTTCATACTTGTTTACGATAGTTTGTTCAAGAAAAGATGAATATTACTTGAATAGGTGTTCTTACATAAGTGAAGTGTATGACTGTAAAACGGGATCAGGTAATATCAATTTCTGTTGAACAAACTATGTCGAAAGTCAAGTGAAAGAAAGAGATGAGAAAGAGGGAAAGAGATAGTTAGCTAACAACAGTGGTTTCTAACCTTTTTAGAAGGGACACTTTTAATTTAAAATAAATTTGTGGACCATATTTAATTTAATTAACTATATTAATATTATGGTATATCGAAATATTTTACGAACCCCTTATAAAATCCGAAAATATTAAGATATTTTTTAGCTATAGTTTAGCATAACCACGAGTTCTCAAAATTAAAATGACAGATTTTACTAATCATACATAGCAAAGATAATACAGAGTACATTAATTTAGAAATAAAAAATTCAATTAGTTCTACATAGATGGCGAGCGTTGACTTGTAATAGTTAAAGACAATCTTTTTTAAAAAAATGTTTCCAACACATGTTTATGAGGAAGCTTACTACATGTGGACCTGTCAAACTCATTACAATATCAGTTTGTAAAGTAAACAATTTTTGCATAAGTAAACAATATAAAAAAGTACTACAATTTTCTGACAGTTTGTTTTTCACAGAAGTTTGACAGATGTACATATTTAAACTTCATCAATGTGTTAATATATATTGAATCATTTTTAAATGATAAACTCGATGTTTCAGTTATTAATCATAATAATGTTCTGGTAAATTATAAACTGTTTCATAGAAATGAAGCAACATTGAATTAATATAATAAAAAAAGGATTGTTTGATAATATATTTAATAAAACAATGCCTACAAGCGTTACTCCAAATTCAAAATCAGAATTAAACAGTATGTTTAACCACAGCAATATACTTCATTATCATTCATCACCTGGTGAACTTGACAGTGAAGAAGATTCTTCAGCCATTTATCAAGTACCCAATATGAAAATCATTAATGAAGCGGTCAAATATTTGGATCAAGTAAAATATAAATGTGAACACAACCCGCAGCTGTACCAACAGTTTTTTGAATATATGACCGAGCACAAATGTAAGAAACTCACAAGTTCTGCAGTTATTACTCATGTTTCGCAGCTATTTCATGACCAGCCAGAATTAATAATTGGGTTTAACGCGTTTGTACCACCCGGCTACGAAATAAACATAGAAAACTATTCGATAAATGATTTGCCTTACACATCTTTCAATTCAGATTTAATTAATGACCACTTAATGGATTCAGATAATGAAACAACTCTGAAAACACCAGTGAGCACAGATAACGAAGATCGACTTTCAAATTATATTAATAATATACAAACACGATATCATGATGAACCAGAGGTTTATCAAAAATTCCTCAAATATTTATTCAAATACAATAAAGAATTTAAAGTTCTGTCTGTTTCTGAAGAACCAGATTCCGAAATCAAAATAAATAAATTGCGCTTTATAATTTATGCTAAGATTTCAAAATTGTTTGAAGATGATGCCGATTTGTTAAGTGAATTTGAAGAAAGGATGAATACAAACGAACTGAACTGTGATGACCTTGAAGATTTAGAAAATAATATTTCAATTCCAAAGAAGGCTGTTTTAGGCAAAAGAAAACTTTCAGATAATAGTAGCTACAAGCCAAAAAAAAGAAGGAGTTCCATATCTGCAGGAAGCATTGCAGACGCTGCTAAATTTGGAGGATTAAGCGATTTTCGGTTTTTCGATGACGTTAAAAAAGCTTTACAAATGCCAGCGGTTTATGATAATTTCTTGAGGTGCATAACTCTGTACAACGATAACATTGCTGACGCTGACGAATTAATTATGCTAGTTAGACCGTTTTTAGGAAGATTTCCAGAACTGTACAGCTATTTTCAGAAGTGGTTAAATTCAGCCGGCAGCTTAGATTTGTTATCCTTGAGGAATAACGTGATTCAAATAGCAAAAGATCAACAAAGAGTGGGGGAAAGTTACTTACCACTTCCAGAAGCCAATCGTCAGAAATGTTCTGGGCGAACTAGTCTTTGTTTGGATGTATTAAATGACACTTTTGTGTCATTTCCAACATCCATTGAGGAGTCTACTTCTTTAACAGCGAAGAAAACTCTATATGAAGAACGCATAATGCGTGTTGAAGATGAACGATACGAATTGGACGTTGCAATTGAATCAAATCTCTCCACAATTGAAACGCTGGAATCAGTGAAGTCTTCCATTGATAAGATGTCCTCTGCAGAAGTGGAAAGTTATCGTTTGGATGACAGACTGGGCGGCTGTTCTGAAACCATACACAGAAGATCAATAAAGAGAATATATGGAGAACAGGTTGGCAACGAGATGATTGAAACTTTGAAAAATAACCCAATAAGTGTACTGTTGACAATCATACAAAAATTGAAAGCAAAAGATATAGAATGGAAGAAAGAACAGAGAAAATTAAACAAACATTGGGCAACCGAGTGTCAGAAATACTACTGGAAGGCGCTTGATCATCAATTTCTGACATTTAAGCAAAATGATGTGAAGAATTTAAAATCTAAAATATTAATTAACGAGATCGAGGCTAACTTAGGTCGCCTGGAATTCACCTATGAAGATAGTGCAATCCTGGAAGATGGTGCTCATTTGATAATGCATCAGGTAAAGAGACAATTTGGTATACATCGTCAAGATAAAACCCGAATTAGAAAATTATTAAGTCATTTTCTGTCGAGTTTGTTTTTTCAATCGAAACAATTTCTCTCAGACGATGAAGAATCTGAAACTAATGACGAAAATAACGAATCCAATTGCAGCAGAAATAGTCGTAGCAGCAGACATACTCAGAAAAAGGAACATTCCTATCATTTAACAGAACCTAACGAAGAGAATTATAAACTCTTCTTTTGTAATGATAATTGGTATTTGTTCCTTCGGCTATATACTGTGATATGTGAAAGACTCAATGTTCTGCATACAATATCATTAAGAATGATTGAAGAAGAAAGCCAAAGTCTTGCAAGACACCGTCATTCCCTTTCATTAGCTATAAAAAAACCTAAGTCAGAAGACGAGATTGAAGATTATTATCAAACGTTAATTGGCTTAACAACACGACTTTTGGACGGCTATATAGAGCACGATGCTTATGAAGAAAAACTACATGGTTTGTTTGGAGTGAAAGCTTATATAGCATTCACATTGGATAAAGTGATAGCTGGAGCAGCTCGCCAATTGCATTATTGCGTCTTTGAAAAGCCACCCAGTGAATGCATGGAGATATTCTTGATGGAAAGAATGTACGGCGGCGCTGGGGGGCCCTGCAAATCTGCTCACTTACGACATATAGCAGAATCACGGTATCAAAAGAAAATTGAAAAGCTTTTGAAACAAGAGAATTGTTACAAAATTATTATTTATAAAATGCGGCACCATTTTTCCATTGGATTAATGCAAGTGGAAGAACAGCATCTTCCAGATATGAAACAAGCAGCTATCTGGTCGTCGTATGTAGAAAAGTTCGCACAATTTCATGTTAATGATGTAGATGGAACGGTTTCTGGTGAATCTATATTTTTACGTCGAAATCTGAAATATATGGGCTTGAAAAATGATGTTATAAACAAGGCTTGTGTAATAGCAAAGTTAGTCAATATTTTTAAAACAGAAAATAGACGTGATTCAGAAAAAGATTCTCTAGTCACGAATGTTGCAGCAGTGGAAGATTGTAATAATGAAATCAACATGCGAATTAACACAAAAAATGTAGACTCTAATATTGTTGTTCGTAACAGTGAAGAATACCAACTAAAACAAAGCAGATTTAAAATTTTCCATATAGGCAATAAACCTGATTTCGTGTTTAGAGAAAAATCTTGTAAAGCCAGAGAACATGTTGACAATATATCTTTCAGAAAACGTAAATTTAAATTATTTATGAAAGAATGGACCAAGAAAAATGTTTCGGAATATCAAAACAAGACGTTCGAGCAATGGCTAAAAAGGACACTAAATGAATAAAATTACATTATTATAATATAAAGTTTTAATACAATTTTAATTTATTTTTTAACACAAACTAATCTCTTTCTCAATTCAATACACAACAATTAAATTTAGGATTAAGTTCAGGATAATATTGTTTTAATTATAAATATGAGATTTATTAATAATAAAAATTTATTACTTTCAACAAAAATTAAATTTTATTATTTTAACTCATTATGTACAAACAAATCTTTAAGGATAATTAATTTTTAATTAAAGTTTAAATAGATAAGAAAAATAAAATAATTTATATAAAAAAGTCTTAACTGTGGAATTATTTAATCAGAATCAGATGAAGAGCCGCCAAATGCTTTTGACAAAGCATAAATACCAAGTCCAGCACCACCAATTCCAAGACCATATTTTAATACTTTATTGGAAGACTTCTTTTTTTCCTAGGAAATAGAAAATTTGCACTTAATTTTATATTTACGATATGCATGAAATATTTAATGTGTAAAAGCAAGAGACATAAAAATACACATTAAATAAAACACTTACTGTAACATTTGTATTCATCCCAGGAAAACCAATTCCACCTCTGTTAGGTGAGCCACCATAATACACAGGACTATGACTCCTGTTAACATTGCTTGGCTGATTGCAAGAAATAAGAGCAACAAAACAATAAGCAAAATAAAAACGTTTTTGTTAAAATTACGCCAAAAGTTCAAATTTTCATGTGCAAATTACTATGTACAATTTAGCCATAAATTTGTATCGATTTTAAATCAAGAATTTGACGCTCTTTTCCACATACTTACGATTTAAATAATTTACAATATCATTATTAATAAACTCACTTTGCCTGTAATAGCAGACATAATTCCTCCGTTTCCAAGGACACTGGTCAAATTTCCAATCGGACCTTTACTGTGACGATTCTCTGTAATCTATGCGAAAGCAAAAGCACATTTTATGAAAATTTTAAGCAAAATATGTGATGAACTAGAAAATACAGTCTTTAAATTTTATTGCGATTCATACTCACCATTAGTTAATGTGAAGATTTTTGGAATGAGAAATATCGTAATAAATTAGAAAAACTGTATATTTTTACCAAACAATAGTTAAATTCTGAAATAAAAATCCATAACCAAAATATATATACCAAACATTACAAAACAATATTTATTACTTTAGACAATTTATATATTTACCAAACGATACAAATATAACAAACGTAATTTCACTTTCCGACAAAACAATGTATTGCTGTAATGGATAATTCTTAAGTTGTTCATACCTGGTATTGATAACCAGGGGGCACACCAGGACCTCCTTGCGAAGGATAGGACATTTGTACGGCATTATACCCTGGAAAATAATATACTATTTTAATGGCCATCATTTATCTATCTAGCATCGTTCAAGAAAACTAGAATATTACTTGAAGAAACAATCTATTTCAATCAGAATCTAAACAGTATTTGATCGTGTAAAACCACCATTAGATTTACTTTCTATACAACCAAATTAATTATTACCTCCAGGCTGCCCGTATGGCGGTACTCCTTGAGGAGGGTATGCTTGCTGAGGTGCATACGTTGGCGGTGCCCCATAGGGCGCAGCCGGTGAAGGCGCATATGTAAATGATCCAGGAACAACTTGGGGTTGTCCGTATGGCACCCCTGGTGAAGGTGCAGCATACATTTGCCCGTGGACGCTAAAATTTAATAACTGGGATTAAATTACCCTTCTAAAGTTATGTTATAAAAATATTTACATGGACGTACTCAGTCGGAGGAGCTGTTGGCATTCCGCCGAATCCTATACCAGCATTACCGCCTTCACGATTTATATAACTAACTGTTACATCACCATCAATAGTTAAATGAGTGGCCAACTCTAATGGTATACGATGCATAAATTCACAAAAGTGTGCCCCATTTATAGCAACCTAAAATAATGATAAATTTAAGTATATTAACATTATAAGATTTGAAGAAATAAACTGAGAAGATGACCTTGTAACATGGTTGCTCAGCAAGAATTAATATTTCAAATGGTTGACCTGGAATAATGGGACAACCTCCAAAGCGTTCCTCCGGTCCCCACATACCTCTTGAAAGATTATTTCTAACAATTATACTTTCTGAAGGGCGCACACTCAAATGTAAAGCTATATCGCCTCTTGGATTAGTACTACTTCCAATTTGCAAGTTTACTGCGAATCTATAAGTAGTACATATAATTAAAAAAATTGACCTTGAATACTAATCAAATTAACTTTACAATAACATTAATTTTTTTAGGTTAGAATGTAATTGCGTAACTTTATTTTAAAAATACCTTTGCATATACGGTGATCCAGTGCCTTGTATTCTAACCATATGACCTGCTCCTAAAGGAGGCCCCAAGAGGCCTAAAAACGGAATAGGCTGAAATTTGAAGAGAGTAATATTTACGATAAAAAATCCTTGATAGACATTTTACATATAATTGTTCTAAATATTTTCTTACCGGATTATAAATTGGAAGAACAGACATCTCTTTGCTCTTATAATAAACAAAATTATTTTTTATTTAATTGTAGTAGACACTAAAGAGTAAAATAAACTGGCTAGATAAGTCAATTCTTTTGTAATGTTATATGAGTCATATGGTTAACGCGAAATCGTTGATATCATTACAAACAATGACGTCGTATCATCTACAATCATGTACATACATAATTAAGCGAAATAGGTTAACATTACTGAATTAATTGGCCAAATATTGTATTTCTGTTTTGACACCTGTCAAATTATACTTCAACGACAAAATTAAGAAAATGATAATATGATAATTATTCAAAATATGCTTTTACAATTAATTAATGGAGCGCAGAGGTCAGTGCAATCGGTACAATATGTGGACCCAATATTCTAACCGGTGATTATCGCACTCTTCTTTATCTTCACTTCTCTATAATCATATCTGTGCATTTCTATCAGAAGCGGTCTAAAGATGTCAAATAAAAGTATTTACCTAAATTTAGTTAGTATAATATAAAAATCATAAATAAATAATAAACATATTTACATTTTCAGACAGAAGAAACTATCGGCGAAATGACAGAGCAACACCATTTTTAGGTGAAGCTGGTCGAGAAGTATTGGGAAATATTGATGACAGCGGCCCCATTTTGCAGAGCTTTAGACAATACGCAGCTGAGATTGATGATAAACATGACAGATACGAACGCATTCTTAAGATAGGACGAGATATCACAACTGAAAGCAAACGAATTATTTTCCTGCTACATACCTTAGATAGGTAGGATACAACAGAAATTGTTATTGTCATGTTCATTTAGAATTTGTAATATTTTATGCATTGTAGGGAAGAAAAACGACCTGCTATTTTGAAGGAAGCGGAGGATCGTTTAAATGCCATTTGCCAAGTACAATTCAAAAACATTGCAAAAGAACTACATGGTCGTGATCCCTTTCAGTACACAAGAGCTTATACCGCTGGATTACAGGTAGTTAATCATTTATAAATTTGATTGATTCTGAATGTTCAAATCAAAATTATCATAATTTAATTCTTAATTTATAATGCAGGAATTCATAGAAGCTTTAACATTTTTTCAATATCTTCGTGATGGCACATTTGAAAATTGGACGGAAATACAAAAACGTTTATCATATACTGAAGATGAAATTCATAATATAGTAGATACCAGAAAACCAAAAAGACTATCCAAAGGAGATGATAAAAAAGATAATGAACCACAACCAGATGACTCTGATAAAAAAACCGCAATTGAAACAATTCCTGCTGAAGAACTGAAAGACTTAAGCCCTCAAGAAAAAACTGTTTTAACTTTTGTATCTCCAGTTGATTATATTTTAGGACTAGGTGACTTAACAGGAGAAATTATGAGAAAATGTATCAACAGTTTAGGAGCTGGAGATATAAATGCATGTTTTGAAGCTTGTGAATTTGTACGTGAAATGAATAAAGGATTCTTATGTAAGTGTAACGTACTATGTTAAGAAAAT
Source organism: Panorpa germanica (assembly GCA_963678705.1). Taxonomy (NCBI): domain Eukaryota; kingdom Metazoa; phylum Arthropoda; class Insecta; order Mecoptera; family Panorpidae; genus Panorpa; species Panorpa germanica. The sequence continues at coordinate 24,420,242 of OY783207.1, read as the reverse complement.
GGTCTTACATACTTTTTTTTATAACTTCTTTCGTTATGCCTAGCTATTCCGCCTGCTGGTTTGAAGGAGGTTTCACGAAAAGCATACACACTAAGGCAAAGTGTGTTGAAAGCAGAGACTGTTTGTTACAACATTAAAGTCCGTGGAGGCGAAAGCAGCACCTGGGGGTTGGTGGAAACCGCGTCTCAAAATATTGATGAAGCAGAAGATGAAGGATTTTATTAACTCATAACTATTGAATAAATTTCATATATTCTGTAACTATTTGTAATAAATAAAAAAATATTTGTAAGAGTACAATACAAATTTGCTGTAAACAAGTCACTTTTATTTTTTGCACCATCTTATAAGGAGGAGTAAATTATAGCAATAAGCTCTTTAGACATCTTGAATTAATTGAATTCTGTATTAGACATTGAGAAAATAAAGATAATATGAATCGCTTAGTTTATTGTTACATATACGTGGTGAATCCATTTGCTCGCCAACTTGGTGGATACAATTTTAAATAAATTAAAATAATGATAATATCCTAAAAATTAAATTATTAATTATATTTAAAATCATTTCAGTAAATTAAACTAGTACAGAAAACTAGAAAAAATTACAAGTGTCAATATATATAATAAATTTGAATATTTTCTTAGATTAAATCTAAATTATCTGTTTATACGAAGCTAGAAAAAGTATACAATTTTTTAAATTCAAATTTAAAAATATTTAGATACAACATTAAAAATAATTGAAAGTTGTTTACAATCTGAAATGTTTTTAAAACTCCCTTCTATGATATTTTTCAGGATCATAATAGGACGTTACAACAACACGATTGCTGAATTTTCGTCCTGTCAAAGTATGCTGAGCTTTTTGGCAATCAATTACTGAGTTAAACTCGACAAAGACCTGAAAAAAGAACGAGATTAGTAATTAATTGCAATTAAATGCTATTTATGTGATTTGCATGACATTTTTGGTGTAACATTGGAAATGAATCATTATTAAAACCAAGAACTATTCGAACTCACCTTTCCACACCCTGGTACTTCCACACCTTCAATGGGTCGTGGAATTTCAAGACTCCTAACCACTCCATATTTATTACACTCTTCTTTAATATCTTCCAAGATATCTTCATATTCTTCCTCATCACGTAATTCATCGGGTGTTACCATATTAAGCAGACACAACACCTGAAACAAAAAATGTTTTTGCGTTAACATCTAATCTCTAATTTCTTACAATTCTTTAAGACAGTAATTAATATTTTCATACCTCTGTGGCTGGACCTGAAGTGCCTACCATAGACAAACCAGGTACTTGAATTTGCACTGGAGCAGCTTGACCAATAGTGGTATTTTTGGCTCCAACACTGGCTCTTTGTACAATAAGTTTCTTATCCCCTAACTGCATTCCGTTTAAACCAGCTATAGCCTAAATGATAAAAAAAATGTATGTATTACATTAATAATAAAGGGTTGAGACACACAATATATTATACACACTCATTACTTAATTCCTGTTTCAGTTTAAAATGTAAATAACTTTTTTTGTATGGAAGTACCATATGTAAAATATATTTTTATGATATATTTTTCCTTGCTACTTAGTAAGATTTATTGTAGTGGAAAAATATTTAAATCCTATGCAAACTTTAATAATGTAAATACCAAATTTAAAAAGGTGTTTAATTATATTTATCTATGAAAGATATTATTATTGGAATATTTTATATATCGTCGTCTACAAGTTATTAGCATTTCAACTGTATAATATCTTTAATCTACTTAACTACATTAAATAAATTAGAAGGTCTGTGCTAGTGATTAGATATATACCAACTAACTAAAACAGTAACGCAGCTCGCACTTTTCAATCACACTCTTTAATTAAAACATTTTATTACTAAAATTTTTCCAGTCTCATAATTATTGTTCCTAACGATTGCTTAACTAGAATAATTTAAAATTTGAAAGAAATTCGAAACAAATAATACATTTACAGTATGATAATCATTACATTCAAGGTTTGAAAAAAACTTGTAAGACTACTTTCAGAACTAAAATATATTGAAAGAGCAATAGATGAGAAACACTTCGAACTTTATGATTCTTTCTTACCATACCTAATCCTAATCATTTTACCATTTTTTTTTCTTTTTCACTTAAATATTCAGTCCATAAGATTACCTAAAAACAAAAGAATTGCTAATCTTCTACTTTTCTACCATGTAGGTTTAAATTGAAAAAAAAAAAGGAAATAATACTTTAAAACAATAAACATTTAAAAATAGACTGGTAAAAATAATAGCAATAAAAATTCAAACAGACAAAATTCAGACGCATACACTCACATTGCCTACCTGATCCGTCATCGCATACTCAACATACTCTGCGAAGGCGTAACCTTTTGATAAGCCGGTTGCAGAGTCCTTCACCAGGTTAAAGGCACGTAATTGTCCAAAAGACATCAACAACTCCTTGACCTACATCAATATATAAACATTAGTTTAAGCTAATTCAAATTCACCAAATTTATTATACATATAATTAATAAATGTTTCACATTGAAAATGTTATCTTCCTACAATTATATGGGAAATTTATAAAAAGATATCTTGTATTCAGAAATGTTAAAATGTTTTTACCTACCTATTTATTGATTTTTATTTTTGAGATATTTTAATGTTATTGAATAATAACATGGGCATTTCCATAAAAATAACAATAGTGAATCTAAATTGGTATTGAAAAATAAATTTTCCTTTAAAGGTAGTTCACTAATAAAATTATTTTTCTACGGAATTTACACATAAAATTTAAATATGATGCGTTAAAAGTAAGTATAAAATAAATAAAAAGAAGTACAAGTATAGAAAAAGGACATCGTTATAACGAAGGAAAACATTGATGTAGTTGTATTGTAGGTAAATAAATAAAGAAAGTTTTGACTCTAGTTTAGATTGTTTTGACAAATAAGTAAAAAAGATATAAACGTTTAAAATTGCTTTTTTAACAGTAAATGGATAGTGGCTATATCCTGCTATAATGCAACAATATACGATTGTATTTAGTCTCTATGTGTATGAAAAAGGTAATTTTTCAAGACACTAGTGAACTACCTTAAATACAAAACTGCATTTCAAATTATTTAAATACTATTTATTCCTAATATTTTAGTGACACTAAAATATCTCAGAAATTAATATTTTTTTTAAAATAATAACTGATAAAGAACGTTTATATAGCATTCCTACTGTAAAAACCTATGCATAAAACCTTAAAATTGTTTTGAGTTAACCAATTTAACAGAACTTAATCGCAATTTTATTAGAAAAAGAACTTGCCTGGCATATTTTGTTGTCTGGGACGGGGAGATTTGTTTTTATAAATGAACTTTTTTATAGTTTTTATATAGAGAAGATTCACACCATTACTATAGTCGAGACCCACACCCTATGCTAATAACAAAAGTTTGAATGTTTGAGTTCACTTTTTTTATATTTATAATTTTAAAGTTTCACATCTATTTTAAAAAAATTTTGTATAGTAAATGCTATTTAATTGCTCTCTTTTTGTTAGTGAATAACATTAGTTAAATGTAGACAATTTATGAGATGGGAAGGGGACAAGGGTTTAATATTTCTTAGATGCATTGATATTGCAACATACATTTTGTCTTATTTGTGAAAGAAATTGTAAAGGTACTGCAACTGTAAATAGCATTTATTATAACAAAATTAAAAATTACTTTAAAAATATATTTGAATTAAAACGATCCGTCATAACTGAAATAAAAACCTGAAATATCTGAAAAGGCTGAAATAAAATATTTTGCCTGAAAATTCATGAAAATTGCTGAAAAAAGCTGCAAACGCGATTGATTTTAAATTCATATCTTAAATGTATTTCCTATTAAATTCACAATGATATTTTCTTGTGATACTTGCTGAAAAATTGTTGAAAATAAAGTATTTTTGATTTTGAAATAACTCTTTACTGAAAACGCGAGGCTGAAAAATAATTTTATTCAATCTGAAAATTATTATTTTAAAGCTGAAAGAATATAAAACATCTGATGTGAAACTTCTTTTTTTCTCTTGATATTTACTGAAAAAATTTGAGAAAAGAGCCTGAAATAATCTGTAAAAAAACGAACTCATTCTCTGAAAGTAAAATGCTGGATGGAATTCGATAATGGTAAAAGCTGAAAAGTTCTGAAATTTCCTGAAATATGTTCACCTATAATTTTGCAGGTCTATATGAACATCTTCTCCCTAATGGTAAATCTCAAAAAAATTATAAAAAGGGGTGATGAATTACACCACATTTCTAAAATGAATCAATTTCTCTTGGAAGAAGAAGAAAATGCAATAAGAGAGAACAGATGGAGACGATCGAGTTAACAAATAAACTAGTTGATGAATTGAAATTTACAAAACAGGAAATATTTAAATGGAAAATAACCAGAGTAGTAACCAGAAAATTCATTAACTCGCCAAGGTAGACTATCCGGAATATTTTTAGAGAGAAATTAGCTCTATTAGAAAAAGAAGAATCTTAATTCTGGTGGATGGATGGAAATTACGCCGCCTGAATGAACATCTATGGTATTGACAAATCTAAAAGACAAGACAAGTCTATGTGGATAGTACAGTGTCCTTTTAATATAAAGGAACCCAGTATTACTAATGAGATTCTACAGCATAGCAACTCCTCACTTTTGAATGATGAGACTTAGTAAAAAGACTGGTTTGATACCTTCACGATCGTTCCTCCAGGACCTACAGATTATGTGGATTTCGCACCACTTTATAAAATATTTTATTTTTACGCCACACTAAAAAAATATTCTCTGAAGAATAAAACGTACCCTCTTAAGAAGTTGTCAACTATAATTGAATTTCGTTTTGCACAAACTAAGAATTCTTTTTAATGTAACAAACTACCAAAATTAAGACTAAGCATTCGCTATCACCCTTAGCACATACCTGTTCCTCGTTCAGATAATTTGGTAAGCCACCAATAAAAATTTTATGTGGCGAATCTGGAACTACGGTGCTTATAACACCAGCTAGAAAATATGGTAAAAGTATATTAGTAGGAGGTTTTTACACTTTTTACACAAGTATTATTGTTTAAATTATAAATAATAACCTGGAACATTCATAGAAGAGCTCTCAGACATTCCCGGCATAGGTTGGTAATCATGAGGTCGTCGAATTTTCAAACTTTGTCCTTTAAAATTAATGCCATCGAACGCCATAGCTTGAGTAGTCTCGTCAATAGATCTAAAATTGAATAAAAATTGTTAAGTATTAAAAAGAAAATATATACATTGATAGTATGTAAAAATAGAATTATTACCTAAATTCTAAGAAAGCAAAATTCTTATCCAAATTAATTTGACATGCTAAAACTGGATTTCCAGCAGCTTGTGCTAAGCCAGAGAGGTGCATCTGTTGATTGAAAAATTCCATCATCTCATCTTCTGTGACTCCGAATGGAATATTTCCAACATATAACCTAAAAGTACATTAAATTATGAAAATAAGTAATATTTAAAATAAGTGCCGCCTAAGCTTCTTCTTACCTCCTGGCTTGTCTTGTGATAGTTGACCCTACAACTGGTACTGCAGCTTGTGGAGTATCCGGAACTATATTTGCTGGAATTTGTCCAGCAGCCTGCATGGCTTTGTATTGTAAAGGAGTAATGTGTTCAAAACCTGGAGGCGGCACATCCCAATATAGCGATGGCTTACGACGTCTTGATCTAGTTTTCTTTATCGGAGAACTATATACAATAAGAAATCAAAATGAGATTATATATTAATTATTTATAAACTAAAACAATAAAAATATTCATTTACTTACTTAGACCTCTTTCTATCTCTACGATCTCTGCTTCGTGACCTAGAACGTTTCTTTTCCCGTGAACGAGATCGTCGTCGTCTATCTTTATCTCGATCTCTACTTTCTTTCTCGCGGTCTAAAAATACAATAAATCATTTTAATTTTCATTATTTTAACACTATTGATTTCAAAAATATCTATGATTACTTAATATTGGAATCCAAGCTAACATTTTCATAAATTATACAAGCAATAAACAAATGATATTTAAAACTTATTAAACAGGGTAATATTATTGCCAAAATGAACTTTAATAAAACAAAAGAATAGAAAAGCTTTGGTTGGTTTAAAAATAGGAGCCAATAGGTACACAAATTTTAACTACATATTAAGAGTAATAATATCTAATAGATTTATCTTACCGTTTTTATTTTCCTCACCCATTTCAAAAAGAAAACGTATTTAATTATTAAAACTTATTTCTAATAATTATTATTAGAAACCTCACAACGCTTTCTTTCGATTTGGTACAAGATCCTTGTAGAAAACTTTAGTGACTTTAGAAATATAAAATGTCTTCCTCCTTCAAAGCTTAATGCACATGCGTACTAAAGTACACGCATGGTCCACCAGAGCACAAACCACCAGAGATAATCAAGTAAATGTCTTGATTATCTCTTGATAAAATGTAAACTGAATTGCGGCAAGAAAATATTATTTCAAAGGTGTACATTTGAAAAATCAATGCCCGTTTAAAAAATTACAGGATCGTATGCTTAACATATTCGACTACAATTCAGTCTTGACTAAATTATGAAGGATAAACAATTTCAATTATGAGTTTTCCTAGACATCACAAAAAAGGACCACAAACAAAAACCACTTCGCATTAACATTTCATACGAAATCTTCTCGTCTCTTGCACTAAAGGAACCACACAAGGAAAAATATTTCCAAACAATTGTTAATTAAAAAAGTGCCTTTAGTTTATTTGAGCATCTATTATTATTTCCAATTAATAACAATTTTTGATTTCCGTCACATGTGAATGAATTATTATTCGTACGTGCTGGAAAACAAAAAAACAAGTGAGCAGTATTCAGAACATTGTTTCCTACTAGTTAGTACAAGCGAATAGATTGTAAGATATGTTGTGTAATCAACTATAAACAAAAACATAAGACGAATTCGCCTGACAAAACAAGGCTTTACAGAAAATTTCTTATGAAATCTGATTTCAACCATCGAGTCTTGTCATTTGGACTTGCTATTAGTAATTAATTTTGAGAGGTGCATTCGCCTTAATTTAAATCTACGTTAATATATAAAATGATTTTGATTTATCGTAAAACGAACGATATATAATATGAAGTCAGATAAAATTTTTTACTTGCAACAGCTCTAATGTTCTACAATGCACTTGCAAATGATTTTTTTCTTATTTTAATTATTTATCTACTTTTTTTGATAATTAGTAATAGTTAAAATAAAATAATGGCACATATAACAGGTGCTAATACTTACTTTAATGTAAAAAAATACTACAAAACACGTTAACAAAATAATAAACAACAAAAATCACGATTTACTTAAATAAACTTGTGATAAAATAACAATATTTTAGACGTAATGTAGTCTAGTTTCGATTTTCTATGATTAGAAAACGTAGCTTTGATATGTAGAAGTCCAACTTGTCACAGTGGTCCACGATGGGAAACGAGATATGAATTCCTTAAACTTATCGTCACCTTTATGAGGTCCTCGTAAAAAGTGTCCTGTTATTGCTAAATCTACTAGCAAATCTTTGGCGTCAAAGACACTATTATTCTGAAACGAATTAACAATGGATTAAACAACAATAAAAGAAATAATTTGGTATTAATTTGAATTATTGCTATTTACAAAAAAAAATTCTGTTACCAGTGGTTTGAAATCAATATGAAAATTCC